>OX578147.1:25467470-26067470 GCA_951213105.1 Amaurobius ferox
ACGGCCGGAGAGAATGAATAGTACACTGGCTTCTGTCAATGAATTGCTGTATCACATGACCCAAGAAGGAAATTGCTGTCAAACAAAAAAAAATAGAAAACTTGAAAAGGAGTAAAAAAGGGGAAACATAGTTAACAGAAAGGTTCTAAAACTTCCTCAGTGACTTCAGTGTCCTATGATAAAGTAAATAAGAAACTAACCGGTTTTTGAAGCTACAGGAGCACATAATCAAGTAACTCCAAGAAATACTTGAACAAATTACTGCAAACATATTTATGAATCAAAATCAAGCAATTATGTAATGCAGTGGTTTTTAACCAGTGCGCAGGGAAGCCTTGAACGGTAGTCAGATGTGCCGTGGGTGGTCGTGATTATTACTTTCATTCAAATATTAATAACCGAGTGTTTTTGACTACCGACAGTTTTGCATCCATAGAGGAGCCGCAGAAAGAATGTTGTTGGTCAAAGACGCCATAAACTGATTGAAAACCACTGATATAGTATATAACAGAAAAGAAAGAAACTAGGTGTTTGCGAAGCTAGATGAACTATTTTTCTAAAAAAATTAAAAGTAAGTTATTTTATGAAGATACCGCTTCTTAAAACTTAAAAGGAAGTTCTTTTTATTGAAATTACTCATTTAAAAACTTAAACTTTTCAAGTTTTGGATGAAATAAGTTTTTATATATAGTCATATTCATTGAGAAATTATTTTAAATTTATCTGTTGTTTTATTTTCAATCCTTCTAGGTTTCTTTTTTCTATTTTCTGTTGGCAGCAACTTTAAGTCACATGATGATCACGAGTCATTTATTAAAAGACACTTGCTAATCCTTGTTGTAGTTGCTAATCAATTGTTGCTAACCAGTTGATACCGTAATTTGTCTTTATAACGAATATTTCCCTTTCTGCGCTTTTTTTAAGCCATTTTCAAAGTTTCGCACTCCTACCAAAGATAACAGCATCCATGGACCCGTTCTGTGGTTATCATACGCTGGTCAGCATGGAATACCCAATACTTGCAATGAAAGCAAGAATACTTGCTATGTACAACAACTTTACACATCTCCATGGAGACCGAAAGGTGTTGGCTTTCGCATTTATTATTCGTTAGCTATGCTGACTAACGAATAATAAGTGCGAAAGCATTCCTTCTATGCTGTATACGCAATTGAAGCGTGTTTCTAAATTTACCCCTCTTTTCTTACTTGCAACATCTCACTAGTAATTAGGTAAGATTAACACTGCAGCAGAATACCAAATACCTGAGTTAGTAGCCATGAGAGTCTTGCTTACGCTTAAAGAGTTTTAATAAACCTGGAACTGTTTAAACCATCCAGTTATGCTTACAAATATGCTGTTGTTACTCTCACTAGCAGTGGGTGTACTTTAGATTACAACAAAGAACACATTTTGTTAAAACTATGTGTTCATTAGGTTATGAATCTCAACTTAATGGTATGCCCATTTTTGGTATCATTGTAAGACTAAACGTTATTCCTTTCATGTCATAGCATGCATAAAATTACGAAAAACTTTCCCTATCCTCCCATTAATAGCTCTTGTTATCCGGAATAATTTTGAACACATGGAGACAACGCTGATCCATATTATTAATTGACCCTTGATCCATATTATTAATTGATCCTTGATTATTAATTGAGCTATATTATTAATTATTATATAAATCCTAATAAAACAAAAGTGTCTGTTCCGTAAACATCGAAACTCACTACATTTTGAATCAAGATTATTAAATAAATTTTTCAAAATATTGAATTACTCTTAATTTTGCGTCAATTTGCAAACGTTGTCAAGATGACAATATTGCGCAGACTAAGATGGATTTTTCTTTTTTCAGGAAGGGAGAGGCATTCGGCCCGGCCCAAATCCTCATACCCGAATCCGAAGCTGTCAATTGCATACCATACTCGACGTAACAAACCCCGATTTCGATGGATCATTAGTTCACCCCCCCCCCTCTCCCCTGGAAAAAAAGAGACCTTCTTTTCCTCTGTAAAGTCGTCTCAAAGCTGATAAAAACGAAGGAAAAATATTTAAATTGGTGCTTAAGCACTCGAGAAAAAGGAACTTTAAAATGGCACTTTTCACTGTTGTTGCTTGGGCTTTTTATCTTCAGCGTTGTAAGAAATATATAATAGACTTAACTGCTGATTTCAATAAATGATGGCTGGTTTCGTATATTCTGGTGGAAGGTACACACTTTTCTGTTAGAATTTGAAAATAAATTGGATATGGAATTTCAAAAATGAATTTTGAAAAAAAAGATAAATAAATAAATGGTGGTCGGCGGTAATGTATAATTTGCAATTAATTTCGTTAGAAACAGCATATACCACAAAACTAAGAGTATAGACCGGTTTCGAAGGCGGAAAACAGTCTTCTTCGTCGGACACACAAGAAGCGCAACCTGCACTCGTGAGAGAATTATCGACGACTTATTCCCGCGAGTGAAGGCTGCGGCTTCTTGTGCTTTCTGATAAAGAGACTGTTTTTTGCCTTTGAAACCGGTTGATACTATTAATTTTGCACTGTATGTTGCTTTTAAGGAATTTTGTTTAGTGCATTTATTTAGCAGCAGTTTGAACTGTACGTAATATTTAAAATGCATTCTAAATCATTGTTGCATAATTATGTTGATAAATATTACTTCAAAAAGTATTGAAATCTCACAAAACACACAACTTCATGGTAAAAAAAAAAACTCCCTGCCAAGTACAAGAAATTAAAATCTCCTTCCACAAAAAGTTATGAAATCTCAAAATGGTTTGCTCCAAGTTCCCCCATCTCTGAAGCTGCACTTTCAGATTTAGAGTATCCTGTTTGTTGAAGAATGTATCGAACTTTACTGCTCCAACCGGGAATTGAGCAACAGATCTTCGTACTATCCAGCCGACTCTCAACCGTTGAGCTACTAGGACGGAATTGTAAGCGCTTATCGTTAAAGACTCTGCATTCTCCACCCTCTAATGTTAGATTGACGTGCAACTGACAATCTGACTGATTATCTCCAATTTTTACCTCAGCTTAGCATCCTGCTGCTATTTTTAACCTTCCTGCGTGGTCGTTGACCTTGCGATTTAAAATTAGCCCTTAATATATCCACTTGTCGTACTAGGGTCACTTTCAGACCTCCAACATCTTTTCACTAACCTACAGGGTTGATTTGTTTGGGCTCCATTGTAAAGAATCTTGCTGCCCTAAACGGGAATCGAACCATGGTTCTTCGTATTGGCTAGCCAATACTCTACCGTTGAGCTACTGGGATGGAATTGTAAGCTCTTATAGTTGAAGTGGACTCTGCAAGGATCCTAACCCTAAATTTGGAGAATGGTATATATTTTAATATTACATGCATCATCGTCTTATTACTCTCCGTATAATACATAGAAACTTATTGGAATAGACTCGAAAATCGGAACTTGAGTTTTCGACAAATTTACACGTTTCGGGTACTCTCTAGAACACAAATTATTAGAACACACACGATTTGTGTTCTAGACGTGACATCTGTTTATGTGTGTGTGTTTGCTCGCGCGCGCTCCTGTTTGTGTGTCTGGGCAATGTGTATTCCCTCTAATTCAAAAACTATTCGACGAAATTTCACAAAATTTGATAGGCGAGTCCCGTGAGGTTTACCCTGGTGCTAATTAGATTTTGATACAATTTGGAGAATAAAAGAACTTGTTATCATTTTACCCGAAATGGTCAGAAAAAATAGTTAACAACTGAAATAAAAGAATAATTATGCTGAAATATATGATTTAAATGATTATTTTATGAGTAATTTTTAATGACGAAACGAACAAGACCAAGCACATTAATCTAAAATGGCCCGCTTACGAGATATTTAAGCTTTTTGGAATATTTAGAAATTGACCACGTTTTGAAATGCGTAAAGTTGTCAAATAAAAAAAAAGATGTATTGAAATTTCAAAACTTCAAGTGTTCTCGTCAGTTTGTGCAATTAAACTCAGTGTAAGGAATTATGAACAAGAAAATAAATTTGACTTTGTATAGAAAGTTATATACTACCCATATTAAATTCTTTCTTATTCTTATTAGTGTGTGAACTACACAATACTAACTTGCATTTATCAGTTATGAAATTCAAAAGTATGAAAAATTAATATATTAAAAACGTATGAAATAAAATCTTTTACAGGTGATTCTCTCTAGCCGAAAGATATCCTATTGGACATCAAAATGCTTCTGCTGAAAGATTGAATCTCGGCTATCATCAACTTCTTGATTTTCCCAAACATTCCACAATTTCCGTCAAATACCAAAATGCGATTATTGAGTATTTTCCTGGTGGCAACGTTCTGCATCTTTCCAACGACGCTCATCAGTTCCGTCAATGGGGAAGACTTTCTATCGAACCTTCCTATTAAAATGGAAGAGCCAAACCAGAACTTCACTGTAATAGAGAAATGGGAGAACTTTGAGAAGAGCATCAAAAACATGGCTAATGCAGTACTTAAAATGGCATTGCCTCAAATAATGGAAGGATCGGGAAACTTGAACTTGTCATCGCAGTGTATGAGGAATGGCATGCACCTTATATCGGGTCTGAAGAATACAAAACCATGGGCAATGAGATGTAAGTATAAATAATTACAATAGATAGAACTGCTTTTTGTGAGGGTATAACTTTCCAATACTTCCTTGAAGAAAGCAGGCGCAAGAAAATAAGGTAAAAACAAACGGTAAGATACAATTGCCTAAGTTGTATTTTAGTGTTTGTTAAGGGGGGGATTCGCTTTTTAAACCTGAATAAAATCAATTAATTTGTCTATATTTATTGAATAAAATGTTAATATGTTTTATAATATCTAAATATTCCAATTAAACCGTATTTGATAATAATATTGGAAGCAATACATTGGCAAATCAAGCAAGCCTCTCTGATTTTGAGATTATTTTTCTCAAAACTGTTATTTTCCATCTTGCGCGCATAGGAAGTGTCAAAACTAATTTATCTAGAATCTTCAAACTTTGCTGTATTATTTGATGAGCATATATACAAACTCGACCCAAATTTCTATTATAAATAATTCTACAAAATGTTTTTAGCTTTTAATCACAAAACTTCCTGAAGACTTGTTTCTTTTTAATATATCACAGATTATCGAGAAATCTGCATGCAGGACTTGTACCTCAAGACACACTTTAAAAAACTATCAATTAATCTATCATTAAAACAAAATGTTCTACCAAACTTTCATTATTATTATTATTATTATTAGTTTTGTAGTATTATACATATTATACAGGGTGTATATAAACTGTTTTGACAAAATAAGAGGGGTGATAGTACCCATCATGACGAACGATATTTACAGTGGAACATAGGGTCGCATTCCACTCCACGTGTCAGGAAAGCGTAAAGTTAAATGTGAACATTCAGCAGTGAAAATAAGGAGAATTAATGTAATCATAGGTTGCACAATCCTATTTATTTACACCAGAGAAAGACTCAAAGTAGATGTTCAAAGTGACGGCCAAGGGTGCCGTTGCACAATTCACACAGGCGAATGAACGACTGGCGCACCCTCTCGAAGACACCTGCTGCCGTGTTTATCCTGTCCGCTGCAACAGCGATTCTCACGACGAGATTTTCTACGAAGTCCACAGGCGTCTTGGACACCAATGATCTTATGACCCCCAGAAGAAGAAGTCCTGTGGTTTGAGGTCCGGTGAGCGTGAAGGTCAAGCCACAGGTTTACTACCTCCAATCAGCCAATCAACTGCAACTGTCGCTGCTGCTTCTTGTTACTGGAAATTTGCATACAGTACATGCTTAACGGTGATGCTCCGGAGATGTGAAACTTCTCCGGCACGACAACTATGTCGCCTGAAGTGGCGACTTGTGCTTGTTGGACGTGTTTCGAAGTTACTCTTTTCTGACACGCAGATTAGAATGCGACCCTAGGTTCCATAGTAAATATTGTTCGTCTTGATGAGTACTATCACCCCTCTTATTTGTTAAAACAGTTTATATACACCCTGTATAAACTATAAGAAAACACACCCGAAAATTAGGATATTTTTATAATAAATAATGCAATGTCCATAAAATTCTAGATATTCCACTACGATCAGCGACTTTTAAGATTGTAAGGTTGATCTTCCCCCTTGAGAACATTGCACTTGATTAGAAGAAGGTGGCTCGAAACGCGCTTGAAAGAATTTCATTCACTTAACGTTCTTATAACGATTTTCTTCAAGGAAGTATTAGAAAGCTAAATAAGTAATCAATCATATTGTTCCTTTGCTCTTGTTGCATAGATTGTTGCACAGCTTGTTGCATGGATAGGTCAGCTTGTTGTTGTTGTTGTTTGATATCATGCTTCCTAAATACATGGTAACGTATAAGAGGATGTCCTGAAATCAAAATTGGAATTATAGTATTTTTATGTATGTAGATATTTTGGGCGTATCAGAACACGAATCGATTTTTTTTTAGCTTGACATCTGTATGAGGGTTTATCTGTGCAATGTACGTATCCACTCTAACTTGAAAACTATCTGACCGAATTACATGACATTTCGTAAGTCCCTTTATGAGTCCCCCTACTGCTGTTCAGATTTTGGAATGGTTCAGAGAAATACAATTGGTCTTCTTCAGATGACTTGCAAAATATGCACTTAATATGCAAGAATTAAATGCTTGTTTACGCAATTTTTGTGACAAAACAAATAAAACAATCAACAATTTTAGCAAACTATTGCCATTCTAAAGTGCACCAAGTTTCCAAATACTGCAAATTAGGCGTAATTTAAATAAATGAACTTATAGGTTATTCTGAGTGATAAAACGCCACGCACAGTGATTTTAATCAAGAATTATAAATTAATAATTTCAGAAGAGTCACAGGGATAATCAAAGAAATGGAATTTAATTTTCAAAGATATTGAGTTACCGTTAACTTGACCGTTAGCTATATCGTGCCACATTTGTCGCCAAGTCTGCCAACTTGTTCGCCAAAATGAATTTTTTGTAATGAGAATATACTCTAAAAAAAGTCATGTCTCATCCTATAATTTTATTTTTTACTTGCACCTGGCTGTTATAGCAATTAGAATCTAGTTGCTCCGCATATCTGTCAATGTTTCTTCCCGCTTCTGCGATCCGAGAGGTTGCCGCTTCTAAACCGCACGCAATTTCACTCTTAATTCATTCATAAATTTGACAATAGCAGAAAGAAATGTCATTTTTTAAACTCAGTTCCGAGAATCCTTCTGCTGAAAGCAACCCTTGATGTTCGGTGGAGGGCGTAATCTCTGTATCTGTTAGTTATCGGTTAACGCTGGATTTGATAGTTTGTCAACTGAAGGTCACTGAGATGTTGGGGTTGTCAATCATTAATTCTTTTGTTCAGCTTTTACGCTAATTTTCTTCATTCGACTTTTCTCTAAACGTATCACCTTGAAAGTCAGATGTCTAAACATGATTTTTTTTCTTAATTATCCATGCCGTCCAGCTGACCCAAAGGATGATGAACAGTTGCAACGAACAGCCAGGAAAAACATTTAAATAACACTAAAAAATGCATGTATAATATACAAAGACAATACACAAAGACAAAAACAACACACATAGACAAACATAGACGATACATATAGATATATAATAAACTCTATAACAAATAAAATCGACGCACTAAGAAGGAGTTGTCCGATTGTAATGAAATTTCGTATGCAAAGACATTTTGGGCGAACATGCAAATGAATAAAATGTGGTGTCCAATGAATAAATAGTGGGAGCTCCAGCGCATCGGAACTGCGCATTCAGCAGGTGTATATCTGGGCAGGTGTATATCTGCAGGTGGGTATGGTCTAGGTGCCATCTCCTTTGATAGCCGGACCCCTTTGGTAGTCATTTCTGGAACAGTACAGAGATACGTAGACAACATTTTACAACCGGTTGTGTTACCGTTCCTTTTGAGACACTCCGGACTTACTTTTCAACAAGATAATGCTCGGCTGCACACGGTACGTGTTGCTATGAACTGTCTTCAAGCTTGCCCAACACTTCCTTGGTCAGCTAGGTCTCCTTATCTATCTCCTATAGAGTACATTTGGGACGTTATGGGAAGGAGATTGTAACCATCTCAGAATGTTGACGATTTAGCCCGACAGTTGGAGACAATTTGGCAAGACCTTCCGCAGGACACTATCCGTGAACTTTATCAGTCTATGCCACGCCGGGTGACATCTTGCATCCAGGCCAGATGTAGACCATCGTCTTATTGACTTCCTCCCTTTGTATACGGTTAAACTCTAAATCAGTAAATTGTTCTGAAATTTTATTCATTTCTTTTTCTATGTATGTTCTTCACATGCACCAGTTTTTATCAGAATCGGACAACTCCTTCTTGGTGCGGTAATTTTTTTTGTTATAGAGTGTATAATAATAAAACTAACCAGATTACAATATTGTAAATAAAATATTTTAGTACAACAATATTTAATAACAGTCAAAAGAAAAGCAAAAAAATATGGGAAAACGAAATTAGAAAAAGAAAAGTAGAATACAAACAAACGAACGACAAAATAAGAATAAAATGTAAAGGCAAAATTAAGGATTCAAAATAGAAAATAAATAAAACCATAGGGATACACATACTAAAAGAACAGTTCCAATATTATATTTAAGTAACATTGATCAAATAATATTAAAAGTATAAGCAACTCATAAACTATCAGTTTAAGTGATACTATCAAAAATACTCTTTTAGTACTTAAAATACAACTTTTAATTTTGTTAATTAAATTTTTGTTTTTACAAATATTAGAAAACCCAATATGCTGATTTTTAGAAGGTTTGGTCAAATGAAGTGTCTTGGTGTGAAAACAAGAGAAAACACAATGACCAATGTCCCTATAATATGATTCAAAAATATACCAAAATATGAGATCAATATATTAGGCCTCATAATAGGCCAAAATATGATTGAAAAATTATATTGATATTCGTGTACTACTAAATGTACTATAAATTAATAAATATTTTTTCTTATACATGGTACATTATCAGGCCAGACTTAACGGTTGCCGGGACAACTAGCCAAAAATAAATTTTAGGATTCCCCCACATACAATTTTTATAGCAAAAACGGTACATTGAGCTCAGAAGACGGGCCTCTAGCATTTGATTACTTTGCTTATGATAAAACAAGGTCCTGTACGTGAATATTTCATATCAGTGGCCTATAAGCAGAAGTATTTTATTTTATAGACGTTAGTCTGGTAACCACAATAACGTCTATGATGCCGAAGTTTTTCTGCCGTCGTGGTCACTGGCGGTTTTCTTTACTCTCGGTACGTAATATCTAAAAATGGAAAACTCGGTTTTCGTAGTGAACTTTTTCATTTAATTTTTTATTATTCATTGGAAAACCGAAGCTAAGCAAGGACATTCGGTATGGATCAACATCAGTCGAAATGTACAGCAAATTCGCAACATAAAACACTCATAAAGCAATGTCAAAGACAACGCATGTTCAATATAAACCACTTTTTCTGCCATTAGTGCGAGTTGCTTGCACTCAGACATTTGTAATCTCGACAATGCTTAACTTTGGTGATCTGACGGTCGTCATTAAAGGGTTGGAGATTAGTTAAGAGTTTTCGTTTTCTTACTTATGTATCTTATCATCACGTCCACAAGAGTGGAGCGACAACACTGACCATCTAAATTGCTATTTCTACACCTCAATGGTCCGATATTGCTATATTCGATCTGGGGATGAGTGTCGTTGACACAGGAACCCCGAAAGTACGCGTCTTGGTACTTATATGTAACGCGCTGTTGTAGGGCAGAATTTATTTCCCTTTTAACTAGAGATGTGGATCGGAAAATTGTCTAGAAATGAGAGAAAAAATTCTCGTCTACGTTCTTCCGAAAAAATGTCCACTTTTATTTTCATTTTTTATTAATTTAAAAATAGAGTGTAATACTCTTTCCAACCTGTTTTTCTGAAAAGCAAGTGGTTTCACAAGAAGTTTATGATCATTGAGTTTTCTGATTCTGAAAAAGGAAAATGGAGGAAAGGGGTGGGGGGACAAGTGCGTATATGAATAATGGATGGCAACCAAACGACTACACGTGACATTTTACTCATTCCCAGAAAAAAGTAACTAAAGTTTTAAGATGCCTGTTCTTCCAGTATTAAATTCTCCAAACTTTAAAAATGCTTAAAAAATGGAATGTTTTCGCAAGTTCTAAAGAGGGGAAATGCTTTAGTAGCACTACGCTTAATTTATCTTGCATATTGTCTCTTCTTTCTCATGATAATCGTTCATTCAATTACAAGCAGATAGTTTTTAAACAATTTTTAATATTATATAAAATAATTTATTTTAAAAGTGCTTAATTACAAGCAGTATTTAATTAATTTTTGTCGTAAATAAATTTTATATTTATATATTAAAAGTAAATAAATAAGTTTTACGTTTATACACTAAATAATTTATTTTTATACATATAATAAACTAGTATTCTTTTCTTGCTTTTGTTATTTTTTAAAAAGATGGTAGAATGTCTCCCTTGGATTATCAGTAGATATTGAAAGAAATGCAATGTAATGTTTAATTATAATCAGTTTTTGTTCTTTTAGAATATTACATTTTATAATATATATATAATATTCACTTTTAATATCTATAATAAATAGTAAATTATTCATGATTCTGATAAAATTTAACAATTTTAAATTATTTCTCATACTTTTATGTTTTCATTCCTTTTCTGAAACGCTTTAAATTTGGAATACTGAAGATAAAAAAACATTATTATAGATGAAATAGAATTTTTTTTATAAGTTTTTAAAAGCAAGTGTATTCATGGAAAATAATAAATTGTAGCACCTAATTGCAGTATACAGATATAAGAAATTTTTATGCATAGAATTTTTTATATATTTCTGAATTTATACCTTTTTATATAATATATGTTTGACTGTAGCTGTAATATATGAATAAATACTTTTAAAAAGTCACTAAACATATTATTCCAGCGGAAATGTAATATAGAGAATAATTTTAAAATTATTCGGGAAATTTTCCGCTGCAGAAAATTTTCTGGGAAAATATTCCATAAAATCCACATCTCTACTTTTTACTCTAGCACATACAGTTTTGACAACAGTGGCCAGTGCTAATAAAAAAAACGCCATAAGTTGTCGATAACTGGAAATAAATGTTTTAAATTTTTACCAGACGATATTTAATACTTTTACTTTAAAGATGCTTATCACTGTGGTAGTCGTGATCACAGACTAATATATAGTATTCTGTGGTCGTGATAGTAAATAAAAAAATGTCTTTTCAATTAATTTTTGATAAGTAAATAATGTAAAAATAGAAAAAGGGCCTAAAGACGAAAATTTGGATCAACCACAAAACCAAAAGATGATAGAAGACCAAAGGATTTGGTTAAAACACATCATACATTATAGGATTAAAAGGTATTTTGATGATAACAGATCGTGAATCTCAATTTGTGGTATGTATCGCAGTGAAAGCACACTTTATTTAGTTTCAATAATTTAAATGAGAGAAATTCTGGGGAAACGGAGGAACTTTTATATACACCAAACTAAGAAAAATTCTTTCCCGATCGCTTAACATCACTATAGTCGTACCCCTCTTTAACAAACGGCAAAACAGTGAAACTATTATCTAAGTGTAATGAAGGGCTTGCATGGCGAGCAACACTTGCTCACCTGTTGCTACAAAATTTAATTACAAAATCTCCCTTCCAGTCTTGGACTCCAGTGCCAAGATCATGGACGGAATCTTGGTGGGCTCCTTGTCCTCCTTTGGTGCTTATGACGAATGTGTAGATACTGAGGTGAAGGGCACGAGGCTCAGGGACAAGGGGAAGATGCTGTTCCAGGGTCAGTACTGCACCATCGATCTAACACCGCCTCTACCCCCCAAGGCGAATTTTTACAAGTTGGATGATGTGCTGGACGAGTTGAAGAATTTCTCTCAGAGAGACACGGTAAGTATGAAATAATGTTGTAATACAAAACAAATTCTACACATAATTTTTCTCGCAATGAATTCTAAACATGTATAAAAATCTTTTCCGTAACAAATCCTATACACATGAGGAGCACGAAATTCCTGGGAGTATTTTCTGCCATAGTTCCTAAGTGACCCTGCGCGATCGAATAAAAGTGATTGTAGCGCCCCTAATGGAGAATAATGAACACGACCACAAAGCTATAGACGAAATTGAGCGCTAATTACAAAGTTATACAGCATTGCTTAATAAGTAATCATCGACATCTCGAACGAACGAAACTCGTACACGGAAGTCAATAAATAAATACCCGTTAATAGGTTGCACCTTAAGAGCCTCTAACACGATGACACGTGTAAAACTTGCCAAAGTACGTGATCATATTCTTTCTGGAATACAAATATGCATTGTATCAGATAGAAGGAATTTAAAACAAGATCTACAATAAATTTCTGTTCATGTATAATGTTGTTTATTGTATCATTCCTGAATAGGACAGCCATTTTCCAATAATCCTATTTTGCCAAATAAATACCCTCTTTAACAGTTTTAGGGTTGATTTCTGCTCAACAGACAACCCTTTACAACTTTGTAGCTTTTATCGTCTATCTTACTTCGTTGCCGATTACATTATCCTAACTATGCAAATTCTCCATTAGGAACGCCCTTTTATTCGAGCGTACATGGTCACTTTACTACTGATAGACCTAATGTGTACACGCATAGACTTTTACTTATAAAGTTATTGGGATGCTTAAAGACTTTCTTAGGAACCCTCTATACTCAATACTAGACCCATTCCTTTTTTGGACTTCAGGTTTGTTGGTTCCCTTGCACGGACGAAGGGGATACAACGTATTCTCAAAACAGCTGTATGCTGCATTATCATTTTATTTGTGTTTATATACATTGCTCAAGTTTTCCTTAGCCTCTATACTATTTATTGTAGGTAAACTATAAATTCTAGAGAATGCACTGTATGATATTCACCTCTATACTATTTATTGTAAACTATAAACGCTAGAGAATGCACCGCATGATATTCACCTCTATACTATTTATTGTAATGTATAAACGCTAGAGAATGCATCACATGATATTCACCTCTATACTTTTTAAAGTATAAACGCTAGAGAATGCACCCCATGATATTCACCTCTATACTATTTATTGTAAACTATAAACTCTAGAGAATTCACCGCATGATATTCGCCTCTATATTATTTATTGCAAAGTATAAACGCTAGAGAATGCACCGCATAATATTCTTCTCTATACTATTTATTGTAAAGTATAAACTCTAGAGAATGCACCGCATGATATTCACCTATTTACTATTTATTGTAAAATATAAAAGCTAGAGAATGCACCGCATGATATCCACCTCTATACTATTTATTGCAAAGAATAAAAGCTAGAGAATGCACCGCATGATATCCACCGCTATACTATTTATTGTAAAGTATAAACGCTAGAGAACGCACCGCATGATCTTCAAGGGTGATTATAGGGCATCCTCGAGATTAATCTTCAGGTGTTTTGCATTGAATCGCACTATCGACTACTATTTAAAAAGTCACTGACCGTCATCGTAATCTTTCTTGTCCGCACGTGAGGTCGGCTATGTATGGGCAACACGTGCCGGTATCGAAGATGGAACGTAAAGGACAGGTTTGATAACTTTGCCTGTGGGGAAATATGGCTTAATTGGTAATGTTGGTAAATTGAAGGAGAAAGTGTTATTCACTGCAGAAAGTTAATCATATTTTAAGTGATTATAGCAGATTCGGTGATTGCGTGGACTTTATTCGCATCTGAAATTATGGCTCATATCGTATTTCTGATATATCATGAGATGCTCACTCTAATCATATGTATACAGTTGCGTGAGACTGGCTGACTGGGATGATTACACAGTTCAAACTGCTGAAGGTAGAAAGTGACACTATGCATAGATGTGGGGTTTGACCTAGGAGTAATGAGAAGAATCTAAAATCTTGAAATTTTACTTGATAAATTCATGAATGTTTTTGTTCTTGCTTTCTTTCAGCAATAACTCCAGAACAAGTAGTATACATAAAATTAGTTTTTATATCATCTTGCGTAGAAAAAGAATATTCTAAATTTTTGTAATGAACTGTATTGATATACAATTAACCATTCTTGAAATATTATAATTCATATTTACAGCAGATTAATTTTTAGTATATTTTATTGATGAATTTATTTATGGTTTTTTTATTTCATTGGAGTAACTAGGGTAAACGAGTGATGTTTCAAATAACGAAATAATTTGTTGGCTATTCTTCAAATCAAACTATTGAAAAATAATGTTATAATTAATTGATTTGGTCTTAAAATGTTGAAAATAAGGAAATATACAGTGTTTGGACATAGAATATTGTTTTACGTTTTATATACACACAGCCATTTCCGTGTTAAAAGATCTATAAAATGTTCGCCAATTTTATGTAGATTTGAAACGGTTTTTGATATTCAGAACTTGCGTATGTAGGTGTCACATTTAGTGACCATAAGCCTTTTCACTAACGCGAAGCGTGGTGAAAATGGCTAATATTTAATAAATACGATGTGTGCAGCAAAGAACTTTACCTACACACTTTGAGGAATTTTTCTAATAAATTTATAGAACGTCATCTGCATATTTAAATTCCGACAACGCTCGGTTCCCAGTAAATCATTTTACATATTCTTCAGTTTAATAAAACAAATTTGAACAGCGGCGTCGACTTCATGGGTTCGAAACACCTTTTGAACCCTCAATAATTTGTTGTGAGTTCCTCGAACTCCTGTTATTTTTGTGCATATTTAGTGGGGAAAATGTACGCACGTATGCATAAATTTTGTTTCTTGTCATCAATTCTTCAAGTTTTTCATTATTAATTCCCTGTTCCCCATATATAAAATATGTATAGAAATTTACCCCCAGACTGTTTATTGTATTCTGAATACAATACTTTAACTCAGAAATGATTTAAAAAATATTTGTTGATATTTTTAACATTGGTAAAAATACCAATAAAAATTTTTTGTATTTTTGTTGGTTTTATTACTTTTACAAAGATAATTGAGTTTCACAGTATCTGTATATTATGTATAATAAGGTGCGTCTCATAAGTTTATGCACTTTAGTATAAGCAATAGATATCAGAAGAAGAAAAAAAATAAGAAATGCAATTTCATCGCTATATATTTAATAACGACAAATAAACAATATAAGACCATGGACATACCTGTTTGATTTGCAGGTTTTAATGAACGATGTAAACACAAAAAAAAAGGCATCAAAAAACTTGTTTCAAAAGTTTATACACAAGCAACAAAAAATGAAGTTATTTAACGAATGTGATGTCTATTTCGTTTTATAACTTGAAAAACACGATCTGGCATTGACAGAATAAGACAGTGAAGAATTTCTGGATCTAAATTATACCAACAGTTTTCAGTTTCACACTTTAATTCGGCCAAAGACTAAAACTGTCGCCTATTCGCATAAACTTTTCTGGATAGGATCACCCAAAGGTTTTCCATGGGATTCAAGTCGGGACTTTTGGCCGGTCAATCCATAATCATAATGTTATTACAATGCAACCAAAGTTTCGCTGACTTTGCCGCATGAATGGGAGCATGATCGTGCTGAAAACAGAAGTTTGGTCCTGCTAGATTCGCAGTTTCTGGTAATATGTGATCCTTTAAAGGTTTTTGATAATTTAGCGCATTTTGCTTGGCTAACGATAACGTACCATTAAAGCAAAACGCTCCCCACAACATCAAAGAACGACTTTGTTTTCTACTGAAGAAAACTCTCGGTGCTTTGGGCAGGACATGCTGGTATGATGCCCATCCATCTGGACCATCAATATTCCATTTCTTTTCATCACTAAATATAGCAGTTATCCATTAGTCGTCCTAGTTCATGTGTCCCCGAGACAATTCCATACGACGTAATTTATGATTTTCAGTTAAACTCGGAATTCGCTTCTTACACGCGAGCATTATATTGCAATTACATTGTAAACGTCTGTGAATAGTAGATCGAGATACTTTTAAACCTGATTCACTTTGTATTTCAGATAACGACAGTTCTTGAGTAGATGCTAGACGAAAAAGTTTTCTGTCATCTCGAGAACTGGAACATTTTGGACGGCCTGATCTATCTTTTACTTTATAATCGCGCTCTTTTTATAGCACAGCATAAATGTCTCATTTTGACTGATTTAATATTTTCGCGATATCAAGAACAGACTTTCCATAAGCTTTTAATCTCCAAATTTCACACACTTCGTCTTTTGTAAACTGTTTCATAAGCGGCATTGTACTGAGTGATGAGAGGTGAAACTCAGCAGTCTTATATATAGTGGGCAAACGTCTGCAGAACTGTTTTATGCAAATTACTACCATATTTGCATACTTTATTTTGATTTTCAACATTTTTTGTTACTTGTGCATAAACTTTTGAAACAAGTTTTTGATGCTTTTTTGTGTTTACTTCATTTATTGAAACCTGCAAAGCAAACAGGTATGTTTATGGTCTTATATTGTTTATTATTCGTTATTAAATATATAGCGATGAAATTTCATTTCTAATTTTCTTCTTCTTCTGATATCTATTGCTTATACTGAAGTGCATAAACTTTTGAGGCGCACCTCAATGTTGCGCCTGCAAAAGTAAAATAAATAAAATAAATAATTATCTAGAGAAAAAATATTTTTCTGTACTTAACTATAATTCGCTTCATTTGGGCATTTCAGATGTTTTATTATGCCAGATAATCTGGTTGAATGAAATTTAAATTAGACTTGAATCCTTTGAAAAATTCATGGGTCATTCGATTTAAAATTTCCGGAACCCCAATGATTTTTTATGTCGGCATTTATGAGTTTAAATCTTCCCATATAGATACAAGCATTGTGACTCTTGTCAAGATCTCATTTTGTAATCTCCAGTCATATGGATACTGTAAGTTATTTTCTTTCTTTTCATGCAGGTAATCGGAGAGGCTTCGAAATATGCACACTTTTTCCATTTTCTGACGTTCCGGCTGGGAATTTGTGTTCCGTCCGGATGCAGCGTCGAAGACATTGACAAACTAGCGAAATTGTGTAAGCCATCTTTATATGCGTTTTAGAGTTCAAGCTGCGCCAACTCTACCAACTAAATTAGGATTATATGTCGAGTCACTTACACTCTTTATCTGAAGATATAAATACAGTTGAACCTGCTTTAAACGGAATTTCAGGGGACCAGAAGAATTTTCTGTCTTGAAAAGATTTCCGTTTCATGCAGGTTATTTCAGGAAAAATGAAGTTTAAGGTTTAGCAGGAAATGCAGATTGTTCATATGTAATTGCTTACCTATACACCAGACCTTAAAAATTCTGAAAAGTATATTTAGATGCACCTGATTAAGACTATATTATACCATAATAGCTAATTTAATTACTTTAAATATGCACATACATACATTTTTCCATGCTACGATCATAGGAGTATATGCAAATAAAATAATATAGTGGACCCCATGTCCTTGACTGTTAGCTTATTTACTTTAAAACCTAGATGAATTCACTTACGGACAAAATATAACCGCTTACCATGAAATAAAAAAATAAATGAAAAGAGATGTATTTTTTTTCATTGAGATGCACTTTTGAAATAATCCAACATGGTTTCTGGGACATATGTTTGACTAATGATGTGAGTTTCTGTCAAAAATTGTACATTGATTAAAATTTAATAATTTCCTGATTAAATGAAAATTTTTGAAGTTCAGAAACAGCTTTCAGAAAATCGTCATATGATTTATTAGAAAGTTCTGCGAAAAATGGCTCTCTTGGAAATAAATGGCTAAATAGTTGGAAGATTTTGCTTTCTTTGTTCGTTACAATAAGTTCTTTTAAAATTATTTACAAATTATTTTAAAATGGCCGTCCGTTTCCACAATGTGCAGGCTCGATTTCACACAGGGGAAATAATATAAATTGCCTATATTTTTGAACGGGGCTAAAAATATTTTCCGCTTATGACAGTATTCCGTTTCCTGCAGGTACCATTTCAAACAGGTTTGACTCTATCTGCAATAATAGAATCTGCAATACATTTACAAAATTCGGTATAGAGATAGTTCAGTTTGGGTCAAAGAATATCCGAAGCTATTGAAATTAGATTTAGTTTTTGAGTTATTTAATACATATTTAAGTGAAATGTTGAGTAATTTTAGAATTTCCTTATCAATCTGTCTGTAGTGATTGTAAACTTATTGTAATGTGTGTGTCAATTTTGACATCATCATAAAAATTATAAAAATCGTCTCTAAAATAAAGCCAAAAGGAATCCATAACACAATTTCCTGAGTATTATTGGTAAATATTTTACAAAAGGAAGTGTTCATCTTTTCAAGATTTAAAGATGTTGTGGATTGTAAAATTGCAATGTAAAAAATCTGCTCTCTGTTCGATCTTTAAATTTTACCAAGAGCAAAATTAATGACTTCCCCCCTTTTTTAAAAAAAATATATTGACCTGCTTCGATTAGACTATGTATGGCAATTTTTGAAAGATATCACTATATCGCCACGTGTGTATCGCTCTTCATCACGCACGTCTGCGCCAAATGCTCGCAAAAAGTTTCAATTCGCTTGCAAAAAGTTCAATTAGGGAACTTTGGAGCATGCGCACTACATATCCATAAAATGCGACCCTTGCTATTGAGAACCTATAAAGTCAGGTTTGTTGAACTTTTTCCACTTTGATGGGTAATGTTAATTTTGTAAAGGAGATGTGATCTTTTACATGTGATCTGGAGAAGCAAGAAGTTTGTGATCTGTGATAGTTGTGGATTCTCTCCTTTTACACGTTTTTAAATCAAGTTTACACGTTTTTAAATCAAGAGTGCTGCGGGGACACTTGGGGACCGCTGGAACATCCTTTTTATTCTGTTGCATTATTGAGAGAGGAATTTTAAAGGATTCATTTAAAAAGATGATTGCGCACGCTACGCTTTACACGAACCTGTGCATCATTGCTGAATGTATCTTTTCCTAAAACTATCCACCGAAAGCGACTAGTTTTAATTACAAATGTATTATACCATATAAACGAAATTTTAAATAGTAAATTATGTTGTTCTAAATTAAAATGTAAGAGTGTGATTTTTTTCAGATTATTTTAAAAGTTATATGCGTGGCATTCCTACATGTTTTAATTTTAATCATTTTATGTGAACAGTAGGACGAATGTTGTCGCTGAGCGCCACAGCGTCCAGATGTGAAGTGAAGAAGAAAGATGAATTCACTCCAATCATCATCACCGTAATGTATGTATAGCATTTTTACTTCTATGCCACACATAGCACAAGGACTAGCCATCCAATTTTCATAATATTTATAGTCGTAAAATTTTTGTTAAATTCTTTTCTGCTCTATTACAGGGTGACATAAGTAAACAAAAGTTGCTGACTTAATTATCCAATTTTTTCCATTGGAACGGTTTTGCAATTTTCATCGCTCGTCAGTAAGGACCAGTGATTACATTCAGGGGGGGGTCTAATATTTAGGACACACGGCTATGTTTACTTGCATTGCCCAGTTATAGAGCAGATACTGCGTCATTGTTATTCTGAGGAACTCTGTTATTGTTTACGTTGGACAGGATGAAAAGAATGACTTCAACGTCCTCTGTAAGTATTTCAGTATTTCAAATGATAAGTAATTCGACCGAATGATGAGCATTTTTGAGCAAAAGATGAACATTTATGAGTAACTGATGAGCATTTATAAGCATCTTGAGTATTGCAGATTTTTGACAGATGCAAATGATGAGCATTTGTAAGTAACAAATATTGTCAATGTTGTATAGGATAAAAATTGAGGAATAGCACTACCGCTGCAAGTATTTCAAAACTACTTAAGTGGTTATAACATATAGACTCATCATGACTACATAGCGTGTTGTGTTACAAATCACTTAAGTAGTTAAATATATTGATTGCCACGCTTGAATTTATTATCTTGCTTCTGGTATTTCGATTTTATTTTCTATAAAGTCAATTTCGTTGTTCACTATATATTGGTATTTTACATGTTTAATATTTTTTCTGTGACACACAGTTGATCACGTGGCCCCACCAAGTAATTTTACATATGTGTTTCAAGGAAAAGCTGTCTTATAATATTTTGTGCATTAGACAAAGATTATAAAGTCATCTACGCGAAATAAAATATTAGCGAAGTGTATAGTTTTCTACTTGATTCTAGAAAAACCTAATTTTAATATAAAGACGTAGCATCGTTTAATACAAATCGTTTGTAACAAAAAACGCTCAATGGGGCATGGCATTCTTCTTTTAGGAGCAGGCACCTTCTATTTCCACCAATACTCTATAGGAAAAGCTCATCTGTTTCTCTCAGTTGGCGACAAACGTGTCGACAAATTTTGCGACAATATCGCTAACTTAGCAACTGTAAAAAAATGTCGTTAAATTAAGATGATTCATTGTATCGGAAATGGAAGTTTACTTTCTTTAACAATCCCTATGACTTTGTGGGAATAATTTATTTTATTTTATTTTATTTTATTTTATTTTATTTCGTTTCCTTTTGAACCTAGGCTCTAAAGTCGACTGATAAAGTTACAAACTCAATAGTCGTCGGCATGTTAAGTATTCCACCGCTACTTTTAAAGAAAACTACAGCAATTTTTCACTTTTGAAAATCCAAATAACAGTAATGACTATTCGAAATCTCGCAAATGTCGTATTTCTCTCAAAAAGCGTCACTCATAATCAAAATTCTACAAAATTCTACATACTCCGGTTGGGGCAGCTTGGTTCCTCACACTTTACCTCATTATATTTTTACTCATGAAGTTTGATAAAAACTTGGAAATGGCTCTTCATCCCAATGATTTTTATGGCTGACACTTTTTGTTAAACTAAAGACCCTGGTTTTATTTACTTATTTATTTACTTATTTAATTATTTTTTACAAATATTTTATTATGAATTTGATATTACACAGGGTGGTACACTTGCTGAAAACAAAATTTTGTATCCATGAAAATCTAAAGTTTCTAAATCTAATTTGTATTTCCTTTATTTTGATACATAAGTTAAGTTGCTTATCCTTCTTTAGATAATTCTAATTTTTGTAATTTTATATTTTTTTTTCAGAACGTGCTATAGTTTCGCTGGATTCTTGATGCTTGTCGGCTCAATAATTGATTTATATTCTTACTACAAAAAGATTATTTACAGAAGTAAGTTTTATAACTTATTATTTAATTTTTACTTTCCTTATATACATATAATATATAAGGAAAGTAGTGTGACGGGGTCGTGTAATTTTGTAATTGTTTAATCTTTAAGAGCTTGTTTTTATAATACTATTTAATTGTCAGTATTCAGTAGCTCATTTATGCAAATTTTGTCTGCCGATTTGGTCTATATATAAGTTTATTTCCACGGTAATTTTTCATATAACCACTGATGAAGGGTATGTTGATGTCCGAAAGTGCTCGGGCCCTTTAATATTTGTGCGTCTTTTATAGGATGGTTTTATTTGATTAAATGACTTTTTTATCTATGATTTGTGTCTTTAATTTATGCTTAATCTTTCGTTGTTGAAAAGGCTGTTGCCATCTCAAAAGAAGTAATATTCAGATGGTTTAACCATGGAGTTAGAAAGAAGGAGATAAAACTCCTATGGATGAAACGCTTGAAAATGCCATAATGCTCTGAGAATTATATCTAGGTGTCGCTAGTGTTTGTAAAGTAATCGCTATTGTTAGTTGACACTATAGAAAGGCGTAGTATTTAATATATGTATTTTTAATAATTTTTAAATTACGGATTCCTTAATTATGAGTATAATTAACCAGCATTTTTTCATAGTTGTAGGATAGAGTACAGAATATGTGGAGATAAAAATGAATTGGAAAGTAAAATAATTTTGAATACGTAGGAATATTCTTTATTGCTTCAGTTATTCTTTGAGTTGTACTAATAGTTCATTTTTACAAAATTGACAGTTTAAATAAATATTTTAGGTCTTTTGCCATAGAAATGCATACAATACAGGACTATTATCTTATCCCAGCGCCATCTGAATTATTGTCTCAAACGATATTGGCGTTTTCTTAATATGAAGATTTAACTCCTTACTTTTACCTCCATGGGTTTAACTTTGTCGAAAAAGCCGTTGCCAATTCGAAAACTTATTTTCAATAAATATGAAAGTGGGGAGTGTGTAAAATTTTAATTACATGATATCATCCCGAATAGCCATTTTAGTAAGTAAAAATCTGATGTGGGCAGCACATGACTTTCCCTGCAGACTTTTATTCACGTTCTATTCATTTAAATTAAATGTAATTAATTTTTAATTCAATTTTCGTTCTCATTTGAAAACTGGACTTATTTTCAAAAATGGTGTAGGAAAAATACGAAAAACTAAAATATCTCGAGAACGGCTAGTCCTAGTGTAATGGGGTTGGTCTTATTCTTTTTCTTCGCTAAAAATTACGTATTAAACAAGCATTTAATGGCTATATTTGGGCATACGTAGTTCTTAAGTTTAGATTTTGATGATTTTTGCTGGCCATTTTGCAAAAAAAGGCAGGTTATATTTTTTCGAATTATACCAAAATCTAATCAGCACTAGGGTGGCCTACAAGCGACTTATCTACCAAATTTTGTGAAATTCGGTCCATTAGTTTTTCAGTTAGAGTGGATACAAGCTTTTACGGGCCATTTCGCAAAAAAGGCGGGTTCTTTTAACCCGAGTCATACCCAAAACTAATCAGCACCAGATTCGTGCACAAGTGACTCACCTACCAAATTTTATGAAATTCGGTCAATTAGTTTTTTAGTTAGAGTGGATACAAAATCTGCACAGACAGACAGACAGACACACACACAGATGTCACGCTAAAAATTGTTTTTTCGTATTCTAGAGGTCTCGAAACGTGTAGATCCGTCGAAAACTCGAGTTGCGATTTTCGACATGATTCCAATACTTTCCCTGTACATTACCATGTATTGCAGGGAAAGTAAAAAATCTGATGTGGGCAGCACATGACTTTCCCTGCAGACTTATATTAACGTTCTCTTTATTTTAATTAAATGTATTTCACTTTTAACTCAATTTTCGTTCTCATTCGGTAACCGGGCTTATTTTCAAAGGTGGCGTAGAGAAAGTACGAAAAACTAAAATATCTCGAGAACGGCTAGTCCTAGTGTAATGGGGTTGGTCTTATTCTTTTCGTCTTTAAGAATTACGCATTAAACAAGCATTTAATGGATATATTTGAGCATACGTAGCTTTTTAATTTAGATTTTGGCAATTTTTGCGGGCCATTCTACAAAAAAAGGCAGGTTATTTTTTCTGAATCATACCAAAATCTAATCAGCACTAGGGTGACCTATACGTGACTCATCTACCGAATTTTGTGAAATTCGGTCCGTTAGTTTTTCAGATAGAGTGGATACAAGCTTTTGCGGGCCATTTTGCAAAAAAAAAAAGGCGGGTTCTTTTATTCCGAATCGTACCCAAAACTAATCAGCACCAGCCCCGCCCACAAGTGACTTACCTACAAAATTTTGTGAAATTCGATCCATTAGGTTTTTAGTTAGAGTGGATACAATATCTGCACAGACAGACAGACACACCGACAGACAGACACACACACAGACGTCACGTTAAAAATGGTATTTTCGTATTCTAGAGGTCTCGAAACGTGTAGATCCGTCGAAAACGCGAGTTGTGATTTTCGGCATGATTCCAATACTTTCCCTATACATTACCATGTATTGCAGGGAAAGTAAAAAGTGATCAGGAAAAATTTCAAAACTTGAAATAATATTTCGATGTGGATTTCGTATCAACATTAATTCTGCCATATCATGTTCAAACTTTCCTTTCACATATTTTAAGACGGAAGGGCCATTGGTTACAATTTTAGCGTCAATCATCTGGACAATAATTTATTAAGCCCTAAATAGATAACAGTTATCGCGTAGATTATGATTTTGCTGAAAATATAAAATGAAATATATATGCAGACTGTTATTATGTATCGATAATATTTTATTGATATATTCTATATAAAACAATTTTTCGTTTGGTCAGTGAAGCGTTCATGTCGGGCTTACATCAAGAACGCTGTATCAAATAAAGAGTACAGTTAGTTAAAATAAGCAGAAACCACTTAGAATGATCATATGGCATTAAGCATATCTAATTTCATTCAATTGCAGTTAAATAACAATCATTTGACTAAAAATGCACCTCTTTCGGCATTAGAAAGAGCGACAATTAATGCAGTTAACAGGATATGCTAGCAGGTCATTTAATTTCCCACTTGAAGTCTTAAGCCCAGAAATCCTCTGTGGCCCTTAGTCTTCATATCAGACCATTTGACTACAGTTTAAAATTTTCACGGAATTTCGTTTCACATATTTCATTTAGCAATACTTCATACTATTCCAATAGAGGGTATCTGTAGAGTTTCATAATTGTAAGGATTTTGGAAAACACAAGTTAGAAAAAGATCTTTTAAAACGTAGTTATTAGAGTTTTTCTTAGCATTTTAAGCCTTTCTCAAAATAATGATTGCGAAAAAAGAACCCTCCATCAACATCTATGAAATCTTACATCAAGCTATTATTCATAACACATAAGCACTACTTAAATATTAAACAAACATTTAAACCAAATTTCCGTTTTAAAAAATGGGCGTGCCTAGTTAGGGGCTTGCCCTAACTTTTAACTATCAAATCATTTTTTATTAACACATTACATCAAAGTTGAAAAGTGTTTATGACTTTGTTCATTCTGTCTGTCTGTCTGTCTGTCTGTCCGTTAGCACGATAACTGCCGTAAAAATGACTTAATCAAAATGAAATTTTAGTATGTTGTTCAGACGGTCTGTAGGACCTATGGGAATATGAAAGAATGATATCACCCAATTAGTTTTGGATTGAACCCGGGTTGAAAAAATGAAATACATTGAGCCCTATGGGACCTAATTTTTCAAACATTTTTTAAGCGGATTTAAAATTCACAAATTGCTTCGAAAATTTTAGGTAATAGTCAAATTGTTCCATAAAATATATAAAAAGAAATTCAGCGAAATATATTCAGTAGTTTTTAAAAAAAAAATTAAAATAATAATTACACATCTTATATGAAACGATCACGTGACCATGATATGAAACGATCACATGACCCACTTCAAAATGATATATGGCATCCATCTTGTTTCAAAATCGTAATTTTTTTAAGTTCTTTTTAATTCATATTGAGTGTTGTATCCGTCCTAAAACTACTTTATTTTTGCTTAAATTCTGTGCATCTACATACTGAAACAACGCAATGACAATATATTTGAGTTTAAATGCTCATCTAAATTTGATTATTTCTACAACTAAGCCTATTTTTCACCTATGTAAAATGTAAACAGCAAAATATATAGAATGAGTTGTATTAGAATTCCTGTATTTTTTTAACACAAAATAATTTAGTCCATGGAGTCTGCATGGCTGATATAAATGAAATATCAATTGATTTCATAAAGAGAAGGACGATTTTTTTCGATGAAGTTTCAAGCATTGAGTTTAATTTTTTGTAGCTCCGTGGTCTTAAACAAAATGTCTAAATAAAATAAATCATTATAGTATAGTGATGAATGAAATGAATGGGCGAAAGTTATGAATGAAATCCTGTTTTTATAGAGAGATCCAGGCGTGTTATTTTTTCTATGACGTCATTTGAATTAATTTCAGTTGTTTTCGATGACGTTTTCAAATATAATAAATTATCGTAGTATTATGATAATTCTAAAACTATTACCGAGGAATGTATAACATTTTAGAGATGTTTAAACCAGGCAATTTATATTTCAATGCCGTCATTTGAATGAAGTTCATTTTTTTCGATGAAGGTTTAAGTTTTCAAATACAATAAATTAATGCAGTATTGTGATAAGTTTCAAAATATTACCGAGGAATGTATTGCATTTTAGACTTGTTTAAATAAAATTGCATTGAAGTTGGAAAGTGTTTCATAATCAATGCTTTAAGCATGATTGATCTTTCTGGTTCTTTATATTAATGTGGTTTCTCCTTTCTTCGTAAACTGACAGTGCAAGATAGTGATGAAATGTGAGGTTCAAGACATGCCAAAAAATACAAAGTTGTTTTATAGTATTATAACAATGGCACGAGATTTTTCAAAAGTTAAAAAGACCTCAATTCTATTTATAATCTTAAAATGGCACATAAATCAATTTAAAATCTTAAAATGGCACATAAATCTATTTATAATCTTAAAATGGCACACAAATCTATTTATAATCTTAAAATGGCACATAAATCTATTTATAATATTAAATGACATATAAATAAAAAGTGCCTTACATTTTAAATACTGTCCGAAAACCTGGTAGAGTTTTAAACATCAAATATCCCAACTACTGAGAATTATTATAATTCATGCGGGCCATTTGAAAAAAATATGAGTAACATGTTAAGTATAACGGAACCCTGGTAGAATCGCAACATTCGCTATGGTATACATTACATTGGGATTTTATTAAAATACGGAAGCCATAGACATTTTAAGCGTTATACCTTGTTCTCTATCATAAAAATTTAAAATGTTATTGTCATATAGTACTTATTGTAGTTTTATATCTTATGTTGCAGAAAATTTTATACAATATTTATTTAAAAATAAAATAAAATAAAATCATAAAATTATGTAACACTTCATCAGCTTCTGAATAATATTGAAGAATCAAAATGGTCGATTTTGACTCAAATTAATGGCTTAAATCACAACTGTCGATGGCTAGATAATTTCTATGTCAAAATGTCTCCAAAGATAACTGGATACTAGTCATAAAATGGTTAAATTGACAATCCTGCTCCAAATGTTTGCTTTTACGGCTAATAATCAGTTGTTTGCTGCACTTTTATGAATGTTTGCTAAACTGAAATATTCTTACTAAATGTATATTTCCTATGTGTACATATTAATCTTCCTTGTAACTTTTTTCATTAGGTAAAATAATTCGGATTTTAGTGGCATTTTCCCTGTTCACCAACTTCAGGAAATTCGCCAATACCGAAACTGCATCCGATACTCTTAGTTGCTTGAACGGTGTCCGCTTCCTCTGCATGTCCTG
The DNA here is from genome assembly GCA_951213105.1 of Amaurobius ferox. NCBI lineage: Eukaryota > Metazoa > Arthropoda > Arachnida > Araneae > Amaurobiidae > Amaurobius > Amaurobius ferox. The sequence goes on from OX578147.1 coordinate 25,494,732, forward strand.
GGTCATCCTTGGACACACGTATCTCAACGTCAACTTCCAAATTTTCCGTAAGTACCAGTAGCATTACCTATTCCTAATCAGATTACACACATTTTATTCATCATTTAGATTTACTATATTAAAATCGGTCAACATATCTAATGTATACGAGGGTCACACTGAAATTTTTCAGATACGGCTAAGTGGTACAAGTTAAACTTACCAACTCTTAGGAATGTTCAAAGTACTTCACTCCAACATCAATGCACTTTTGTAAGCGAATTTCCCAAAGATTAAATGCTTCAAGCCATCCATTTCTTGGAATCTATGAAAAATATGCTTTTATAGCCTCATCAATCTCATCATCGGAATGAAAACCCACATAATTTTTTTTTAAATTAAAAAATAGCCAAATGTCACACATAGCAAGATCAGGAGGATAGGGTGGATGTTCTATCACTTTGATGTTTTTTTGTTCAAGAAATTCGACTGTCATTCTTGCTGAATGAAAAGATGTATTGTCATGGTGAAGCATGAGTCCCCTAATATTCACTTCCTGAAGAATTTCTGGAAGACACTTAGTGGTGCACACGTTAGCTGTTACTGTCTTCTGTCCCTCTAGCTTTATGGCTTTGACCAGACCTGTATTTCTGAAGAACAAGGCCTACATTACTTTTTTCATTGATCGTTGTCTTTTCACAATTGTTGGTTTGGGGTTATCTTCAAAGACCCATATTTTACTTTCTTGACGGGTTGGAGCCTCAAAAAACGGTATGTACATTTCATCACCAGTTATGATTTTAGAAATGAGGTGTCCACCATCATTAAGTTTAAGGTTTCTTTTCTGTCACGCTCCGCTTTTTGGTATTTTGTTGTTCTGGTGTTCTCTCTGGTGTTCTATGAGGGACCCAGCGACAAACTAATTTTTTCATATGCAGTTCTTCATGAATAATTTTATGTATAGTTGCGGATCTAATGTTAAGTTCCTTCTGTATCACTTGGTAGGTACAGCGATTATCATCGATTAACATTTTTCGAATGACCGACACATTTTCTGGGACAACGGCTGACAAAGGTCTTCCTGTGTGTTTTTCATCCAGGAGAGAATTTCGACCTCTTCTAAACTCTGTAAACCATCTGAATACAGTAGCACGAGATGCAGCATCATTTCTATATGTTAATTGTAGACGTTGAAGATATTCTTTTTGATTTAGCCCCACTTTAAAATCATAAAAAATCATAGCTCGATAATGCTCACGCGTCATCACCATTTTCTTTTCTTTCGGAATTTATTCTACGATAGCTAAATTGCAATTGTTGTTACAAATTATCTTTTTCGGACATAAAAGAGTTCAAAGTTAAATATTCGACCAATATTTTTTTCTAGCGCATATCGTCTGCCCCTATCTCAAAAATTTCATATCTCGAAAAATCTCATATCTATATATATACATATCTATGTATATCCCAAAATTCTTTTGCACTTGACTTTGGAAGTTAATTTTGGTTAAATTGGAGCTAATGACCTTGAGAATTAAATGTGCAGAGCAAATGGCAACATAACGGTCATATGTTAATGTGTAACAAATCTTTCTTTCTCAAGATCTCAAGGAAACCATTAAGAAGCATCTAGGATAATTTTTAAAATTGCCTTTAATCTAGATAGGAATTATAAGAGGTGGTTATAGGATTATAAATAAAATTTTACTGAAGTGGGATTTTCCAATAGGAAAAGAGAAAAAAAAGATAAGAGTTGCGTAACAGACAAGCATTATGTGTAAAACGCAATACAAATATCCAGGGTCACATAATTTTTAAAATTTCGGGGTATAATACACCGTGAAGAAAAGGCAAATTAAAGGATGTGACAGTGTTTTAAAGAAACACGACCTTGAGACGAGAGCAGCAACAAAGTACTGACCGAGACCAAGAAGGAAGGCGGAGGAGGGGTGGCAAACACGGTCAATCAATTGGCCTTTACAGGAGCGCAAACAGTAGGATTGCGGGATATACGAAGCAGCGTGGAGCCAGATAACAATTTAATGTTGTCCCGTAGTAGTTTCTTCCAGATATTCTGTAATTGTTTGGGCAAGTTAACGCACATTTCGCGTTGGCTGTATTTCCTAACATATCCAGGCATGTAACGATTGTTGAGCGGACTGTGGACCTGGCTGTCCAATAAAGAATACGGAGTTCCGAATTTATTGTAGACTGATGGGCTGTATAAGGTCTGGCATTATCATTCTTGCAAATAATGACAACACATACAATAGAATTGGTTGCAAAATGTTGTCAAAATGCTTGGTAATAAACTAGAGAACATAATCTATATTAGGAGATGGTTTTCTAAGAAGTGATGACCGTGTGTCGCTCGGTCATTTCAGCCAGATCATTGAGATGACCAGACCTCCTGCATACACCAATATGATGATCATCTGCACGGAGATAGAATACGTATTCGCCGCTGAACACTACATGCCTCCAATTGGACACCGTCTATGATTCTCTGACAAGACACGATGCCACTCAGGCGGTTGCTGTCTCTGTTGGGTGGTCAGTGGTCGACATCTTAAGGGACGCCAAGTGTGAATCCGTGTCGGTTATATGTGCTTTTCTGAACCCAACCAACATCGTCTGCTACCACCATCGTCATCTGCTACCAACATCGTATTACTGCGGCATCGTTTCAATCAAGAAGTCGACTGACACTTTTCTATGACCACGTTCTCTCAAGCTTATGATGCGATTTCTCTCAAATTCGCTCAATCGATCGCACTGCTATACTAGGGATTCAACGTTAGCAATATTTGTCTGTTTGTGCGAGCGGTACAATAATTTACAACGCTCTAGACCGCCAAATTAAACGTGGCTGTCCCACGAACAATAAAACTAACCATATTTTAAATCAAGAATATTAAATTAATAATACCCACAAAGCGACAGAGATTATATAGGAAATTAAACTTAATTTTCCGAGATATTGAACTTTTTATCAATTTTGTGACACATTCCAAAAGTTCGCCAAATTTAGCTGTAAGTGGTATAGATAGAAGTAGAGAGAGAAGAGTCTTTTTTATATAATATAAAACGTTTCCAAACTTTAGTGTACAAAACTAATTATTTTCTACATTCTGCTGTAATGAAATCTGAAGAATATTTCTCTGTATCAGTAGATAAACTCCCATACCTGACTATTTGTCTTTTTCAACAGTTGGCTTAGAGAAAGTCCGGGCTTATGCAAGAGACTTCGCTTTCCAAGCCGTCATTAACGCTTCTGTGGCCGTTGACACTTTCTTTTTCACTGGGTAAGTGTGTCATTACATCGTACACACCTCTGGATAGCATCAACTATTTCATATTTATCATTTCATTCTGCTATGTAAAAAACTGTAACCCTTTTATGTATGTATGTATGTATATATATATATATATATATATATACAGAGAGAGAGAGTATTTTTTGAAAAAAACTTTACTCACTCTGAAATATAATTTTCGTTAAATCACAACTAAGGATGTCGAGAATTGCCCGTGCAATTTAAAAGATCATGAAAGTCAAAACACAGAATAACTATATTCTTTCAACCTTCCGATTCTTTTCGAGTCCTTTTAAGCTCCAAAAGTATCTTGAGTAAAGTTTCATCAAAACTATAATTTCTTCATGTAAATGGTATAATGATATTTCACCGAAAAAGGTCAGTATAATTCTTATAGATCAGACATTTCTGAATTCTTATATGACAACCACATTGCTCTATAATCTCAAGATGTCAAGGACGGGGTTAGAGAATTTCTCAGGAGAGGATATGATTAAACTTTTAGCGAAAAGTAAAAGAAAATAGAAAAAATGAATTTCATGAAATGGATAGAATTTAAATCAAAGTTGTGCTTAGAGGGGGGGGGGGCGAAGTCGTGCCCTTCTCCAAGTCTTCAAGAAGGAATGAATTGGGGCACAAACAGGCTTCCAGTAGAAATAGAGAAAGATAAGACAGGGAAAGGGGAGGCCCGATCGGAGCAGAGCTTTGATCTTGAGTGAAGCTAAGCTCGCAATGGGGTGGGGGGCTAGCCAACGGATCGGGAGTTCTCAAATGCAAGGAGGAGTACGGATGTGGTTAGAAGTGGAAAACTAAGTATGGATAGCAGTTATAAAACTATGCTAGACGACTCCGCTCGTAGCGGAAGAAAGTATTCTGTTCTTTACGCCCAGGTAACGACTGAAGGCGCTTCAGCGCACTGTGGGTTGTACAGTGAGATACTGTCGAGCTTGGGATTATTTGCGCTCCACTTATAACTAGTACTTATAACTAGTACCTAGGGAATAGCTAGTACCTAGGGAAGTACTTATAACTAGATTCCTAGGGAATAGGCTTGTTGGTTAGGATTAAATTGTTGTGTGGCAGCAGCCGACTCTGCCTTTGCCAAAAGACATCGATCGAAGATGCTAGGAGTCAGTACCCGAATTATAAGTTCGGAGCCGAAGTTAACTTTTGCTCTAACCTTATAATGTCGGTCTAGTAAGCACCGGGTACCGAGTTCGGGCCTGGTTCGGAACGAGCTTAGGACCATCAATATCAATTCCTACAATGGTGATCCGGACCTGATTTACGCAAATAACACCAGATGGCAGCACTACGCTGAGCCTACGCTGAGCACTCCCTTCCTGGTTCACCACGACTGATGTCACGACGCCGAGGTACGACATGCCTCCAGGCTATTCAACCCTCGACTGAGTTTGAGGATGGGGACACGGCGGGGTTTTCTGGGTGGTCCCCTCCTCACCGAAATTCGACCGGGCTTCTCATCAGGGGGTGGAGTGTGTGACAGCAGCCGACTTTGCTTCTGCCAAAAGACATCGATCGCAGATGCTAAGAATCAGTACCCGAATTATAGGTTCGGAGTCGGAGCTAGCTTTTGCTCTAACCTTATAATATCGGTTTGGAAGGCACCGGGTCCCGAGTTCGGGACCATCAACATCAATTCCTATATGTGTTTGGGAAATGCCTCGTGGGGGATTGCTCTATAATCCACCATTGGTAAAGGAAAAGAGTTTCAATTAAAAAACTATGTAAAATTGTTTGCAAGACATAAAGGGCGGTATTAATCCAAACCACCTGGTAGAAAAACAATTTTTGTCGAACATTGACACAATTATTTATTTTAGTTTCCGTAAGATACACAGGTTGCATACTTACCCAATATTACTCGAATACAAAAATAATTTAAAATTTCGAGCATTCAATATATGCTTTATATAGAGTAAGACTACCAGTAAACCCGTTCTGCGTGCAGAATTTATAATATAAAGGAACTTAAAATTCCCAATTATGTGCAAATTCCTATAGTATTCTATACGGCATTGTTATTCAAAACATTCTATTAAAATATTTAAATTAGTTCTCCTAAAATGAAGTATAAGAGTCTCTTCTCGCTATACAAAATTATGTTCACCGCAGATCTGAAGAAAAATACGTCCCATTCGTAAGCAAATATTCAAATAATATGAAAAACTGCATATTTGGATGAATCAAAATCTTCTGGAGTGTCAGAAAGGCATTTCGACGTCTCCATTTTACCTCCCCTCAATGAAAGACTTCTAAGGAGAGGGTCTGGAAAAACTTTCCGACCTCCTCCCCTATTTTCATCACTGACAGGGTGATCCAAAATTTGGCTTCATTAGGTTCTGCCCTGTGGTTTATACTAGATATATCTAAAGATCGAGCCGAAGTTACCGGAAGAGAGGTTTCTAGAGGGTCTGGTATAGCTATTTCAACTCCTCCATTTCTCCACCCCGGGGAGGAAATCGAATATCGGGTTCCATTAGGTTCTACTAGAGAGATAAATACTATAAATTGTGCAAAGATACAGTCTTCTGGGTCATTCTTCTGAGCTTCTGGTGAGTCTGTAAAAACAGAAACCTGTTAAACAACCATATAGATTTTTGATTTCAAAGATATAATGCTGTTGATTATTTTTTCCAGGGGATTACTTGTTTGCTATTTAACGATAAAGCTTGTGCGACATCAAGGGCATTCCTTTAGTGTTACCTTGTATATATTTCACAGACTGTGGAGGTAAGTGCAACTTTATCAAAAGAGTGTTTCTTCTATTTAATTATCAAAGAAAAAATGTATGTCTATAGCGTAAGGATCCAATCGACTTTCTCATCCATATTAATAAAAGAATATGTCTGTTTTTATGTTTGTTTGCGCGTCTTTGTGTCGTCTGTAGCCGAAAACCCAAGCGTCGTACAGGGAATATTGGTTTCCAAGAGAAAACACCCCATCGCGATTTTTTTTTTATAATACAAATTCGATTTTTATTATTAAATGTTGAAGCGCCATTTCGAGGAATTTTCGTACACATAGGTTCGTTAGTGATCGAAAATATTCTCACGAGCTTCCATCGTCACATCATCTAAAAAGTCGAAAAACGATCTTTTATACCAGCTTTAAGCAGAATCCGTAGGATAACTTCTTTTTTTAAATTAATATTTTATTATTAATTAAATATTTTATTTTAAATTGAAAAGTTTTTGATTCATATGTATATTGTAACATCCAAAAATTGAAGACTTGCGCAATTCCAATTTTTGGAATAAATATTGCCTGATATCTTCGCATTCAAGTTAAAAAAAATAATAATTACTCCATTCCTGAATTGCCTATGAATTTTAATGTGAAACCACTCATAAATTTTCAAGGATCTGATAGCTGAAGTGACGATAAAAACGTTTTCTTTCCGAACCGGTTCTTCCCCAGTGATCCATAGTGGTCATTGCCAACACCACCTAGAAGACAATGCCTCCAACGGACTCTAGGTGGCTTTGTCATTGCTCGCACTTTTAGATATCGTCTAGTGCAGGGAGCCAAGCCAAGGAGCTTCATTACGGGCTTCCATGGGACCGAAGGTCCTTTACGCCCACATCAGAATGTAGATATGTCAGCTTTGAGTAGATTTGTAGTATAGCAATGCGATAGCAGTGTGCACTCTATGGCAGTGCCAGGTGCTTGAAGAGGTCAGAGACGGCTGATGGTATGCCGTCTTCGTATTCGGATGGCAGTAGTACAGGCTGAGGCTGCAAGAAAAGGGGAGGGCGGGGCCAAGGGGTGAGCGGCCAATAGAAAAGGAGTAAAGAGATCAGCAATGCTGAATTACTATAGGTTCAATTTGAGATACAGGTTATACATTAAGTTTTTGAACTAGAATAGCATTTAAAATAAAATTAAAATAAGAATTAAGTTAAGTTAAAGATTACATACAAATAAAAAAATTTTAAAAGTTAAGTTAAGAATTTGCGTACAATAAATTTGAGGTTATGCTTTAAAATTACGAGCAAGTCTTGTCATGAATTAAAAAGGCCCTTTTCAGGTCCACAGGTCACAAATTATACAATTTTAAGAGTTAGCCGAAAATGACAGGGTCAAGTACCCAAAAGAGACCGGGCTGGCAAAAAATAAAGATCAATGTGATCTGAAAGAACGGGTCGCGGTTCCAAAGGGAAACATGGCCAAAGCCAGGACGTCAACTAAGGGCGGGGGTGGGGGGTTATCCTGCAAGGGCATGATAGCTCCTGAAGATAATCCACACCAAGTCTATCTGCGTAGTCGCCTTACGCAATTCAGGAAGTGCATTTTCAACTGCACGAACAAGTAAATCCTTGTCATGAGTATTCCTCATGTCCAAGAGAGACACTTTTAATGATTATTTAAGTTTTGGTAGACTTTGGACGTCTTGTGATGCTACGAAAATGTAAAAAATGCCTTTTATTCTTTTTGAACAATACGCAAAATCTGTTTTTTTTTTATATTCGTTGTAGACTAACTTGGAAAATGCTTGTTTCAGTTGTACCACGTCACTCTCACAATCACTTTTTCAGTAAGAAACAAAAATCATATTCCATCCTATTTGACGCATAAAACCATTCAAATAATAGAAAGTATTATTGCTTTTTTCTATTTTTATGTTGTCTAGCTGTTTTATTACTGAAATAGAAAACTTTATTCTCTAATAGCTCACACTTTTCACTTTATTACTTAATTATCTCTGGAATTTATGAACATCAAAGGTATTGCGTTCTAAATTATTACCTTTGAACACAGTTTAACATTTAATATTCTTGACATTTAGCCATTTTGTATCTTCCAACGATCTGTAGTAATATGCAAAAGGACGAAGTGTAACATGTTTACTAACCCAGTAATAACTCTGAATCTTATCATATGCCAGAAATCTTGCTTTTTGCAAGGTCTGAAAGTACAATATACTCCACTTGACACTAACACAACGCATTTGCGTTGCGTACTTTTCTATTTTAATCACTGTAATTGCACAAAATTATGCTTTTTCAATGTTAACTTTTCGACTAATACTTAACTGAATTCACTGCATAGAACAATGACTATTAATAAGCCTATTTATTTATAATAATCCACTGCTTGTAAATAATGTACTTTGGCGTAATCTGCATTTCCAACTGAAAGTGTAAGGTGCTCCAAAATGATCTTTACAATTTGAAAAATAACTTGGAAAAATTAGAAAAAATACTTGTAAAATATTTAAAAAATAATAAATAAACAAACCTTTGAATTGCTATTTTGTATGATGTTGTTGTTGAGACCCAGGCCGTCCGACATACCAGAAAGGCGTAAAGTAGCTATTTGGACGGCCAGGGAGTGCCTCCCAATTTCGACCGGAACCCAGTAGGGGAGGCATCCACAGGGACCGTACCCTCCTTCCCCTACCACCAACATCTCGGAAGTACGCTATTTTGTATGCAAGAAAACTATATTATGATATCTCAATGCATTACTTTTTATAACAGGTTAAAGATATCAACAAGTAAAATACACTTTGTGACAAAGGATAAAAAAAAATAGAGCAACTTAAATATATATTATCCTTTTGCTTCTTCCGTCCGCGCCCATTTCTATTTTGGACTTCGGATTTGTTGATTCTCTTGCACTGACGAAAGAGATCCAACGTATCCTCGAAACAGCTGTATGCTGCATTGTGTCATTTGTGCTTTTATACATTGCTTAAGTTTTACTTAGCCTTCGCACAAAGAGTACTGTACTTATTGCTTAACCTTAAGGTATTTGCTAGGAATCCTATATATTTTATATATATATCTGACAGTTTTTCATTTAATCGATCATTCATTTATCCATCCATGGATTTTGTCCCGTAAGAATAGGAAAATCAGATTCCTACTGCACTTTAACAATCTTAGGAACATCGGTACCGGATCGATATAAATGCATTGTAATCCATCCTTTGAATATGTGCTTAATTGAAAATTAATAAATGCAACGAGAGTATGGATTTAATATAAAAATCAGAATCCTACTGCACTTTAACAATCTGCAAAACATCGGGACAGGATAAATATAAATGTATTTTAATGCACCCTTTCAAGATGTGTAATTAAAAATTGATAAATACGTTGAGACAATGGATTTCATACGAAAAATCGGAATCCTACTGCTATAAATGCATTGTAATGCAACCTTTATTTTGTGCTTATTTTTCCTTACGTTGCTCTATTTTTCCTTAGGGATAATTTTGGAACACCATGTAAGTTGAATGAGGTCAGTTGGTGCACCCATTCAATCCTACAATTATATAACTATTGAAATAATTTATAAAATTTTTTGGTCTAGAAGCAAATTGTTTTGTTTTGTTTTGTTTTTTGTTTTACGGTAAAAATGTTTGTAAGGATGCGAAGGTTTATCAAAACAGAATTGTGAAAGTTAGTCTACAGCGAACGTAAGACCAAATTTTGTCACCAGATACATAAGTATTGTTCAGAAAAAATAAAAGACATTAAAATGACATAAAAATAAAAGACACCAATTAAAATGAAATAAAACGCTTCGAAAGTAGAAATGCTATTATTTATAATTAGATTGATTTTCCCCCATAATTTAATTATACATAATTTATTACCAATTGAATATCAAGCACCAAGTATGATTAAAAGTACAGTTATAGTTTTCCAAGTATAGTTATTAAATATTGTACTACTATAGTGCTATGTACTTAACTTGTTTTAAAATTTTAGGATATGACTCATAGGATATATTTGACTTTCAAGAATAGCCAATTTTCAGAAAGGCGCCCTATATGTATGTTATCTATAAAGAAGTGGTTTTTAAGCCTGAAATGTTGCAGATCTAGTCAAGGAGTTGATTAAAATATCAAGTTTCATACATGCCTCTTCATTCTTAAAATTTAGCTGAGAAACAGATGTTGGAGAAAAATACCTTAACAAATTTCTAATGTAATTTAAAATAATAATTGACATTCGTAATATTTTAGAACATACAAATTTTACCATGTTTGACAGAGAATAAAAGGGCTGCTAATTCAAGTGTTTAGCATATATAATTCCTGAAATAATGGAATTTACGTCAAAATTCGTCAATAATCGTATGTGCCATCTTATAAAAATGGCAGCTGCGGAAAAACTATAAATGACAGAATTAAAAAGGGCTTACGTAGGACTTTCGAAACATGTAGAAAAAATATGTACAAAATATCAATTATTTTAAAAATGGCTATGCAACTATCATTTGGTGACTTGATATTGAATGACTCGTAAGACTTTTCGGATGAATTTATTTGAAAAATTTCAAGAACGATAAGTGTCAGAATTCCAAAATGACTGACGCTGGTTTTCTAAAGAAAAATTGCATATAAAATTGTTGATGTAGTATTTTTTGTTGCCATGACATTCTCGTGATTTCTTTTAAACGTTCAAAAATTTAGAGGCATTCTGAATGCTCATAAATTATTTTAATTAAATCATTAAATAGTTTTTTAAATTAAAAGCAGTTGGGTTCTTGTATTCACAAAATGCGATAATCGCACGATATTCTGTTCGAATTGTTTTATCCTAACTTAAGATGCCGAGTCTACAGACTGACATTTTCATACGCAGGTACATCACTTCTAAATCGTCCGATTCAAGTTCAGGAATGCTAAAAATGTGCAAATTCGTCGAAAACTGGAAATGAAATTTTCGACCCCGACACTATACTTCATCTCCTTTTATATATTATACGACTTTGTACGAAAAGTAAAATGGATTTACGAACATATGCAGATTAAACCGTGTATTACCTCTATTCAAATTTTGTAAATTCAGTTTTGATGATTTATTTAATTTCTGATTAAATGCTTCTTTTTGTTGAACAAAATTGCATTTAGGCTATTATTAGTGTTTCTCACTGTAATGGACTAATTACTAAACTGAGAATGTAATCTTGAAGTATATTCTCATACTTGCCTTGTAATTTATTTAATTTCTGATTAAATATTAATTTTTACTTTCCCTGTAATACATATGGTAATGTATAGGGAAAGTATTGGAATCATACTGAAAATCGCAACTCGAGTTTTCGGCGGATCTACACGTTTTGGGACCTCTAGAATACGAAAAAACTATTTTTAGCGTGACGTCTGTGTGTGTGTGTCTGTCTGTCTGCCTGTGCAATATATCTATCCAGTGTAACTCAAAAACTAATTAATTGAATTTCATAAAATTTGGTAGGTAAGTCACTTATGGGTGAATCCGATGCTAATTAATTTTGGGTACGATTCGGGATAAAAGAACCTGCCTATATTTGTGAAATGGCCTGCAAAAGCATGTATCCGCGCTAGCTAAATAACTAATGAACCGAATTTCACAAAATTCAGTAGATAAGTCCCTTATGAGTTACCCTGGTGCTGATTAGATTCTGGTACGATTCGAAAAAAATAACCTGCCTCTTTTTGCAAAATGGTCTGCAAAAATCGTCGAAATCTAAAATTAAAAACTACGTATTCTCAAATATATCCATTAAATGCCTGTTTTATACGTAATTTTTAACGATGAAAAGAATAAGACCAACCCCGTTACACTAGAACTAGCCGTTCTCGAGATGTTTTAGTGTTTTCGTATTTTCTCTATGTCACCTTTGAAAATAAGCCCAGTTACCAAATGAGAACGAAAATTGAATTAAAAGTGAATTAAATTTAATTAAAATAAAGCGAACGTGGAAATGAGTCTGCAGGGAAAGTCACGTGCTGCCCTCATCAGATTTTTGTGAATAAAATTACATTTAGGTCGTCTATTATTTGTGTTTATGATTGTAATGGGCTACCCTTGAAGGAAGCATATTCTTATACTTGCCTTTTTAACCGTTCTTTTTCTTCAGAATCATACCTGTGTACGTGTTCGTCATTATGTTCATGTTCATAAGCAACTTGCTGGGTTCCGGTCCCATCTGGTATGACACCACCCACAAGTATATCCAGGCTTGCTACGACAATTGGTGGACCAACCTCCTCTTCATTAACAACTTTTATGACGCCGAACACATGGTAAGTGAACGGTTAAAGCTGTATATCTGCATTATCAGAACTCTTAAAGGCATGACAGCTGATTAGCTCAGTTTTCATAGTCATTAAAAGTACATTGACTAGATTGTTATCACAACGGCAGAATCTCTTTTGAATATCAATAAAGAATACTTTCTTCATTGAAATATTGGAAAATATGAGTGAAATGACACTGTTGAAAATGGGTATTAAAAAAAAGTAGAATGTACTCATTCTTGAGCACTTTGCATGCTTATAATAGCTCTGAGTTTCAATTATGAAAAAGGCATGTACTCATTTTTAAGTATATCAAAGAATTAAATTTCAAGCATATTTAATTTCAAATTGTAAATACTATATACTCATTTATGAGTATGGGAGAATCAATTTTAAGCATAATTGTAAATACTATGTTTTCATATTTGAGTATATGGGAGAATCACTTTTAAGTATAATTGTAAGTACTATGTACTCATTTTTGATTATATGAGAGATTCAATTATATTTTTATTTTTCAATTATTACTTTCCTTATATACAATAATGTATAAGGAAAATAGTGGGTCGAAAATTCGAATTCGAGTTTTCGACGGGAGAGCACGTTTCAAGCATCTCTGATCACGAATCGAACATTTTTGAGGTGATGTCTGTGTGTGTGTGTGTGTCAGTGAGCCTGTGGAGACGATAACGGACGAACGAATGGACAGATTCGAACGAAATTTGGTACAAAAATCGCAATCCGTAAACACTGGAAGCCTATTGTTTTTAAACGTAATGGAATGTTCAGAACCCCCCTAAATTTTCGAGTGAAATTTTGAAAAAATCATCAGAAAATCAAAACCTTTAATAAAATTACGCAAATAGACATTTATTATGTAATTTTTTCTTAGAGAACGATTGACATAAACTTTAGAACGCTAGCAAGAACCGTTCTCGAGATACTGTACATTTTTTAAATAAATTTATCAAAAAATCCCATGAATTAAAAAAAATTATCAACTGTTGAGAAACATGTTCACTTTTCATCTGTAATACCATACGATAAATTTGGGGACACCATTCTTGTCGATCTAGCTCGTTCCATTCATGAGAAAAAATACTTTGAGTAATACTTCTATATTTAAACGCTAATTGTCATTTATCTGCTATAAGAATAATTTATTTCTCCGTCCATAACGCTTCGCGAGATTTTGGCGACGAATTTGGCGGATTTTCGCCACCTTGGCGACTTTTTTAAATGTTGCTAAATTAACGAAAAACTCGCCAAATGGATAAAAATGACGCTAAATCAATGAAAATGACGACTAATTGTCGAAAATTCAATATCTTGGAGAGAATATAAGTATCTACTATAAGAAAAACTTATTTCTTTTACTGTAAAAGTAGTAAATTCATTGCATTATATAAGGAAAGTCATGTGCTGCCCACATATGATTTTATTTTTAAACTGTAAATAAATGATGGATGACAAACAGCGCATATGCATAAGATAAGCAATGCTTATTGTGTATCCGTATTCTACCGCTACGTTAGAGAAACACGAAAGATAAATCATGTTTAAAGCATTAATTAGGAAACACTTTCCAACTTCAATGCAATTTTATTTAAACATGTCTGAAATGCAATACATTCCTCGGTAATATTTTAAAACTTATCACAATACTACATTAATTTATTATATTTGAAAACTTAAACCTTCATCGAAAAAAATGAACTTCATTCAAATGACGGCATTGAAATATAAATTGCCTGGTTTAAACCTCTCTAAAATGCGATACATTCCTAGGTAATAATTTTAGAATTATCATAATACTACGATAATTTATTATATTTGAAAACTTCATCGAAAACAACTGAAATTAATTCAAATGACGTCATAGAAAAAATAACACGCCTAGCTCTCTCTATAAAAGCAGCATTTCATTCATAAACAACTTCCCATACATTTCATTCATCACAATACTACAATAATTTATTTTATTTAAAAATTAAGACCATGGAGCTACAAGTAATTAAACTTTATGCTTAAAACTTCATCGAAAAAAATCGTCCGTCTCTTTGTAGAATAAATATTTCATTCATATCAGCTATGCAGACTCCATGAGCTAAATAATTTTGTGTTAAAGAAATACAGCAGTTCTAATACAACTCATTCTACATATTTTGCTGTTTACATTTTACATAAGTGAAAAATAGGCTTCGTTGTAGAAATAATCAAATTTGGATGAGCATTTAAATTCAAATATATTGTAATTGCGTTGTTTCAGTATGTAGATGCACAGAATTTAAGCAAAAATAAAGAGGTTTTAGGACGGATACAACACTCAATATGAATTAAAAAGAACCACGATTTTGAGACAAGATGGATCTCATATATCATTTTGAACTGGGTCACGCGATCTTTTCATATCATGGTCACGTGATCGCTTCATATAAGAGGTGAAATTAATATTTTAATTCCTATTTAAAAAACTACTGAATATATTTCGCTGATTTTTTTTATATATTTTATGGAACAATTTGAATACTACCTAAAATTTTCGAAGCAATTTGTAAATTTTAAATCCGCTTAAAATATGTTTGAAAAATTATGTCCCATAGGGCTCAATGTATTTCATTTTTCCAACCCGGGTTCAATCCAAAACTAATTGGGTGATATTTATTATTCATTTATATTCCCATAGGTCCTACAGACCGTCTGAACAACATACTAAAATTTCATTTTGATTAAGTCATTTTTACGGCAGTTATCGTGCTAACGGACAGACAGACAGACAGACAGAATGAACAAAGTTATAAACACTTTTCAACTTTGTTGCAAAGTGTTAAAAACACAAGTCTGCGTAGCACCGCACACGAAATATATACATCCGCAATTGTAATTCTTGTGATATAGTTCTTTAATTTTGAGGCTATACCTTTTATTCTTCGAAATATTTGAACAAAAAATTTCAGAATTATAATTCCACATTTATTACACGATTTTCAATGAAATCAAAATGAAAAAATCAGATGTGGGCAACACATGACTTTCCTTATATAATGCAATGAATTTACTACTTTTACAGTAAAAAAATAGGCTTTTCTTATAGTAGATACTTATATTCTTTCCAAAATATTGAATTTTCAACAATTAGTCGTCATTTTCATTGATTTAGCATCATTTTTATCCATTTGGCGAGATGTTCGTTAATTTGGCAACATTTTATAAAGTCGCCAAGTTGGCGACATTACGCCAAATTCGTCGCCAAATTCCCTCCAAGCGTTATGGACGGAGAAATAAGTTATTCTTATAGCAGATAAATGACTATTGGCGTTCAAATACAGAAGTATAACTCAAAGTATATTTTTTCATGAATGGAATGAGCTAGATCCACGAGAATGATGTCACCCAATTTATCACATGGTATTACATATGAAAAGTAAACATGTTTCTCAATAGGAAATATTTTTTTTAATTTATGAAATTTCTTGATAAATTTATTTGAAAAATGTGCAATATCTCGAGAACGGTTCATGCTAGCGTTCTAAAGTTTATGTCAATCGTTTTCTAAGGAAAAAATTACATAAGAAATGTCTATTTGCGAAACTTTATTACAGGTTTTGATTTTTTGATGATTTTTTCAAAATTTCACTTGAAAATTTAAGTGGGGGTTCTGAACATTCAATTACGTTTAAAAACAATAGGCTTCCAGTATTCACGGATTGTGATTTTTGTACCAAATTTCGTTCCATTCGGTCGTGAGATATCGTCTCCACAGACTCACTGACACACACACAGACATCACCTCAAAAATGTTTGATTTGTGATCAGGGATGCATGAAACGTGCTCTCCCGTCGAAAACTCGAATTCGAATTTTCGATCCCGTCACAGTACTTTCCTTACACATTATGTATATAAGGAAAAGTAATAATACGTTTATTTACTGTTTTCAAACAAGTGCGTTTACTTATATTTCAGTATGTCACCTACTCGTTTATGGTGCCATTGTACTCACATGAAAACGAGTACGTTGAAGTTTTCGTGTTTAAGTACTTTATTTTTTACAGTATACAAATATTTATTTTAGAATATATCAAAATTTTAGTTTTTAATTATTGATAGCTTTTTGTACATGTACTATACTGCGGTAAATCTAGTTTGAATACATTGTGGACGGTATGACAGGCTAATGACTCAGTTTGATCTTCCCCTGTCCCTTATGCGTACATTACATATTTTTATTATTGAAATACTAGCTGCAGCCGTTGCTATAATTTCGTAACTCAGGATTGAGTAATTTATTCAAACACTTTTTAGGTATTGTCATGTTGATTTTTTAATTTCAAAACTTTTAATAATTTATTCTTTGTTTTAACATTGCTGGTGTTGCTTCTTATTGAATATACTAATTAGAAGGAGATGCTAGTCATAAACGAGTAAAGTTGCAAAAGATTTTCTCACTTGCCTGTACTTCATGCGCTCCTAATGTTCCCAGATATATGCAAGCTATCTCCCATTCGATATTATTACTTTCCTTATATACATAATGTATAAGGAAAGTATTGTGATGGGGTCGAAAATTCGAATTCGAGTTTTCGACGGGAGAGCACGTTTCAAGCATCTCTGATCACGAATCAAACATTTTTGAGGTGATGTCTCTGTGTGTGTGTGTGTGTGAAAGTATATGTGTGTGTGTGTGTGTGTGTCAGTGAGTCTGTGGAGACGATGTCTTCCGAACGAATGAAGCGATTCGAATGCAATCTGATACAAAAATCACAATCCGTGAATACTGGAAGCCTATTGTTTTTAAACGTAATGGAATGTTCAGAACCCCCTAAATTTTCGAATGAAATTTTTAAAAAATCATCAAAAAATCAAAACCTTTAATAAAGTTACTCAAATAGACATTTCTTATGTAATTTTTTCTTAGAGAACGATTGACATAACCTTTAGAACGCTAGCATGAACCGTTCTCGGGACATTGTACATTTTTTAAATAAATTTATCCAAAAATCCCGTAAATTAAAAAAAAATATTAACTGTTGAGAAATATGTTCAGTTTTTATCTGCAATATCATGCGATAAATTGGGTGACACCATTCTTATCGATTTAGCTCGTTCCATTCATGAGAAAAAATACTTTGAGTAATACTTTTGTATTTGAACGTCAATAGTCATTTATCTACGTTTTGAAATGTTTCCAAATTAACGAAAATCTCGACAATTGGATAAAATTGGCGCTAAATCAATGAAAATGACGACTAATTGTCGAAAATTCAATATCTTGGAAAGAATATAAGTATTTATTATAAGAAAAACCTATTTTTTTACTGTAAAAGTTATAAATTCATTGCATTATATAAGGAAAGTCATGTGTTGCCCACATCAGATTTTTATTTCTTGTACGACTTCCTATCAAGCTGTGTCATCTCCTAACACAACGCAATTATTTTACGCTCACTTATTGACCCTCCTAACAAAACAAAGCGTAGCTTTTCCAGGTATACTGAAACTCGCAATGTAATGTACTAAATGATACACAACTGTAACTTTCGATAGAAAATTTACCGAACAGTTTCTAATTGGATTTTCAGGCGAAACTTACCATATTTTGAATCAATAATATAAAATTGATTATCCTCTTAAAACTTCAAGGATTACTGAAGCCATTAAACTTAATTAATAGTGTAGATTTCCTAAGTTATTGACTTATCGTTAATGTGGTAACATTTTCCAAAAAAATATTAAATTTGTCGCCATCTGAGACATACAGTCAGACCCAATTGAAATATAATTAAAATGCCATCCGTTTATAAATTTGTTTGAATTCCAATCTATTTCTAAAACCTAAAATGAATATCCTACTAACGTTTTTTTAATCAATTTGGCCCTATTTTCGTTAATGTAGTGTAGTTTTCATCAATTTGGAGACATTTTTATCAACCGTGCGAGATTTTCGTCAATTTGGCGACATTTTAGAAAAGTACACAAGTTTAACCCCATGGTCACTAATTTTTCGATAAACGTTCCGGACAGACAGACAGAGATACCTGGCTCATAATATTGATGAAAGATATAAAATGAAAGAACGTGATAACACACTTGAAAAAACACTTGAGGATATTAATATTTTACTACGCGATAACACTAAATTTATTCACCATAATTTTGTAAAATATTGTAATTTCATAACTAGCTTAATTTCTGCTAGTACACAGTACTAGAGATTTAATATTTTAACAAGCGCGAAATCGGCCAAACCTCAATAGAAGCATGAATCCAACTATGGTATACAGCCTATTGATTACAACTTTTTGGTGATAAAACTTGACCTTGTGAAACTTTATACAATTTGAGCCAAATGTTCCTTAAATTTAATTCTAGTAGTATGGAGTAACTGGTTTCGTTTGTCACCACAGATATTGTCAAGGTTGTGGTTTAAAATAAGTTTTCTTGCTGTCAATACAATAATTCAGTGCTAATGAAATATAACAGGAGTAAAACCGGTCTATCCGATATTGATTGCTATGCTGCCAGCATGGTATCCGCCAGATTGCAACCCTAGTTCTATTTAACGTTCTATTAAAAGTTTATCTAAAATTGCATTTTTCCTCAAACCTATTGTTATTTTGATTTCAGTGCATTCCTCAAAGTTGGTACATTGCTTCAGATTTCCAGTTGTATATCGGTGCCCTTATAATCATTCTTCCGATGCTAAGGTATGTATATGATCTACAGCAAAGACACCGAATATGGTTGCAAATCTGTAAATCATTGATTAATCATATAATTTTTGCTTTTATTTAATTTCACAGCATGTCCTGAGCTACCAGCTTCAGGATTGCTAAAAGAGGGGTGAAAAGGAAAAATATTTTGGTGTCAACCTTCTTTCATAAATTTAAATACTAAATTCAAAGATAAAATTTAATCGGCGTAGAATTTGTATTCCGTTGAAATAATTTGATTTCAATTAATGAATTTCGATATGAATTGTTACATGCTTTTTATAAAGTAATAGGAATTTTAAAGATTGTGCCGTCCATAAATTTTTTTTTTGATGGTAGCAGACCTTTCTTTTGATGGTATTGACTTCTGTTCAGTTTGTGTCAAGATTTATTTTAAACTAAAACGTTCATCACTGCAAAAATCGTGGATGTTTTATGCCATGGAGTAAAATTTAGTAATCGAGTTTCATGTTTGCTTAAATTATTCCACTCGCAATTGATGATTCAAAAAAGGTCCTAAATTATAGGTGGAATTGCAAGGTATCTACCGCCAGCTTTGGTCATTCTCGCGTCCGAATTTCAAGGATTAAAGTTTAAGGTGACGGTGGACGTTGAAATTTTTATTATTTATTTACTGACTTAGAAACATGAAAATTTGTATAAATATTCCTCTTAACAATACTATATATAATACCATTAATTTCTTTTTCAATTTTGTTATAATTTTGTATTTTTTTTAATTTAATTTTTTTTAACAAAAATTTGAAAATGATCCTTGCGTGCCATTTGTTCACATTTTTGGTTAATTTTACATTATAATCACGCAAAAACACATTATGAACAAATTTGGGTATTAATTTTTAAATTTCATAGAAAGTTAATTTTTTAAAAATATTTTTCGGCATTAAAACTTAATTTTCATCATTTAATTAGGTTCTTATTCACTTTTAATTACCTTAATAAGGCCTAATTATAAAATACATACCTAGTTTCATTAGTATGAAAGGTGTCTTCTTGCCAAATTTCATGCATCTGAAACAAAAATTAAGACGCACGGAGCATTTTAAAAATGTAAAACTTTTGAAAATTCCGTTTAAAAAAAAATTCATTTAACCTTTTGCTTATGGGTAGGACAGCGTTCATCCTAAACGAAGAGCCTGCAAAGGGGGGTCGAACTGTTTGGAATAGGGTATGTCAAATACCTGTCTTTTTGGGAGGCTCTTCGTTTGGGATGGACGATGTCCCACCCGTAAGCAACAGGTTAAATGTGTAAAATAATGTTATATATTAAAAAAAAACCTTTTTTCAGTCGATTTTTGCTCATTTCAACGTCCACCGTCCCCTTAAGAGGATTTTAACAATGTTACGGGTATTCGATTGTGTTGCCAAGATTATATAAACGTAAAAATCTATCTAAAATTTGGAGTAACAGTATGAAAATATTCCATAAATACTTCTGTTACTTTTAAGATAAACTTCCCCAATTAACCAAAATTAGGTGTATGAGACAGAAGATTGTATAATTTTTGTGTACGTGCCAAACTATTACTAATGGAACGTGCTAATCTCCAACATTTTTCATGAAAGATTTTTACTTTGGCATTACATATATACCTTTCAATAATTTTTCAGGGGACTTTTAATAATCCATAAAATCGTAGCTATGTTCATATTGTTTGCTTATATATTTATTTTTTGAATTTTAAAATCTCCTTCCACAATATAAGTGTCCGAGACCCAATAGTATAAAGGGTGCAATTATCTACTTCATAAAACCCCTTACAATATTGACATAATTTTACATTTTTCAACTATCTCACGTTTGGCGAATTAGGGGCTTGAAAACCAGGTTATACTATAACACGTGCATGTCACTTATAAATACCACAAATAAGCCTGTCCAGAATAATTAAGTCATGATCATCTTAATTACTTTTACCTAGCTCTGCGCATATGACGACATGGGAATTAAGAACTCGCTCATGTTGTCTTTGGGCACCCCCTCGGGGCGGGCTACTCTGAGATGGCGGCGGTTACGGATGTTGGCTCTGTAGCCTTGATCCTCCGACTCTGAGGGACATAAAAATCCGGGAAACCGGCTATCGAGGAACCGACTGACGTATCCGTGAGACAATTAGGCCTTGGGCTCTTCCAGGTGGTCTTAATCTCACAGACTGTGTCTATTCATGACCTGAACCCAGATCCGACCGGCGACTGGGGTCGGGCTTGGCGGGTATTCTTCGGACCCTGCCCGGTGAATAATTCCGCCGAGTACGCGACCGCGGCTGCGACTTTGCTGGATGAGAGATGGAAACCTGCACGCGGCTCACCTTAATATCGGCGCAAGCCCTAACGGCCGCCGTGGTGGAATTCGTATAATCCTATCCTTGGGCTCTCCAGAGAGACCGAATTTGTTAACTGCGACTCTCATCTTACTCCAACGACGGCACCAAATTTCCTTGGACGTCACTAAATCCTGTGTGCAGAGCACAATTTAAAATCTTTGTGCAAGTTGTTTACGAATGTATATTGCCACTTCAAAATGAACAAACTATTTTTAACTGTAATAATGCGTGCGGTTTGGCAACGTTTACTGGGAACCATGACATCACGAATGACGAATCTTAATTCCCATTATGTCAAGCTGACAACGTTTTTATTGGATGCCGGGTGGAATGCCCAACGTTATATAGAACTTTGCCTATAATATCGAACCTCCCTTGTATTCGTACATAAAATTGTTCATTATCGTTGACACCAGTAGCGTTGAAACATTATTGACAATAATTTGATAAAAATATAGTAGCTCAGTTGTGCAGAGGTAATGGCGCTCTGACTCACTAATGAAAAATATGTTATATCATTTTTCTTTTTAAACAGCATAATTATAAATAGGTAAAAATGCTTACCTTTCTCAGCAATAGGCGTAGGGCAAATTGTCGTCTTTTCCCCTAAAGTCTTAAACGAAATATAATTTTATTGTGTTTCGTTACCATCTTGATGTCGGGAATAATTACTCTTAATTGAAAGAAAAAAAACAAATTTAATTAGATTCTGCATTTAAAAATTACATAGGAAAATTAAGAAACAAGCATTTGCTGCGACATCATTCGAAAACATCCACAACACAGAACAGAACTTCAGTTCGTAAGTGTACCGGTATAGTCTCTTTGATGCGCGCGCAGATTTCTCGAAGTAAACACATTCCTCTTCAGCGGAAAGGCGAGAGTCAGTGTTTATGGGTATGTCTGTCTTTCGCAGCGAGGAGATCATTTATTTCTAACAGTCCCCCTTGATCTCTGGAGCTGCATATCACGGCTGTAGCAGTTTGGATCTGTGCTTCAGAAATTCAGGCTTTGGCAGTGGTTTAGTCATCATGTCCGCTGTCATTAGCTTAGTTGGAAGATAACTCAACTGGATTACACCCGATTCCTGAAAGTCTCTTATGGCGTGGAATCTGATGTCAATATGTTTGGTTCTTGACATGTACTTCGGTGATTCAATCATTTTTATACATGACTGGTTATCTTCGAAAATAGTAATCGGGAGCTGTTGAAACATATCGAGATCTTTGAGTAGGTTGATTAACCACAGTACTTCTTGAACTGCGTTAGCAGCGGATATATATTCCGCCTCTGCTGAGGAAAGTGCAACACATGATTGTTTTTTGCTTAACCAGTGTATAGGAGAATCATCAATTAAGAAAAGATTACCACTCGTGGATTTCCGATCCGTTTTATCGCTTGCCCAGTCGGCATCAGCGTATGTTGTAAGAATTGGTTTTGTCGTTGATTTTATTACCAAATTTAGATCCTTTGTATGATTTAGATAACTTATTAGACGCTTTACTGCGTTCCAATCCATTTGACGTGGTTTCTCATTTCTCCGACTTAAAATGTTTATTGCGGCTGTGATGTCTGGTCTTGTGACCGTGGCAATATATAGAAGAGCTCCAATAGCTTGGCGATATTTAGTGTTATTAGGAAGCAGGTTTTCTTCTGTTTCATTTCTCAAATATCCAGTTTCCATTGGTGTACTATAGGGTTTTGAATCTTGCAAATTAAATGTATTTACAATTTCTTCAATCTTATTTTTTTGATTTAATAGATAATCTCCATCATGGTTTTTCCTTATGCTAATTCCAAGGTAATAATTAACTTCACCCAAATTTTTTAATTCATATTGTCTGCCCAATTCTTTCGTTGTTTTGTCAATTTGATCATCTGATCCTGATATTAGAATATCGTCCACATATACGATTATATAGATAGTTTCTCTTCCTTTTCCCTTTTTGAATAGACATGGATCAGTAGTACTCTGCACGAATTTTAGTTGTTTTAGAGAGTCACCTATTTTTAGATGCCAGGCTCTTGCGGCCTGTTTCAACCCATATATAGCTTTATTTAATTTCCATTCTTTGTTTTCGTTACCAGGGGAGATGTAGCCATCTGGCTGTTGTATGTAAACTGTTTCGTCTAAATCCCCGTGTAAGAAAGCAGTTTTAATATCAATGTGTTGTACGTTATGTTTTCTAAATGCTGCTCCTGCCAGGAATGCTCTAATTGTGCTGTGTGAGACCACTGGTGCGAAGGTTTCGTAATAATCTTCACCGTATTTTTGTGAAAATCCTTTTGCTACCAGTCTAGCTTTGTATTTAGCTATTTTTCCCTGATAGTCGTGTTTAATTTTATATGTCCATTTTGAACCTACTATTTTTCTTCCATGCGGGGGGTCCATTAATGTGAATGTGTTATTTTCTTGCAAAGATTGCATTTCTTCTTCCATAGCGTCTAGCCAATTTTGTTTCTCTTGTGGGCTCTTAATTTTTAGTACCTCATTATAGTCTCTGGGTTCGACGGTGTTAGCTTGTTGCGCTAAGTAGATGAGTCGATCGGGCGGTACTCCCTTGTTCGATCTCTCGGATCTGCGAGGTTGATTGGCGGTTATGCTATCAGAGTTTATTTGTTCATCATCTGACGGTGCCTCAAACTCGATCTCGCTCTCTTCGGGTTTTTCATCTGTTTGAGCATTAGTTTTTTCGACTTCACTATCTGTTCCTTCGAATAATTCCTTTGAGCTTAATTCTGAAATTTGCATTGATTTTTCGAGGAATTTAACCGTTCTAGCAAGTGTAATGTTTTTTCCTTCTGTATATATTCTGTAAGCTTTTGATCTGTCGTCGTATCCGACAAAAATCCCTTCTTGGGCTTTTTCATCTAATTTTCCTCGTTTGCTTTTATGGATGTAGGAATATGCTTTACAGCCAAAGACTCTTAAATGACGAAGATTTGGTTTCATACCAGTCCACATTTCGTACGGTGTTTTTGTATTGGCCTTTGTGGGAAGTCTATTTTGTAAGTAATTGGCAGTGTTTATAGCCTCTCCCCAAAATTTTTTGCCTAAATTTGCTTCTGACAACATAGCTCGTGTCATCTCGATTAGTGACCTGTTTTTTCTTTCCGCTACGCCATTTTGGGATGGACAGTGTGGCACGGTCAACTGGTGATGTATGCCGTTGTCACTTAGATATTCCTCGTATTCTTTACTGACGTATTCGCCGCCATTATCGCTTCTCAGTATTTCTGGTTTTTTTCCGAATTTGTTTGTCGTAAAAGCGATGTATTCCTTCAGTTTACACAAAACTTCACTCTTTTTTGATAAGAGATAGGTCATTGTGTACCTGGAGAAATCATCGATAAATGTTAACACGTATGATTTTCCTCCTATAGTGGGAGTTTGCATTGGTCCGCATACGTCGCTGTGCACAAGTTGTAGAATATGAGTCCCCCTGTTTTGAGTAGATTTGGGGTATGGCATGTCGGTGAGTTTTGATTTTATGCAAGTTTTGCAATTTAGTTCATGTTTACATTCGTTGATGTTTATGCCTTCGGCTAACTGTTTCGATTTAATTTCCTTTATAGAGCCGAAGTTCTTGTGACCCATTCTTCTGTGCCATAATGTAACACAATTGGGGTTGTTACAGTTATTTACCATATATGTAACATTTTTGTTTTGTGGTGTGAGCAGGTCTAGCTCATATAGGTTATTTTTTATTTTTCCTTCTAAGAATATTTCATCATTGTAAGTTAACTGACAGTTGTCTTTAGTAAAAGTTACTTTGCATCCATGCTGTGTTGCTTTTCGTACGGAAAATAAATTAGCTTTCAGTTCTGGCACAAATAGTACTTCCTGTAGTGTTACTTGTCTTATCTCTCCATCCGAGGCTCGACTTTTTATTTTTACTTCGCCTGACCCATAGGCGGTTAAGGCTTTACCGTTAGCAACGATAACTTCAGATTTGTTTGCATTATTTATTTTAGTGAATAGATTCTCATTATTTGTTATGTGGGATGAGGAACCACTATCAACGATCCAACTGTCTTCTTCAGTTTGATTAGTTATGAGCGCTAAGTCTCTAAATTTCGATCCTACTTTATCTACAGTGTCTGAATATCTTTCTTGTGTTTGTGATTTCGCGGCAGGTCTGTCGTTTCCCTCATACACTAACTGTGATGAGTTGTGTCTGAATTTATTTTTATAATCTTTATATCTGCCGGGCTCATTGGTCTTATTCTTTAGACGCCAACATTCAGATTTGTTGTGGTTCTTCATTTTGCAATGTGAGCAGTATTTGTTATCCATTTTGTAGCTGTAGGTGTTAGAGAATTTTTTATTCGCGTGAAAAGCCTTTGCCATATTTTGCGGCATTTCTTGGTGATCCCTACGTCTATTATATTCATCAATCAGTTTGCTGCTAATGAATTCCGGTGTCAGTTCATCCTCTGGTCGCGCTTCCAACGCCGTTATCAGCGTTTCGTAACTGGGGGGTAGCGAACACAGAAATAGTGCTGATATATGCGAATTATTTATTTCCTCCCCGATTGCTTTAAGTTTATCCACTGTTTCCAGAATTTTGGTTATATGTTGTTGCATGTTTCCCCTTTCATCTAACTTTATACTGTACAACTTTCGTAAAAGGTATAGTTTGCTGGATAAATTAGCTCTTTCATGTATCGCGCGAAGCGCATTCCATGTATCGCGCGCCGAGGTGAGATGCTTGACGTGAACGATTTGGGAGTCCTCAATACATAAGTTTATGAGCGCTCTGGCTTTTCTATCTTTTTTCTGCCATTCGTCGGTAATTGGGTCCGGAGCCGCTTCTGTTATCGTTTCTGATAATTCTTTATTCAATAGTGTCATTTCCATTTTAAACTTCCAATTGGAATAGTTACCTTGGTTTAATTTTTCAATCAAGTGACTTTCCTTGATAGATGCCATTATTTTATTTTTAATTTCCTTGAGAAATGTTTTCCTTTTTTTTTTTGTTTATTTGCAGTGCGATATTTCCTTTTATCTTATTCCGTAAAAAAATCACTTTCGGTTTGGAAGTTTTTTTACGAAGTCAATGGGGAACGAAAAAATAATTGTGATATATTTGTATATCAATTTTCTTTTCAGTTACTTATTTTTATGCCCTTTTTCAAATAATTTTATTGTTCATGAAAATGCTGCTATTTTATTTTGTTAGTACCAATTTTTCTAGCGAGACAGGCAACAACTTCAGTCTCATAATCTGATAAAAATATAGTAGCTCAGTTGTGCAGAGGTAATGGCGCTCTGACTCACTAATGAAAAATATGTTATATCATTTTTCTTTTTAAACAGCATAATTATAAATAGGTAAAAATGCTTACCTTTCTCAGCAATAGGCGTAGGGCAAATTGTCGTCTTTTCCCCTAAAGTCTTAAACGAAATATAATTTTATTGTGTTTCGTTACCATCTTGATGTCGGGAATAATTACTCTTAATTGAAAGAAAAAAACAAATTTAATTAGATTCTGCATTTAAAAATTACATAGGAAAATTAAGAAACAAGCATTTGCTGCGACATCATTCGAAAACATCCACAACACAGAACAGAACTTCAGTTCGTAAGTGTACCGGTATAGTCTCTTTGATGCGCGCGCAGATTTCTCGAAGTAAACACATTCCTCTTCAGCGGAAAGGCGAGAGTCAGTGTTTATGGGTATGTCTGTCTTTCGCAGCGAGGAGATCATTTATTTCTAACATAATTTAGTATGTAATTGTCTAAAATTTCATCCATGTTTATTTCAGGTGGCCTAAAGTGGGAATACTGCTGAGTGTTGTTACAATTATAGCTTCCATCGTTTATTCAGGGGTCGGAACCTACGTCAACGATTATCCACCGACGATGTTGTTCGCTCATCCTGATCCAGAGTACGTGACAAAATTAAACTTGTGATTTATATCTTTATTTTATTTCTTGTATGCCGGTTATGATTGTCATTTATTTATTATGACTTTTCTATAACGTTATCATAACTTCAACTGTAAGACCTTTCAATGAAATTCTGTACGTGCTGGTATGTAACATTCTTTGGAATGTTATGTTCGAACTAGCAGAAATAACTGGAATTGGTTGAAATATATTAAAGAAGTATGTATGAGTTCAATTTAGTATTAATTAAAATCATGCTGATAAATTTTTTAGATATCTTTTTCTCTCTCTATATAAAAAATAGTAGTTGACTCTGCTGCTGTTTGACAAATTTTGTATCCCTCGAGTTTCTGCGTTTCGTACCGCAAAAACTATACAAAAGTATGAAATTTGGCACATTTAAAGAAAAATATTAAGGGAATATAAAGAAATAAATCGTTTTCTATGTAAAGTTTAGTTTAACAAATATTTAATGTCAAAGTCAAAGGAAGAGTATTTGAGCTGCGAGTTCGTGTCCTGGACAGACTAACAATAGCAAGACCGCGAATTTTAATAAGCATGTACTAAAATAGTTGAATCTTTGAAAGACGGAGCATTTTTTTTTTAAATTTTGAATCAGATTATGAGTTATTTCTCTTTTTATGATGCACTTCAGAAGTGTGAAATTTTCACTTCAGAAAATTTAATTGATCAAGCCAATTGGGAGCACGGAGTGGTTGAATACTCCGGCAGGATTGAAAGAGCTCACGAAGGGGTTAATGAGTGTCAGCGAACAAGGGGCGTACCCCCAACGGTGGTATTTCGCCTGTATAACAGGCGACATGATAGATTTTGTGAAATGCACTCATTGAGAATCAGCGGAGTAGGAGGCGAAGCTTCCCGACTCGCTAACGAAGTTACAGGGATTGGCGAGCGTAGCGAGCAGGGTATGGAACCTCTAGTAAAATAAAAAGAAGATACTTTACAAATAACTCCTTAAAATGTTAAGAAATACTTGTTCATGCACACTGTTGTACATTTCTAATGGAGTACTTTTGTTGTTGCTGAGACTCAGACTGTCCGTTCTACCAGAAAGGTGTAAGGTAATTGTTTGGACGGCCGAGAGGTGCCACCCAATTTAGACCGGAACCCAGTGGAGGAGGCATCCATAGGGACCGTATTCTCCGTCTCCTACCACCAACCTCTCGGAAGGACTTACGGACTCACATGTTTAACGTGATCGTACTCCGCTTGAACACGGCGGCAGTTTTGGCAGTGGCGGGAATCGAACCAGTGCCTACCGAGTGCAATTTCCGTGCGCTAACCACTGAGCTACCGCGTCCTAATTGAGTACTGTGAAGACATTCATGGTAACTTTGATCTTCAATTTGGGCACACAACCAACACATTTGAAAAGTTTTCTTACATGACACATCACCCTTCCGAGAGGTTGGTGGTAGGTGAAGGTGGGTGCGGTCCCTGTGGATGCCTCCTCCACTGGGTTCCGGTCTAAACTGGGTAGCACTTCCCGGCCGTCCAAACATATACCTTATACCTTTCTGGTAGGTCTTCGAGTATGGACTTACAGAACTAATTTAAAGATTTTAGCGCTGTTATTGTCGATGGCGATAGGAAGTCAAATACTATATAATAAGTGAAATACAAGTGAGTATACAAGTGAAATACAAGTAAGAAATGAAATACAAAACAGGCGCTTATATCAGTCTGTTTGTCATACCTGGCGACAAATTTAGCAATAAATTTGGCGCAATGTCGCTAACTTAGTGACTTTTGAGAATGGTTACAAAGTTAACGATAAATTAATATATTTGAAAATTAAGTTTCATTTCTTTGACGATCCCTGTCGCTTTGCGGTAAATTATTATTTTAATATCCTTCATTAGAAATATTATGTGTTTCACTTTTTATGGGGTACTTATGTTTTATTGAAGGGTTGGAT
Organism: Amaurobius ferox; assembly: GCA_951213105.1. Taxonomy (NCBI): domain Eukaryota; kingdom Metazoa; phylum Arthropoda; class Arachnida; order Araneae; family Amaurobiidae; genus Amaurobius; species Amaurobius ferox. The sequence continues at coordinate 25,523,957 of OX578147.1, forward strand.
TCTACGGGATTGTAAAGTAATTGTATTTTGTTACTGTGTCGTATAGTAATTACGTTTGGTTAAGCAGTCATATAGTAAATAATTGCTCAGGAAAGGTTCGTGGCCCGTATATGTGGCTGGAGATTTAAATAGTACAAATGTTGCAGGTGGATGAATGGGAAGGAATTCTATATGCTTTCCGTCATATAGCCAGCTTAACATATAGTTTCTTATATTGATATAAATATCTGTCACAGACCAATTGCTTAAAAATATGGATTTTCCTTAAATGGGCTAACAGTTTGTGTCAAATTTATAAAAAGTATCAGTTTAAGTCAAATTTAAGCGTTAAAATATACTAAAAGTAAAATTATTGGTGGCAATCAAATTTGCTGTCTACGCTTTTAATAAAAACAAGAAAGATCAATCATGCATAAGCATTGATTATAAAACACTTTCTAACTGAAATGCAATTTCATTTAAAAATTTCTAAAATGTGATACATTCAGTGGTGATATCTTTTGCATTATCACAGTGCTACAGTAATTTATTATACGTAAATATTTAAAACTGTATCGAAATATAAATCATATGATTCTCTATGCAAAATCTATAAATATATTTCATTCATATAACTTTTATTCCAGACTCCAGAGCTAAATAATTTTGTGTGAAAAAAATTCAGCAATTCTTATGTAACTCACCTTACAATCGCTTGAGATATTTGCATTCTGCATAAGTTAAAATTAGGCTTCGTTGAAGAAATAATAAAAGTTTAGGGATCATTTAAAATCTCAACTATTGTAATTGCATAGGCACGGAATTTAGATACACAGATACACAGAAAATATATATGTGTGTGAGTGTGTGTGTATGTATGCAAAGTATTGGAATCGTGCCGAAGATCGGAACTCGAATTTTCGAAGGATCTACACGTTTTGGGACTTCTAGAACACGAAATAACTATTTTTAGGAAGACGTCTGTGTGTGTAAGGGTGTATCTGTGTATGTTTCTGTGTGTCTGTCAGGATATTACATCCACTCTATTGAAAAACTAATAGACCGAATTTTATAAAATTTGGTAGGTATGTTTTTTGTGGGAAATCCTGATGTTCATTAGATAATAGTACGATTCGTAATAAAAGAATCGGCCTTCTTTGCGAAATGGTCGGCAGAAATTGCCTTTATCCACTCTAGCTAAAAACTAATGGAACAAATTTAACAAAATTTGGTGTATAATATTTCAATAACCTACAAGTGATTTATATACCAAATTTAACAAAATTTGGTATATAAATCATTTGTAGGTTATTCTAGTACGATTCGGGAAAAAGGAACGGGCTATTTTTGCGAAATGGCCCGCAAAAATCGTTAAATATAAAAATAAAAGACTACGTGTGCCCAATTATATCAATTAAATTCCTATTTTATACGTTATTTTTGACAACAAAAAGAATGAGACTAACACCATTACTCTACGACTGGCCGTTCTTGAGATATTCCAGTTTTTTCGCGTTTTCGCTACGCCACCTTTGGCAATAAGTCCAGCAATGACAACCAAATTTCAGTTTAACGTGCAAATTCAATGTCATTTAAAATACTTATGGCTGTCATTTTGTGCAGATAAACTCAAATTATTATTGAAGAAATAAAGAGAACGTGAATATGAGTCTGCATGGAAAGACATGTGCTGCCCACATCAGAATTTTTAACAATATTTCAACAATGGTTTATAGAAGTGAACGGGGATTATTTGCAGGCCATTTCGAAAAAATGTAGGATCTATTTTTAAAGATCCACTAAATTTTTGTAAAATAAAATGTTCAATAAATTTAAGCTGTGTACCAAATTTTAACTCTCTAGGACGTAGGAAAGTGCATTGAAAATGCCATCAAATAAGTATATCATGAAGAGTTATATAAAATAAAAAAAAATTTGAAAAATTGTTATCTACCAAATTTATTTAAAAAAGTGTAGTCTCTCTCATATACAAAATGATTAAAGTCTTGGAAAGATATTTATTATATAATATATCTCTTTTTTCCTTCTGGAGGATATCCCAAAAGTCAGAATTTAATTGAATTTGTTTCTTCCCTATATTAAATAATTTTTAATTAAAAAACTACTTAATATATTTTACTGAATTTTTTCTATATATTTTATGGAATAATGTCAATATTTCCTAAAAATTTCGAAGCAATTTGTGAATTTTAAATTTGTTTAAAAAATGTTTGAAAAATTACGCCCCATAGGGTTCAATGTATTTAATTTTTTCAACCCGGGTTCAATAAAAAAATAATTGGGTGATATTATTTATTTATATTTCCATAGGTCCCACAGACCGTCTGAACAACATACTAAAATTTCATTTTGATAAAGTCATTTTTACGGCACTTATCGTGCTAACGGACAGACAGACAGACAGACAGACAGACAGAATGAACAAAGTCATAAACACTTTTCAACTTTGTTGTAAAGTGTTAAAAACTTTTTGAGGCAGCAATTTCTCAAGATCTACTATAGATAAAGCTTGAATGATGACTTAATCAGTATCGAATCCCAAAGGATTACAACTTCCTATTCTTTTTCAATTTCATGTTCAAAAATTTTCATTGTCATCCAAGCATCTATTTTTCAAGATTGATTATTAACAGAGCTTAATTGATAACTGATATGATTCAACATCAAATTCTGGAGTAGCTAGGGGGATCACTAAGAATTTCCGATTTCTTTTCAAGTTTCGCTTCAAAAACTTTCCTTGAAACGTCTATTTTTCAGAATTGGTAATAAATAGCGCTTGGATAATTACTCCTATAGATTCAGCATTAAATTTTGGAGGGCGTAGGATGATTTACTAAGCATTTTTACTTCCGGTTCTCGAAATGTCACTTTCTATTTAAAAATTTGCAATTTCCTCGCAACATCTATTTTTCAGAATCGACTATAGATGACAACTGGTAATTAGATGATAACTGATATGGATCCAGTATAGAATTATGTAGAGGACCGGGTTTAATAAGGATTTCCACTTTCTGTTTAAAAATTCGAAATATCAAAATTTCGGAATATTTCCTAAACGCAGTTTTATTGGCTGAACAGTCGCTTCGAATTTCAAAAGATATTTCGCTTAGAAGCAACTTTTTCAATTTTTCCTTTTATATATTTAGGTCTTGTGCTAGGACATTTATCGAAACAAAAATTTTTCCTTTTATTAAAAACATAATTAAAGTATTAAAAAAAATAAATTACATGCATTGTAACACTTTCCAACATAGTTAAAAAGTGTTTATGACTTTAGTTATTTTGTCCATCTATCTGTCAGTCTGTCCGTTAGTACGATAATTGCCGTAATTCTGACTTTATCGAAATGGCATTTTAGTATGCTGTTAAAACGGTTTGCGAGATGTATGGGAAAGAAAATGAATACAATCATCCAATTAGTTTTGGATTTAACCTAGTCGAAAAAATGAAATACATAAACCCGATGGGACTTAATTTTTCAAACATTTTTTTCAGGGGTGTTAAAATAAACAAATTGCTTCAAAAATTTTAGAAAGTATTCAAATTATCATATAAAATGTGTTGAAAAATTTCAACATAATATGTTGGATAGTTTTTTTGAATGAAAACTGAAATAATTATTACACCCATATTAAATGAAGAGATCACGTGACGTATTGGAAAATAAAATACTGCTTCCATTTTTTTCCGCTGCGTAATGTTTAAAGATTGTTTTAATTTATTTTTAACACTTTACAACATAGTTGAAAAGTGCTTATGACTTTGTTCATTCTGTCTGTCTGTCCGTTAGCACGATAACTGCCGTAAAAATGACTTTATCAATATAAAATTTCAGTATGTTTTTCAGACGGTCTGTGGGACCTATGGGACCTATGATTTTGCATAGAGAATCAGATGATTTGTATTTCGATGCACTTTTATATATTTAAGCATAATAAATTACTGTAGTACTGTGATAATGTAAAAGATATCACCACTGAATGTATCACAATTTAGAAATTTTTAAATGAAATTGCATTTCAGTTGGAAAGTGTTTCATAATCAATGCTTATGCATGATTGATCTTTCTTGTTAGTATTGCATCCGTCATAAAGCAGCTTTAATTTTGCGTATTATTTGTGTATTTAAGTTCTGTGCTAAAGTAATTACAATATTTTTGATTTTAAATGATTACTAACAACATCCTACAACGAAGCCACATTTTAACGCTAAATTATAGCATACAGAATGTAAAAATCAAGTGATTATAAGGTGAGTTATATAAGAATTTTTTCAAGCAAAATCATTTAGCTCTGGAGTCTGGAATATAATTGATATGAATGAAGTATTCATTGATTTTACATAGAGAGGCAGACGATTTTCTAAATGAAATGGTTTGTGATAGTTATAACAATTTCGAAAAACTAATTTAACATGAAAAAAGCAAACGATATGTTTCTAAAATAATGAAATATTATAATTGTAACGCAGTATTAACTACAAAATCATCGTAAGCACTTTGCAAATTATACTTTCGATGACGTCATTTGAATAATGTCCATATTTTGTAACTAACATTGTCTTTTTCGATGAAGTTTTAAAATTAATTTTGTCGATGGCTGTTTTTGAAGCATCTTAAAATGTAAATAAAATTGCATTTCAGTACTTTAAGTATGACTGATCTTTCTTGTTTATGTATTTATATATGTTCTGCACTTCAGGCAAAGGATAGGCTATTGGGCCCACTTCTACTTCAGACCATTTGTACATGCCGGACCGTACTGTATCGGAATTTTAGCTGGATACATCTTAGCAACAAAGCCAGCCCTCAAAATCCCACCGGTATGCATATTTATAATATTCATTTTGATGCAGCTGATCACTAGCTATGATTATAACTTATTATCATATTACGCGGCGGGTATTTTCATAAGCTTGCTGTTCTTTAATGCATAGACTGACAACAAGTAGATCTATTTTTCCGTAGAAAAATGGCTTAGAGAAACATAGTCAGCTTCTTAGATGTAATTATTGAAGTCTTAAGCTTCTGAGGAATTCGTCTAATTTCTTGGGCATCCAACGGTACTTCCTTTTAATACGGACCTAGAAAGAATTGCATAAATGAAAAGATGAAATCTATTCACCGTACTTCAATAAGCATTTAATACAACATTATAAATATGGTTCCTTTCTATTGGACGCAAGTGAAACGGCTGTCTGTGTTTGAGCTAGAGGGTCTGTACGGGTTCAGACTTAAACCTTGAGTTGATCATCGAGATTTTATAGAAAGATTCTGGTCGGGATCAGGCTGAATTTATAAAGTTTCGGGTGGCACTGGGCCTTACGATGTCCATCTTTTGAAAAGCTATAAATGAATATTAAAGAAAATTATATGATAAATCATTGCTAATTTCAACGACGTGGTGAGTAAAGCAAACTCGTACCGTGTAGGGCTCGGTCTTTAGATTGCAACATGTTTTTGGGTTCGGACCCTGTTACTGTCGGAGCGGCCTTGTAAAAGTGTTAGGCGGGCCGTACACGTGCAGTTTGGCCTTCCGATCGGCTATAAAAAGTCTAAGCTTGAAAGGCCGAACTCGTGTGTGTGTGGCGGTTTGCCGGCAAATCATTTAGACTGTTGGACTGTGGGAATTCTTAGTACCACCTGCCGACCGTGTCATCAATCCACAGGTTTGTATGCATTGTCCAACATCATCTGTGTTTGATGCTTAGGTTAAGTGAAAATGCTGATCCAACAGTCCGATCTGTGTGTGTGTGGGGAGTGGGACAAACGCGCGTGATTGTCACAGTTTGGCCCATCAGTTTTAATTGCAGGTTAAACTGTACGTATATGGCAGGCCTAAAATTTTATAGGCGGATTTTGTGTTTTATTGAAAAATAATATTTACTGAAGAATAATATTTATTTTGTAGATCCTCCAAGTTTTGGGCTGGAGTCTTGCTTTCTTCTTCAACTTCTCAGTTCTGTATGGTGTTGTCGAGTGGAACAGGGGAGCAGAGCCAAATTTTTGGGCGGCTATTTTGTATGCCAGCTTCAATAGAGTCGCCTGGACTCTAGGGGTGGCCTGGATGGTGGTCTGCTGCGCGACGGGACAAGGAGGTATGAATGATTTTGGATACATAAATGTGTAATGTTTTTATAATGCTGTTTTCTTACTTTAACGTTTAGATAAAGTATTACTTTTCTACCATACTGTACAGTAAATTATTTAAATACTAAAATTAATTTCTTATCCTCACAATTTTGTTTTCAAAACATGAAGTAGTCGTTAATATTCAAAATGTGATCCAGGATCAGTAAGCCTGCTAATGAGAGCTAGATGGCATTTTGAGAATTTACCCTGGCTGGGGTAATCAGATTCATCCAGAGTATCGATAACCTTTGGTAGTCAGATGCAGAAATTTCTTACCCGGGAATTGAACATGGGTTTATCGATTTCAGCGAAAGTGATAGTCTAACTAATAGCAACATTGCACTTCTTTCTTTTCGGCCCAGACTTTATGGCCTACCAAATAGGCGTAAGGCATCTTAGTGTACAGCCGGGTAAAAGTCGACCTAACACGGATCAGCCAGGCAATATGGGAAATTGTTCTCCTTGGGTGGAGGGAGCTAGATATACTTTGGTTTCTGGTATTTTAGGTTAGTTGAAGTAATAATTACTTTAATTGTTGAACTATATGTTTTTATTAGTTTAGTTGTTTCAGCAATATATTTAAAATTGTTAATATTCAAAATGTCATCCAGGATCAGTAAGCCTGCAACGAGAGCTAGATGGTTTTGCGAATTTACCTTGGTTGGATAACAGCTGGGGTAATCAGATTCATCCAGGGTATCAATAGCCTTTGGTAGTCAGATGGAGAAACTTCTTACCCGGGAATTGAACATGGGTTTATCGATTTCAGCGAAAGTGAAAGGCCAACTAATAACAGCATTATGCTTCTTCTTTTTCGGCCCAGACTGTTTGGCCTGCCAGATGGGCGTAAGGCATCTTAGTGCACAGCCGGGTAAAAGTCGACCTACCAGGGATCAGCCAGGCAATATGGGAAATTGTTCCTTGGGTGGAGGGAGATAAATTTTCTTTGGTTTCTGGTCTTTTAGGTTAGATGAGGTAATAATTACTTTAATTGTTGGACTATATGTTTTTATTAGTTTAGTTGTTTCAGCAATATATTTAAAATTGTTAATATTCAAAATGTCATCCAGGATCAGTAAGCCTGCAACGAGAGCTAGATGATTTTGAGAATTTACCTTGGTTGGGCAACAGCTGGGGTAATCAGATTCTTCCTGGGTATCAATAACCTTTGGTAGTCAGATGCAGAAACTTCTTACCCGGGAATTGAACAGTGGCTTATCGATTTCAGCGAAAGAGAAAGTCCAACTAATAACAGCATTATACTTCTTCTTTTTTGGCCCAGACTGTATGGCCTGCCAGATAGGCGTAAGGTATCTTAATGCATAGTCGGGAAAAAAGTAGACCTAAAATGGACCAGCCAGAGAATGTGGGGAGTTGTTCCTTGGGTTGAGGAAGCTGGATTTTCTTTGGTTTCTGGTCTATTAGGTTAGTTGAAGTAATAATTACTTTAATTGTTGGACTATATGTTTTCATTAGTTTAGTTGTTTCAGCAATATATTTAAAATTATTCTTAATGGTAACATGTTTATTGTAATTTGATTCTTTTAATTTTGCTTTTAGAATGATTTTGGCGATATGTATTAATAATAATGGATTAGGGTTTTTGTTAAGTGTTTTATTTGAGAGGTAATTTTTGGCTTTTTATTCGGTTTCCCTAAGCATTTAAATTGTTTTATATAGAAGTTGATTTTATATGTGCATCTATTATATTGTTATGTATATGCATCTGTTATTTGATACTGTTTAATGCATCAATTAAATGGGAATTAACAGTGGCATATAATTTTATAGGTTAATGTTTTTGTTTTTCATTACTATGTCTTTGTTATTTGTTCTAAGGTCTAGCATAGATTATAAGATTGTATAAATTTTCTGCTGACAAGTGGGCGATTGCATATACGAGTTGATTTTATTAAGGTATGTGGGGTGATCCTTCCTAGCAGTAATACACGTAGCAATTCGCTTGAGCAACACTTTAACCGCACTTTAGCCACACTCTCCATTGAGAGCTATTGAAAGAACTGGTTCTGGCAATTGTCGAAGCTTTTATCACCAAGTACTTGCTGTCTAATTTCGGAATCAGGATTTTGTTTACATGCTTTTCCTTTCTGCATCAATCATAACCTACTTTGGAGAATACATGTGAGACAAATGAAATAATTAACAGCTGATGCAGTAAAAGTTGTTATGTATAGTACGAACATTAATGAATTTTGGCGACATATTCTGAATAGAACTTCGGATGCGCAACCATCTTTAGTTTACCTGTGTTCCAATTATTCGTTGTCCTCTCACCATATTTAAACTTATTTTGTATTTAATGTAAACTCTGTGGCAAAACCGTGCATAATTAAATGTGGTTAAAATGCTATCAACGGTTACAGTTCTTTTAAAGTCAGATGTGTGCACAAGATCGTGCTTCGTAATCCTGTGCTTTTGAAATTTTACCGAAGTAAGCGTGATCAAGTAGTATTATTCTTTTAGAGGCTAAAGTGGGGGAAAAGGGTAATGACCAACGGTAAATTTTTAGGATTCCCGTCTATATAAAATGTTTGTCCCTTAGCTATATTTTCTTTTCCTGTTAAGAGGCAAAACTTCCGAATTTAGTCAAAAGATGATACGGTGAATATAATATCCTTTTCCATACCTATTTAAAAAGTATTCTGTCACATTATCAAGCATTTCAATCTTGACCAGATCTTGGTTTTCAAATTGGAAACAAACTGCATTTCAGGACTTACACTGGCAGTTATTACAGAAACATACAAATAATGGTACTTAAAAATAATTACTTCTCTTGTATGAAGTCCATAATTATTCGGTGCCGTTGAAAATTCCAACAAACAGTTGAGGATATAATTAGATTCTGTAGAAAAAGTCATGTGGTTTTCTTATGAGATTTTTTTATTTCAAGACTCATCAGTTCACCCTGTACAGTTGTAGCAGATTGAGTTGTTGTCAACATGAAAAAAGAAATGATTAAGATGAGAAAAACTACAAAATAAAATTTTATGACCATAAAATTTTCATTATTTTGATGTTGAGGCTTGCGGTTGCTTATTATTCTAAATGAAAAGTGATAAGTGAATCTAAACAATATGAAATATGACAATGAGACAGTAGAATGCAGCCACACACTCCTGGTGTTTTTGTTTAAAAAATGGCTGAGACAATGAACATGATAATGAACATGAACAGTGAACATGATAGGCGGTCATTTATGAACTAATCAACAGTGCCTTTGTTCTATTTTCTCCAGGTGTCATAAATTACATCCTCTCTTGGAAGGCGTTTATTCCACTGGGCCGACTCACTTATGTGGCTTACCTCATTCATCCCATAGTACAAATAGCAGTGGTCGGTAACATCAGGACACAGATCCAGCCTGATCATTTTTTTGCTGTAAGTAAAAAATTCAGACCCTCTAACAATCCCTGAAAATTTCTGAATTGCCGAATTTTCAGGATAACAAAGTAGAAAATTTTATAATTTGTATAATTAGAATAGACTATACATAATTTAAGATTTTGTAGCAGTATAATATATTGAAAAATACTGATATTTTTTGTACAATAATAGTACTGTAGTATATACAAGAAACTAAAGCTTTGAATTTTTATATGCATGATGTTTGTATTTAACTAATGAAGACACCTGTCATTGAATTAGAAACCCAGGTTCAATATTCATTGGACAGCCTTTAGTCCCAATTACGACACTTATACAGTTAGGCATAAATTCTACAAGAGTGCTGGAGTGCATTTAAGTCAACAGAATACCAGACGTGTTATAAGCATATCGTAAACCTCTGTACAGTTGTAGCAGAGAAGATTGTTATTGGATGTGTCTCTTCGACATGTCTTTCCAGATTTCCAACGTTCTCAATAGGGCTTTAATTCGGACTTTGTGATGGCCAGGATATATGGTGGAAGTAGAAGTCCTGCTTCGTGAACCATTGTTGCACGGTTACTGTGCAGTTGTCAGTAGCATTATTGTCCATAGAAACCCATTACCTTTAGGGTAAAAATGCAACATTGCAAGATATACATAATCGCAAGAATGCCCAAGTACTCTTTGGATGGTACTTGATCTTCCTGAAACACCAGGGGATCAAACCAGCAGAACATTATCCACACCATACCCCAACCGCAACCTTGAACCGTGCGAAAAAAGCAAGATGGGCTCATAGCTTCATGGGACTCTCTGCACACTCTCATGGGACTCTTTGTACAAAACAGTGTGTAACGTGATTCATTCGATAACATAACCTGACATCTGATGATCGGATCCAGTGACGTCGTTCCCGGCACCATCATAAACGCGTTTCCAGATTCTTCGCTGAAATGATAGGTTTCCTCAGATGTATAAGACGACTGGCTACATCGATTCGCCGCAGTTCCCTGCGTCCATTGTTCGGATCGATATCGGTTGGCACGAGTCTTCATTAAAGTCTTCAATTGCTGCACAGTAGATCCTCTTTTCTGCCTTACAAGCCGTCTGAGACGTCGCCGAGCATGGGCTTGATTGATGGTTTTCGATCCACAGTTCTGGCTTTTATACAACGCCCGTGGGTTCTATTATACACTGCATTCAGCACTCTGATATCTAGCTGTTATACACTTTGGTTATCTTATCTTTCAAGAAACCAGTGAGTCAGTCTGTTCCCACAATAAAACATTTCTCAAAGAGACAGATATATCATTTTCCTCATTTTGCTTCACCCCTCTTGGAATACACACCGACAGCTTTCTTATAGCGGTATTCCGATCACCTGTACCTCCCATGTGCAACGTAATTTGCATATATCCACCTGTGACTTACATTTTCAATACATGTTCCCAGCTTTCCAATTTCTTGGCAGGTGTGTTGTTGTTGTTGAGACCCAGACCGTCCGACCTACCAGAAAGGTGTAAGGTAACTGTATGGACGGCCGGGAAGTGCCACCCAATTTAGACCGGAACCCAGTGGGGGAGGCATCCACAGGGACCGTACCCTCCTTCCCCTACCACCAACCTCTCGGAAGGACTTACGGACCCACATGTTTAACGTGATCGTACTCCGCATGAACACGGCGGCATTTGTGGTAGCGTGCAAATCAAGCGCGCAAACCACGGGGATACCGCACCCGAGATGGCCAACAGCACGCGGTGTTCCGAGGTGGTCACCCACCAAGTACTAACCGCGCCCGATGCTGCTTGACTTCGGTGATCTAACGAGAACCGGTGTTTTCAGCACGGTACGGCCGTTGGCCCCCTGGCAGGTGTGTGTATATACTAATAAGCTTAAATTTATATATTCATCAGCTTGACTGCTTTATTGTCAACATGAAATAGAAATGATTAAAATAAGAATAACTAATAAATGAAATCTTATAACTATACAATTTTCATTATTTTGATGTTGAGGTTTCCGGTTGCTTGCTATTAAAAGAAATTAAAATTGTAAGAACAATCCTTACAAGTAAAAATTTTGATACAAAATTACGTGAACGTTTTACATGCGTGGGAATTGGAAACGTTTTCCAGTCTCCAGCGACTTCCATTTACCAGACCATTGTAACATAAGTGAACCTAAATAGTAAGATATACTGATGTATCAGAATGTCGAGCAGATCCGTTAACGAAATATTTCAAGTCAACTTTTTGATTTTTAGGTCTGGATCTTCTGCGGCCACCTGTGCATCACTTACGCAACATCCTTCGCCGGCAGCATGCTTATCGAGGCCCCTTTCATGTCCTTGGAGAAGATACTGCTCCGGAAAGGGGAGAAATCTACGGAGAACACTTCCGTCGTAGGGGAGAACAGCATCCTCAAGGGCACACTGAAGGTGGATAAGAACGGCGATATCGCCTCCATAGTTCCTGCAATGAATGCTGAACCATCGGGAGAGGACGTTGTTTATAAATTGTAATGGTTAGACAAGGTTTTTACTGGGTGTGTTAGGATGACAATAATTAAACTATGTGACATTCTTGGTTATAGGGGTGTCAAGTTCCCTAAATCACAGGAATTCTGTGAGCAATAGTTTTCGAGAAAAATGTGTCTGGTCTAGGTCAAAGTGTTATGACGTTTTGACCAGCGTGAAGCTTATGACCTCTGATTTTGAAATAATCACCCCATATAGAGCAAGATGGAGCATCATTAGTTGTATTGTTCACAGGGGCTTTAGACATCAACGGGTATTCATTAGTAGATATCCATTGGATGCTTTTGCTATGTGAAATTAGTAACTCAAATATTTGGGCTTTAATAGTTTCTAACTGTCTTTCACCGAATTTGAAGCCGAGATACGCACTGGGCAGTCTGAACTTCAAAAAATGAGTCTACTTTTACTCACGTGTTCCATCATTTTTGGCATGGTTCATTGATATAAAATTGTGCTGTCGACCTAGCATTCAATCGAAAAATGTTCAGTTTTGACGCCATTGGTCGTCATTCGTTGCCAAATTACAGAACGCTTTCAAACTAAACATTCAATTGCAAAATATCTCTAATTAAATTCTTGAAATATAATTATTTTAATTACCTATAACGCAAAATCATCCATTTTCAACTAATATCGAGGAAATATGCATTTCGTTATCCGAACTTGCATTGATAGATACTATTAAATCTGACTTCAAATTAGAGGATCTATGTAAATTGCTTTATATAGAAGAACGTAATTTATAAGATACATGTGTACAATTGGCTATTTGTCATTACCTTATTTTTGTTAGTAACTAATATTGATCAATGTTCCAGCCACTTCCTTTCATTCACGATTTTATAACATTTATCTATGTGGAAGTGGCAACACTTTAATCATTTCCTCGGGAAAAATTCTCAAAAAACTGCACGCGCATTGTCAGCCAGTGACATTAGGCGCAGAGGACAGTGGTATTGGCATCATAGGATGTAACTGTAAACGTGATGCACATTACTCATATACACGAGGCTTTGAAGTTCAAACTTATTGTCCAGTTTATAAAATAAAACACTTTAGAATAAAAATCTCTATTTGATCACACTAAAAGACATTAAAACCACATTAAAAGCCCTAACGTTTTCGAACGTAAAACGTCCATCATCAGAAGCACATTTGAAATAAAAAAAAATAGATTTGCTTTTCATACCCAGTTAAAAACAGCGAGCAAAATCTGCATATTAAGAATTGCCATATTAAGCAGGTGAAAAATATTGAACTGGAAAACATGTAATTATCAAATTGACACAGCAGACGTAAAGTACTAAAATAACACATTTAGATGTTTAAAAATTCAGACAATGATTTAACTGTCGAGGTGTCGAGAATAAGATACCACACGTAACTGAGGTTTTGAACAGGATCGTAATTACAAATGGATAATAATAAAAAAATCGTATAAATAAAAAATAGGATTCAAAAAACAAGATATTATGTGGATTATTACAATTAGTTAAAAGAAAAGTTTTATCGAAAACCGGGAAAAAATTATGATTAATAACAATATTTGGATAAAGCAGTGGGAAGTTTATTATTTTTAATATCACCCGCATGTTCAGGTAATTTAATAACAACAGTACGTTTAGTACAGGTAATGTAAAATTTATAACTATTTTCAGAGGGGAAAAAGGGGACAACAGAGTTAAATCAGTGTTCCTCCTTGACAATTAAATCATTGTATTTTAAACATCTAAATACGTTATTTCAGTATTTTGCTTTTAATGTGTCAATTTTATAATTATATGCTTTTCGCTCCATTATTTTATACTTTTGTAAATCTGGAAATTCATAATATGTGGATTTTGTTTGTGATTTTGACCTGGTGTAAAAAGCCGATGTATCGTGTTTTTTTTTCGCATATGACTCTGATGATGGACGTTTTACTTCCGAAAACGATAAGGCTTTTAATGTAATTTGAACGTTTTAAAATTTTAAGTTTAACGTGATTTTAACGACAAATAAAGACTTTCATTCTAAAGTTTTTTATATTTTAAATTTCAGATTTAAAAAGAAAAATTAAATTTTAAATTTAAGATTAAAAAAAAATTAAATTTAAAATTTTACATTTTTTAAAATTTAAATTTTAAATCAAAGATTTGATTTATTTTCAAATTCTAAATTTTAGATGTCTTAAATTTTATTATTACTCAGTGTTATTGAACAAATTGTTCGGAATGCTTATTTTTTTAGTAACCGGATATGACGACATGAAATTTAAACTCATTTTTCTCAAAAACTATGGCTCAGAGATGCAGTTCCTGGTATAAGTTTGGCATCCGGGGCAAGAATGTCATTTAGTTGATGCAATCTGTCAAGGTCATCCTGGGATAATTAAATGACAGGGAACTTTTCATATTGGAGGAGTGGTTAATATGTTTAGGAGAAGTTACAGCATTTACAACCAGTATATTTGTGATTTTTCATTGACATTGTAATTTTGTACATATATTTCATCTTGTCCTTATATGTAATTTTGATACTGTTCTTTATGTATATTTTCATATTAAATCCAAAATCTCAATGTGTTTATCAATTTTTAATTAAACACATCTTCAAAGGGTGCATTACAATGAATTACAATGAATTTACATTTATCCGCTACAGATGTTCCTCAGATTGTTAAAGTGCAATAGGATTCTGATTTTCATATTAAATCCATAATCTCGATGTATTTATCAATTTTTAATTAAACACATCTTCAAAGGTTGCATTAGAATGATGGAATAAATGAAGAAGGTCTTTTATGAATGAGACAGAATCTTGCAATTTGGTACATGTGTCAATCGTTCAATTAAACCCTCTAGAAAAATCGAATTTTGCAAAAATGTTCTGAAGAGAGGTAACTCTAAATCGTAAAACGTTCGAAATAGGAAACTATAGAAAAGCATACTACGTGATGAGATAGAGACTTCAAATTTGATGTAGGGTATAGATGTAGGGGTACGCAATTTTGGTATTTGTCAATATTCATTCATTTCGCGATATATTGACTAAATGTTAATTGTATTTTGATGAGGATTTTGAACGGAGCTATGAATAAGTCATTCTAATTGGATTAATAAAGGCTTTCCAAAAGCTCCCAATTTCAATTTATATAATGTCAATTTTATTCTCAAAATATTGTGTCGTCGATCTTGTGCATCATCTTTTCATTGTAGAAGACGTAAAGTCCGTTGCATTATGTAGGAAAAGTAATGTGATGCCCACATCAGATTTTGGGATTGTATTAGTGCTAATATATTACTTGTTTCCGATATCTAATAATAAAAATAGGATCGTGCTCCAAACAGGTAACAGCACCCATGAACCGGTTTTATGCTTATGCGCTGGAAAAAACGATGCCTGTAATAGCAGAGAAAAACTTACGGAAATTCCGAAATTTTACGAATCTTTATAAGAACCTATAAATTCAGTGTTAATTCGGTATCTTAAAAATCATACACGCCCGCTCCACAAAAGAAAAGAAAAACAGATAGGGGTATTTTCAAAATTAGGATGAAGCATTATCGTCAATTAATTTTGCAGCCGGCTGCTTCATATAACTATATTTATTTGTCTCTGTAGCGAACGCTCATAAGACTGTATTAAATGTCTTCAGCTGGAGCCGTCTTTAGCTCAATGCTATGATACTGGTCCACCAAGCTTTGGTCCCGGGATCAAACCCTCTGCACTGCTAAGTTGGAGATTTTGCATTCTCTCTATTTTGGTGACATTGGACACGAGCGCGAAGCTTCCATCCTTCAGTTATTCAGCTTCCTGAGTATTATATATGCAGTGCATAAATGTACAATCTGTACTACCCATAAGATGGCGCCACCACACTCGATATTCTCTGACGTCAACTCACCGTACGTCATAGGGCCTTGTGACTTGGTCCCGGGATCAAACCCTCTGCACTGCTAAGTTGGAGATTTTGCATTCTCTCTATTCTCTCACTATAAGGCAGCTTATAACAACTCCTTCCCTTCAACTTAGAAGCTCGCCGTCTCATCTGCAACGGCAATCTAGTGACAATTTCGTTTGCTTTCAACGAAATTTGGTGGGAGGGGGAGTACTGTAGCGAATGTTCAAAAGGCAGTATTAAAAACCTTGAGCATGAGACGTCTTTAGCTTAACGCTATGATACTGGCTCACCACGCTTTGACCCCGGGATCAAACCCCAGCATTGTCAAGTTTATTCGCAAAATTGTGGCAGGTAGTATAAGTTTTCTTGTTCGTAGTAAATTTTACTGCCATTGCAGACATCAACTATTTAAAAATGCAAATGGCCTGAAAATCGTGAAACCGGTTAACGTAGGAGGCAGTTTGAGCCAATCCTTCTTAAGCATTGGTCGCTTTACATGCTATTGGGGAATATACGCATATATTAATATTCAGAATTGAAAAACCTGCAGCATTTACACTAATAAAACTAATCCAACGATGTGCGTGCGTATATGTCACGCATGCGCAAACTAAGGCTCCTCTATATACGAGCTGACTCATCAAGCATATTGAAGCCGACCGTAGTTGGAAGCGCAATCCGTTAGCATTAACTCTATTCGTATTTTCACTTTAAGAAGTATAATTGGATATAATTATGGGCGGTTGTTTTGCACCGAACTGCTCTAATCATTCTAGAAAGGGTTTTAGACTATTTCGTTTTCTAAGAAACGAAGAAAGATGAAAAAAATGGCTAATAAATAATTGGAAACCCGGTAATGGAGCATACTTGTACGAGCTAAGTTCTACAATATTCTAATTGAAACTTCTTTTTTTATATAAAATATTTATTTTAAACACTTATTTTATCATTTCTGTAACTGTAGTATTGAACCCTATGGGCTTCAATATGCTTGATAAGTCAGCCTGTAGTAGAGGAGCTCTAGCGCAAACATACACGTATATATGCAGCGAAATCTGAAAAAATGACCTCCTTGGTATTCAGATGGCTAAAGCGACCACTTTTCCCAAAATGACCATAGCATTTTTATACAGTAACTACCACTATTTTCATAAAGTGACAAGATTTTACAGTCCCAAGGGTGGCCACCGCAACCATGTTTTACTGTAGTATTTAATTTTATTTAATTCTCAAATTATATTTAGTGAGTGAAAATTGTACCGTTCATAAACCTTGGACCTGAAGAGGAAAAACTGCAACGATAATCATATGATCTCTTCGTCTTTTTGGTTAAGATGTGAAGTAGATGAAACATGCAAGGTATGATAAATTTCGTATTGCTGTAAAATTCTAAAAAATTCCCAGCAATATGTTGAACTCTTCGATGAGACACGTATCTGACTACGTTGTTACCAAAACATGAAATTTTAAATGGCCAACAAACAATTTTAGCCCAAAACAGATGTTGCTAACTACAGAGAACTTCAACCATTAGAAAGGGTAAAGATTGGAGCAAATGGCTACAAAAATTCAGTATAATTAGGAAATCTGGAATTTCATGGGTATGAGCATTCTTCTGTTCTCGCTGAAAAAGCACAAAACAACTTTTAAATAAAGCTAATTGAACATTCTTCGGTTCTAGCTGAAAAAGCGTATAAAGAACATAACATTTTAAAATAAAGCTAATTAAACCTTCTTCCGTTCCAGCTTAAAAAGCAGATAAAATACAGCACATTTTTTAAATAAAGCTAATAAATGAACACCTTTGGATAAAATAGGTGTTTGCATATGCAAAGAAAAAGCTAATTAAACATTCTTCGATTCTAGCTGAAAAAGCACATAAAACACAGACCATTTTGTAAACAAAGCTAATAAATGAACACCTTTGGCCTAAAATACGTGTTTGAATATGCAACGAAATAAAGCTAATTAAACATCATTCGGTTCTAGTTGAAAAGAACATAAAACACTGAACATTGTTTAAACAAAACTAATAAATGAACACCTTTGGCTAAAATAGGTGTTTGCATATGTAAAAAATAAAGCTAATTAAACATTCCACGGTTCTAGCTGAAAAAGCACGTAAATCACAGACCATTTTTAACAAAGCTAATAAATGAACACTTTTGGCCTAAAATAGGTGTCTTTATATCCAAAAAAATAAAACTGCAGTCGTTGTTGCATCACTATTCTTCGATGGTGGTTTTCGTTCGTTACTAATTCCTCCGTGGTGAAGGAGCGCCTACGCACCACGTCCACAAGACCCCCCAGGGTATCCCATGGCGAAAGGGAGGAGATTTGCAGCTTCACTTTTATAAAGGCTCCCCGAAGGGCGGAAGTCTGACTTGGCCTCGACATGACAACATCCATGCCCGCTGGCGGGATTCGAACCCGCAACCCGGCAATCCAGCGATCAGACAGAAACGCATGCCCCTTGCCCGGATCGGCTCGACGGTCTTTTTGGTTACTACTATTCAACAGAAATGATAATTTTGAAAAAAAAATTGTGCAAAACGTTAGGGGGAAAAACGGCTCATTCATAATTAGCAACAATGACAGCGAAACATAAAAGATGGTGATATTACTACGTAGCTGGATTTTATTACTTCGTATAACGGCAATTTCAGGGCAGAATCAATATTTCTTATCTTGAATCCGAGGCCTCTATTTACAAAATAAACAAAATGACTGAACATGACAATCTGGAGTTACAGTTGGCCAATTAAAATTCGAACATCGCTCATTGTTACGATTATAGCACAATCAAACTAAAAACATTATTAGACTTGGAATAATGCATGCTATAAATAAATGTGTATGTAATTTGCTAAGGGGCCATCCTCATATTTAGTTTCTCAGAAGTTCTGAAAACTCAAATGGCAACACACAATTTTAATGTCATAAGATTCCTCTTGCCCATATTATACTGTAAAATTTTTGTGCTATTTCGACCAAAAATAAAATCTGATATGAGCAGCACATGACTTTCCTTATATAATGCAATGAATTTACTCCTTTTACAATAAAAAAATAATGTGTAAGATCCACGGTACTGTGTTTTTAACGCTGAATTGTACATTTGGTGATTTTCAGGATGACGACATGTAAAACTATTTCAAAGTACCCAATTAACTTATATTTCGCGCAACTCTAAATAAGCAATTATCAATATTGATAGCAACCTCAATAAGCGATATAGACCGTTATATTAAAATATTTTAATAATTAATTCATCAATTGTTCAATCAATTGTGCAATCAATTCATCAATTGTTCATCAATAATTAATTCATCAAGTAATTCATCATTTTTATTAATTCACCGTCATTTTTGCAATTTTTACGATATTTTTGTCAATCTGGGGCGAAATATAACAAAGTTGGCGATACTTCGTTAGATTATTTGCCAAGTTTTCCAAATGCATCACCAAGTGTTACTTACAAACGGAGTGAAAAGCATTTCTGATATACTAAAAGGTATGCTCGTCATATGACGGAAATAAAAATTTGCGAAAATTACTTCCCATTTAGCGTCATTTTTATCAATTTAGGGACATTTTTGTCACTTTGGCAACATTTAAGAAAATCGTCAAGTTGGCGATGTCTCGCTAAATTTTTCTCCAAGCGTTATGGACGGACGAAGAAGAAATGGGTTATTCTTCTAATTTTATGTTCTTTCCAAGATATTGAACGTTCATCAATTAGTCGTCATTTCGTTAATTTAGCATCGGTTTCATCAATTTGGCGAATTTTCATCAATTGAGTGACATTTTCGCCGATTTGGCAACATTGAAAAGTCAGCAAGTTGAAGATATTCCGGCAAATTCTTCACCAAAATTTTGCCAAACGTTACGGACAGAAAAAAATATCATTCTTATAGTAGATTCTTATATTCTTTTCAAGACATTGAATTTCCGTCAATTACTCGTCATTTTCATTGATTTAGCGCCATTTTTATGAATGTGAAGACATTTTTGTTAATTTGGCAATATTAAAAAAAGTTGCTAAGTGAGCTACATTTCAACAAATTTGTCTCCAAAATCTCGTCAAGCGTTATGGGCGAGAAATAAGTTATTCTTATAGCATATAAATGACTATTGGCGTCTAAATACAAAAGTATTACCCAAAGTATCATTTCTCATGAATGAAACGAGCTAGATCCACGATAATGATGTCACCAAATTTATTGCATGATATTACATATGAAAAGTGAACATGTTTCACGGTAGTTAATATTTTGTTTTATTTTATGTTATTCTTTGATACATTTATTTTTAAAATGTGCAATATCTCGAAAAAGGTTCATGCTATCGTTATTAAGTTTATGCCAATCGTATTCTAATGAAATATTACATAAGAAATGACTATTTGGGTAACATTATTAAAGTATTTGATTTTTTTGGTGATTTATTTTTCAAAAGTTAACTAAAACTTAGAGGT
The DNA here is from genome assembly GCA_951213105.1 of Amaurobius ferox. Lineage (NCBI taxonomy): Eukaryota > Metazoa > Arthropoda > Arachnida > Araneae > Amaurobiidae > Amaurobius > Amaurobius ferox. The sequence continues at coordinate 25,544,373 of OX578147.1, forward strand.
TTCGATTCGATTACGTTTAAAAACACTAGGCTTTCAGTAGTCACGGATTGTAATTTTTGTACCAGATTTCGTTTGAATCGCTCCATTCGTTCGTGAGATATCGTCTCTAAAGACTCACGGACACACACACACACACACACAGCCATCAACTCAAAACCGTCCGATTCGTGTTTAGGAATGCTGGAAACGTGCTCTCAAAAACTAGAATTCGAATACAATACTCACTTTCGTTATATACATTATACTATGTATATAAGGAAAGTAACAAGAGACACACGAAAAAAAAAAATTCGGCATCCGTCTCCATATTTAAAGTAGTAAAATGAAGGTCACTCTACAATACTCTGCACGCGTAAATTTTCTATTTCGATGATGTGGCACTTTCTTTAAAAATCATCTTTGCAAAAGACTAGTGGCGGAAATGTGATTTTTAACCATGAGCCCGTTTAATGAAGCCAACAAATTTAAGGACCTCGAAGTCACCAGTTAATTTTCTTCACTAAGTTGGGAGATAATTATTGCATTTACAGGCATAAAGTCAACTTTTACATATATCCACAGGATTATACATGAAGTAACCGTGGAGTAGCTACCTTGAAGCACACGGCTAATTTGCCTTAAGGATGAGCGTCAGTAAATCTTCTCACCTATCCCCGCTTTGTTAACTTTCGCTGAACACAATTTTCGCCGAAATTCTGCAAACAGTTGAGAAACATTTTCTGAAAAATAAAATGCAATGCCTAGATTATATTAAAACTAAATTTAATACCTAATAAAACATAGAATATATTACTTTCCTTATATACATAATGTATAAGGAAAGTATTGTGACGGGGTCGAAAATTCGAATTCGAGTTTTCGACGGGAGAGCACGTTTCAAGCATCCCTGATCACGAATCAAACATTTTTGAAGTGATGTCTGTGTGTGTGTATGTGTGTGTGTGTGTGTGAAAGTATGTGTGTGTGTGTGTGTCAGTGAGTCTGTGGAGACGATAACTGACGAACGAATGGACCGATTCGAACCAAATTTGGTACAAAAATCACAATCCGTAAACACTGGAAGCCTATTGTTTTTATACGTGATCGAATGTTCCCCTTAATGTTCCCCCCTAAATTATCGAATGAAATTTTGAAAAAATCGTTAAAAAATCAAAACCGCTAATAAAGTTACGCAAATAGACATTTCTTATGTAATTTTTCATTAGAAAACGATTGGCATAAATTTTTGAACGCTAACATGAACCGTTCTCGAGATATTGTACATTTTTCAAAAAAATTATGAAAAAGTCACATAAAAAAAAAAAATTCCTATTGAGAAACATGTTCACTTTCATATGTAATACCATGCGATAAATTGAGTGACATCATTCTCGTGGATCTAGCTCGTTCCATTCATGAAAAAATATACTTTGAATAATACTTTTGTATTAGAACGACAATAGTCATTTATCTGCTCTAAGAATAACTTTTTTCTTAGTCCATAACTCTTGGCGAGATTTTGGCGACGAATTTGGCGGAATGTCGCCAACTTGGCGACTTTTTTGAAATGTTGCCAAATTAATGAAAATCTCGCCAAAGGGATAAAAATGATGCTAAATCAATGAAAATGACGACTAATTGTCGAAAATTCAATATCTTGGAAAGAATATTAGTATCTACTATAAGAAAATCCTATTACTTTCCTTATATACATAATGTATAAGGAAAGTATTGTGACGGGGTCGAAAATTCGAAATCGAGTTTTCGACGGGAGAGCACGTTTCAAGCATCCCTGATCACGAATCAAACATTTTTGAATTGATGTCTGTGTGTGTGTGTGTGAAAGTATGTGTGTGTGTGTGTAAGAGTCTGTGAAGACGATAACTGACAAACGAATGGACCGATTCGATCCAAATTTGGCACAAAAATCACAATCCATAAACACTGGAAGCCTATTGTTTTTATACACAATCGAATGTTAAGAACACCCCTAAATTTTCAAATGAAATTTGGAAAAAATAGTCAAAAAATCAAAACCACTAATAAAGTTACGCATATGGACATTTCTTATGTAATTTTTCATTAGAAAACGATTGACATAAATTTTAGAACGCTAACTTGAACCGTTCTCGAGATATTGCACATTTTTCAAAAAAATTATCAGAAAGTCATATAAAATAAAAAAAAAATATTTCCTCTTGAGAGACATGTTCACTTTTCAGTAATACCATGCGATATATTGGATGACATCATTCTCGTGGATCTAGCTCGTTTCATTCATGAAAAAAGATACTTTGAGTAATACTTTTGTATGAACGCCAATATTCATTTATCTGCTGTAAGAATAACTTATTTCTTTGTCCATTATGTTTGGCGAGATTTTGGCGACGAATTTTGGCGGAATGTCGCCAACTTGGCGACTTTTTGAAATGTTGACAAATTAACGAAAATCTCGCCAAATGGATAAAAATGACGCTAAATCAATGAAATGACGACTAATTGTCGAAAATTAAATATCTTGGAAAGAATATTAGTATCTACTATAAGAAAAACCTATTTATTTTACTGTAAAAGTGGTAAATTCATTACGTTATATAAGAAAAGTCATGTGTTGCCCACATCAGATTTTTTTTATTTTAATCCAAAATATTTTTGGTGCTGCCATATGTTGTCGTAATTTAATTCATACCGACTATTTTCATTTTTTAATGAACATTTTTAAATATGTATTCCTTCTAATACGGTATTAAATACAACAACAGATCATATATAATAATGCCACAATCACGGAAAGGTAATTTCTCATTCTATGAATTTGATAAGGGGATCTGAATGTACATCACTGAGGACTGCAGCTTTGCTTTCAAGTTCCTTTGTCTTCAAGTTCAAGTTCAATTACCTTTCCGTGATTGTGGCATTAATATATAGGATCCGTTATTGTATTTAATAGCGTATTAGAAGAAAATGATTATTAAATAATAATAATAATCGGTATGAATTAAATTATGAAACAGATGACAGCACTGGGCGCGGTAGCCCATTGGTTAGCGCGCTGGAGTTGCACTCGGTAGGCCCGGGTTCGATTCCAGCCACTGCCAAAACTGCCGCCGTGTTCATGCGGAGTACGATCACGTTAAACATGTGGGTCCGAAAGTCCTTCCGAGAGGTTGGTGGTAGGGGAAGGAGGGTACGGTCCCCGTGGATGCCTCCCCCACTGGTTTCCGGTCTAAATTGGGTGGCACTTCCCGACCGTCCAAACAGTTACCTTACACCTTTCTGGTAGGTCGGACGGTCTGGGTTTCAACAACAACAGATGACAGCACCAAAAATATTTTGTATCAAAATAAAAAGTACATTCTATATTTTATTGAGTATTAAATTTAGTTTTAATGTAATCGAAGCATTGCATTTTATTTTTCAAAAAATGTTTCGCAACTGTTTGAGCAGAATTTCGGCGAAAATTGTATTCTGCGAAAGTTAACAAAGCGCGGATAGGGCAGACGATTTACTGACTCTCACACTTAAGCTTACACCAGATTCATAACAGCCAATAATTTGGTCTCTCTGCGATTTCTCTAATTATCGCAACATTCCTGTTTTCGCAGAGGATCACTAAAACTTTATAGAACAGCTTACTTTCAAATATTTTCGAAGACATTACCATACGTTCTATAAAATTAACATGTCGAAATGAATTAAAATTATATTATTAATTCTATTTTCAATCAGATAGCTCGAATGTGTTGTGCAATTAACCACACAAAGTCTCAAGTATGCAAATTTATTATTTGCCTATTATTCTTCATGGGCATTCCTCATATAGAAGAAATATATGTATTTAGTTAAACTGGCAATGTCGCGATTTATTGGTGTTGATTTTTACTTCCGAATGAAATTCGGGAAAGAAAATTGTTAAATGTAAAAAGCTTGTATGGTATTAAATATGGAGTTATAGACGAGAACCCAACATGTCACGTATCTATCTATGCATCGAGTTTCAAACATATCATTACACTTTATAAATTATGGGGCTTTTCTAACATCAATGCAATAGCAATAACTTATCACTCATTGCACGAATGCCAAGAATCCAAAATTTGATCCTCACTGCAATTTTGAATGTTTTCTTCCTAGCAGTTTCCTTCAGGTATTGATGGATTGTCGCCAGAAAAACTTCAAAATTATGTAATTTTGTATAGGTCTACAGGTATATTTCACTTTTATGAACTTAAATTTTGTACACCAAGATTGATTTCGGACGATGCTGAATCGGTTACAGTAGAAAAACTCACATAATTCATATTTTTACTTTCCTTATATACATAACGTATAAGGAAAGTATTGTGACGGAGTCGAAAATTCGAATTCGAGTTTTCGACGGGAGAGCACGATTCAAGCATCCCTGATCACGAATCAAACATTTTTAAGGTGATGTCTGGATGTGTGTGTGTGTGTGTGTGTGTGTGTGAAAGTGTGTGTGTGTGTGTGAAAATGTTTGAAAAAGTGTGTGTGTGTGTGTGTGTGTGTGTCAGAGAATCTGTGGAGACGATATCTCACGAACGAACGGAGCGATTCGAATGGAATTTGGTACAAACATCATAATCCATGAATACTGTAAGCTTATTGTTTTTAAACGCAATCGAATGTTCAGAACCCCCCCTAAATTTTCGAGTGAAATTTTGAAAAAACCATCAAAAAATCAAAACTTTTAATAAAGTTACGCAAATAAATATTTCTTATGTAATTTTTTATTAGAAAACAATTGACATAAATTTTATAACGCTAACATGAACCGTTCTTGAGATATTGCACATTTTTTAAATACATTTATAAAAAGAATCCCATAAATTAAAAAAAATATATTAACTCTTGAGAAACTCGTTCACTTTTCATATGTAATATCATGCGATAAATTGGGTGACATCATTCTCGTGGATCTATAGCTCGTTCCATTCATAAAAGATACTTTGAGTAATACATTTGTATTTGAACGCCAATAGTCATTTATCTGCTATAAGAATAACTTATTTCTCCGTTCATGACGCTTGGCGAGATTTTGGCGACGAATTTGGCGGAATGTCTCCAACTTGGTGATTTTTTAAAATATTGCTAAATTAACGAAAATCTCGCCAAATGGATAAAAATGACGCTAAATCGATGAAAATGACGACTAATTAACGAAAATTCAATATCTTGGAAAGAATATAAGTATTTACTATAAGAATAACCTATTTTTTTGCTGTAAAAGTAGTAAATTCATTGCATCATATAAGGAAAGTCATGTGCTGCCCACATCAGATTTTTTACATTTTCCAACATAGTTGAAAAGTGTTTATGACTTTGAACATACTGTCTGTCTGTTAGTTCGCGCGATAACTATCGTAAAAAAGACTTCATTAAAATAAAATTCTAGTATGTTGTTGAGACAGTCTGTGGGGCATATGGGAATACAAATGAATAATATCATCCAATTAGTCTTGGATTTTACCTGGGTTAAAAAATGAAATACATTGAACCCTATGGGATCCAATGTTGCAACGTGAGAAAAAGGGTGAAACAGGGTTATGGATGATGATATCTGCAATGGAGAGTTGCTATCTTCGGTTATTCCCATATTTTAATTATTAATCACTTTTTTTAAAGCAGAGTCACTTTTATAGTGGTGTCAACTATACATTTGAGCTGACGACAAAAATGTGATAAAACATTTTTATCGTCTTTGAAAAATATTTAAGCATTCTGTGAGTTTTAAATCTCGGTATATGTTCATCTTTCATTTAAATTAACATGTGTTATTTTAATTATCGTGCTTCATAATTAATTATCAGTAAAATTATCATAAAATTATCATTTAAATTATCAAGCTTCAATATTCTATTGAAAGTGTGCCAAGAGTCCAAGATGTTCAAGAAGTAGGATTAAACAAGAAAGATCAATCATGCATAAGCATTGATTATGAAACACTTTCCAACTGAAATGTAATTTCATTTAAAAATTTCTAAAATGTGATTCATTCAGTGGTAATATCTTTTACATTATCACAGTACTACAGTAATTTATTATACTTAAATATTTAAAACTGTATCGAAATATAAATCATCTGATTCTTTATGCAAAATCAATGAATATTTCATTCATATAACTTGTATTCCAGACTCCAGAGCTAAATAATTTTGTGTGAAAAAAATTCAGCAATTCTTATGTAATTCATCTTACAATCGCTTGAGATATTTGCATTCTGCATATGTTAAAATTAGGCTTCCTTGAAGAAATAATAAAAGTTTAGGGATCATTTAAAATCACAACTATTGTAATTGCATAGGCACGGAATTTAGATACACAGATAATACACAGATAATATATATGTGTATGTGTATGTACTCAAAGTATTGGAATCGTGCCGAAGATCGGAACTCGAATTTTCAAAGGATCTACACGTTTTGGGACTTCTAGAACACGAAAAAACTACTTTTAGGAAGACGTCTGTGTGTGTAAGGGTGTATCTGTGTATGTTTCTGTGTGTCTGTGTGGATATTACATCCACTCTAATTGAAAAACTAATGGACCGAATTTCATACAATTTGGTAGGTATGTTTTTTGTGGGAAATCCTGATGTTCATTAGATTATAGTACGATTCGTAATAAAAGAATCTGCCTTCTTTGCGAAATGGCCGCAGAAATTGCCTTTATCCACTCTAGCTAAAAACTAATGAACCAAATTTAACAAAATTTGGTGTATAATATTTCAATAACCGACAAGTGATTTATATACCAAATTTAACAAAATTTTGTATATAAGTCATTTGTAGGTTATTCTAGTATGATTCGGGAAAAAGGAATGGGCTATTTTTGCGAAATGGCCAGCAAAAATCGTTATATATAAAAAAATAAAAGACTACGTGTGCTCAATTATATCAATTAAATTCCTATTTTATATGTGATTTTTGACAACAAAAAGAATAAGACTAACCCCATTACTCTAGGACTAGCCGTTCTTGAGATATTCTAGTTTTTTCGCGTTTTCGCTACGCCACCTTTGACAATAAGTCCAGCTATCAAATGAGAACCAAATTTAAGTTTAACGTGTAAATTCAATGTCATTTAAAATACTTATGTTGTGCAGATAAACTCAAATTATCATTGAATAAATAAAGAGAACGAATATGAGTCTGCAGAGAAAGACATGTGCTGTCCACATCAGAATTTTTAACAATATTACAACAATGATTTATAGAAGTGAACGGGGATTATTTTCAGGCCATTTCGAAAAAAATGTATGATCTATATTTAAAGATCCATCAAATTTTTGTCGAATAAAATGTTCAACAAATTTAAGCTGTGTACCAAATTTTAAATCTCTAGGACGTAGGGAAGTGCATTTAAAATGCCATCAAATAAATTTATCTTGAAGAGTTATATAAAATTTAAACAAGAAAGATCAATCATGCATAAGCATTGATTATGAAACACTTTCCAACTGAAATGTAATTTCATTTAAAAATTTCTAAAATGTGATGCATTCAGTGGTAATATCTTTTACATTATCACAGTACTACAGTAATTTATTATACTTAAATATTTAAAACTGTATCGAAATATAAATCATCTGATTCTTTATGCAAAATCAATGAATATTTCATTCATATAACTTGTATTCCAGACTCCAGAGCTAAATAATTTTGTGTGAAAAAAATTCAGCAATTCTTATGTAATTCATCTTACAATCGCTTGAGATATTTGCATTCTGCATATGTTAAAATTAGGCTTCCTTGAAGAAATAATAAAAGTTTAGGGATCATTTAAAATCACAACTATTGTAATTGCATAGGCACGGAATTTAGATTCACAGATAATACACAGATAATATATATGTGTATGTGTATGTACTCAAAGTATTGGAATCGTGCCGAAGATCGGAACTCGAATTTTCAAAGGATCTACACGTTTTGGGACTTCTAGAACACGAAAAAACTACTTTTAGGAAGACGTCTGTGTGTGTAAGGGTGTATCTGTGTATGTTTCTGTGTGTCTGTGTGGATATTACATCCACTCTAATTGAAAAACTAATGGACCGAATTTTATACAATTTGGTAGGTATGTTTTTTGTGGGAAATCCTGATGTTCATTAGATTATAGTACGATTCGTAATAAAAGAATCTGCCTTCTTTGCGAAATGGCCGCAGAAATTGCCTTTATCCACTCTAGCTAAAAACTAATGAACCAAATTTAACAAAATTTGGAGTATAATATTTCAATAACCTACAAGTGATTTATATACCAAATTTAACAAAATTTTGTATATAAATCATTTGTAGGTTATTCTACTACGATTCGGGAAAAAGGAACGGGCTATTTTTGCGAAATGGCCAGCAAAAATCGTTATATATAAAAATAAAAGACTACGTGTGCTCAATTATATCAATTAAATTCCTATTTTATATGTGATTTTTGACAACAAAAAGAATAAGACTAACCCCATTACTCTAGGACTAGCCGTTCTTGAGATATTCTAGTTTTTTCGCGTTTTCGCTACGCCACCTTTGACAATAAGTCCAGCTATCAAATGAGAACCAAATTTAAGTTTAACGTGTAAATTCAATGTCATTTAAAATACTTATGTTGTGCAGATAAACTCAAATTATTATTGAATAAATAAAGAGAACGAATATGAGTCTGCAGAGAAAGACATGTGCTGTCCACATCAGAATTTTTAACAATATTACACTAATGATTTATAGAAGTGAACGGGGATTATTTTCAGGCCATTTCGAAAAAAATGTATGATCTATATTTAAAGATCCATCAAATTTTTGTCGAATAAAATGTTCAACAAATTTAAGCTGTGTACCAAATTTTAACTCTCTAGGACGTAGGAAAATGCATTTAAAATGCCATCAATTAAATTTATCATGAAGAGTTATATAAAATTTTAAAAAAATGAAAAATTGTTATCTACCAAATTTATTTTAAAATATGAAGCCACTCCCATATGCAAAACGATTAAACAAATGGAGAGATATTTATTATATAATATCTCTCTCTTTTCTTTCTGGAAGATATCCCAAAGTCAGAATTTAATTGAATTTGTTTTTTTCCCTATATAAAATAATTTTTTTAATTAAAAAACTACTTAACATATTTTACTGAATTTTTTTTTATATATTCTATGGGATAATGTGAATATTTCCTAAAAATTTCGAAGCAATTCGTGAATTTTAAATTTACTTAAAAAATGTTTGAAAAATTAGGTCCCATAGGGTTCAATGTATTTCATTTTTTCAACCCGGGTTCAATAAAAAACTAATTGGGCGATATTATTTATTTATATTCCCATAGGTCCTACAGACCGTCTGAACAACATACTAAAATTTCATTTTGATAAACTCATTTTTACGGCAGTTATCGTGCTAACGGACAGACAGACAGACAGACAGACAGACAGACAGAATGAACAAAGTCATAAACACTTTTCAACTTTGTTGTAAAGTGTTAAAAAATCTGATGTGGACTGCACATGACTTTTTCTGCAGACTTATATACACGTTCTCTTTATTTTAATTAAATGTAATTCACTTTTAATTCAATTTTCGTTCTCATTTGGTAACTGGACTCATTTTCAAAGGTGGCGCAGAAAAAAACGGAAAAACTAAAATATCTCGAGAACGGCTAGTCTTAGTGTAATGGGGCTGGCTTCATTCTTTTCTTCATTAAAAATTACGTATAAAACAAGCATTTAATGGATATATTTGAGCAGACGTAGTTTTTTAATTTAGATTTTCGCCGATTTTTGCAGGCCATTTTGCAAAAAAAGGCAAATTGTTCTTTTCCGAATTGTACCAAAATCTAATCAGCACCAGAGTATCCTATAAGTAACTTATCTACCAAATTTTGTGAAATTTGGTCAATTAGTATTTTAGCTAGAGTGGTTATATGGAATTTTTACGGACCATTTCGCAAAAAAAGGCGGATTCTGTTGTTACGAATCCTACCAAAAACTAATCAGCACCAGGGTCTCCTTCAAGTGACTTACCTACCAAATTTTATGAAATTCGGTCCATTAGTTTTTTAGTTAGAGTGGAAGAGTGAATACATACATTGCACAGACACACAGAGAGACACACACACACAGACGTCACGTTAAAAATAGGTTTTTCGTATTCTAGAGGTCTCGAAATGTGTAGATACCTCGAAAACTCGAGTTGCGATTTTCGGCATGATTCCAATATTTTCCTATACATTACCATGTATTGTAGGGAAAATAAAAATATGATGTGGGCAGCACATGACTTTCCTTGCAGACTTATATCCACCTTCAGTTTATTTTATTTAAATTTAATTTACTTTTAATTCAATTTTTTATTCTCATTTGGTAACTGAACTTATTTTCAAAGGTGGCGTAGAGAAAATACGAAAAATCTAAAATATCTCGAGAACGGCTAGTCCTAGTGTAATGGAGTTGGTCTTATTCTTTTCTTCGTTAAAAATTACGTATAAAACAAGTATTTAATGGATATATTTGAGCATACGTAGTTTTGTGATTTTAGATATTTGCGGGCCATTTCGTGAAAAAAGGCAGGTTATTTTTTTCCGAATCCTACCAAAATCTAATCAGCAGACTATCCTTATCCAAGTGACTTATCTACTAAATTTTGTGAAATTTGATCAATTAATATATTAATTAGAGTGGATACATGGAATTTTTACGGACCATTCCGCAAAAAAGGCGGGTTCTGTTTTTACGGTTCTGTTAAGATAGGTTTTTTTCGTATTCTAGAGGTTCTAAAACGTGTAGATCAGTCAAAAATTCGAGTTGCGATTTTCGACATGGATCCAAAACATGGAAACAATGAATTTATTTCTTTAACGGTGAAAAAGGGATGCAAAAATCAGAGGCACAATGTTTGTAACATTAAATTGTACATTTGACGCTTTTCCGGATGACAACAATTAAAACTCTTTCGTATCCAATTAACTTATATTTTACGCAACTCTAAATTAACAATTATCAATATTGATATCATCCTCAATAAGCAATATAGTCCATATATTTGAATATTTTAATAATAAATTCATCAATTAGGCTTCATTTTCATTAACTTGGTGTCATTTTTGCAATTTTGACAATATTTTCATCAATGTGCAGCTAAATATCTCCAAGTTGACTATATTTAGAAGAACATTTCTTATATGTATGACCACATATGACGGAATTAAAAATTTGCAAAACATTGAATTCCATTTGGCACAATTTTTATCAATTTGGCGCCAGTTTAATCAATTTGGCAACCCTTTCGCCAATTTGGCAACATTTGAAAAAGTCACCAACCATATTAGTATCCGTTGGGATACTACAGATATATAGCTTTTTAAGGTATAATTACACACATACACACACACACACACACACACACACATACACACGGTAAAAATAGACAGGCCATTCATAATCACAAAGGGATTTTCTTTAATTATTTTACTAAAATCTATTATTTTTTAACATGTGATTCTATTTTATACCATAGTTTAACAGTAACCATGATATGACCTTGATGTGATCTTGTCGTGTAGGGGGTGTCGTTGAAGTATCGATTTTATCACTTCTGCTGTGGATTTCGTGCTGTCAAGACGCGTTTCAAGTTGCTCTGCGAATATGTCGGTTTAAGTTGGTAAAGCTGGAGATGTTATATCTGTCATTATTCATCGGCCTACACCTAATGCAGCATTTTTGAGTCGGATTGAACATGTAAGTACTTGCTTTAATATGATTTTATTCTATTATTTTATTAAACTTAGTATTTTTATAGTATGTTACAGCTTCATTATTTTATTTAATTAAGATTTTTATCAATTTAATGTAGTTTGTTGGGGTTTTAGTACCTAGATATATTATTCAGCTTGGCAATTTTATTATTTTAGCTGATTTCTGATGGGATTGGTATAATGGATTCGCGATTACTTTATATAAATCTTGGGGTATGTATTACATTGCTACATAGAATAATGTATGTTTATATTAACGTACAACATTTTTTATCTTGTATAGACATGTCTTGTCTGTTTTAGAATGTCGATGATCTGTATTATCTACACAACTTCACTATATATTTTTCGCCTCTTTAAAGGTTATTTACTTAGAAATTTTAAGGATTCCCCTTTAAAATATTTGTAGTATCCCCATTTCGCTGTTATCTGATGATGATGAAATCATCTCATACCGCCTTATTAGGTGTTTTTGACTCTTTAAATGTTCTTAAACATCTCATTTACCCAAAAAATTCAGAGTTCTATCCTTAAAAACTTACTTAAATTAACATTTAACTATTATGTGCCCGCGATGTGTATCACACATGCCGTCTGAATCTTCGTATTCGTCCGCTTTAAGTGTTGATATATTGCGCTTAGTTAGAAAAAATTTTAGGTGTTATTCTAAAAAGCCATCTTAGCTTTTCCCTATTTAATAACTATGTATTGGCTATGTGTATCGCATATGTCATCTTAGTAGGTATTTACGCTACTTTAAAAGTTTTTAAACATAACATTTACTTAAAAATCTAAAGTCCCATCCCCTAAATATTACTCTAATTCCTCATTTTAGCACTAGGTGTTAGTAATGATTACGCTCTATACTCTTCAGTACGTGTTTCTATTCCTTAAAAGTTAGTAGAAATCCCTATTTAGCTAAAAAATTCTCAAAGTCCCCTCTAAAAATTTACTGTATACCCTTTAGTATGTCTTTATATCCTTTTAAAAAGTAGTGGAAATCCCTATTTAGCTAGAAAATTCCCTTAGTTCCTTCTAAAAATTTGTTGTATACCCTTTAGTATACCTTTCTATCCCTCTAAAAATTAGCTGAAATCCCTATTTAACTAAAAAAATCCAAAGTTACATACTTATAAATTATTCTTAGTTCGTCATTTAACTGTTATATCGAGTATGTGTATTATACTAGTCCATTAAAAGTTTCTGGGTATGTACATTTACTTTGAAATTTGAAGTGCAGTCTTTAAACAATATTTAAGTTTTCTTTTCACTGTTATATATATCGGCGTTGTATTCATTCTAAGTCATCTCGCTGAGCGTTTTCATTTCTTTAAAAACTAGTATAAATTGCCTTTTATGTGAAACTTCTAAAGTCTTTACTTTAAAAAAAAAAAAAATTATCTTAGTGAATAATTTCAGTGCTGGGTATCTTGGGTAAGTACACCCCCATTCCGCCTCATTAGATGTTTTCATCCCCTTTAAATGTTTCTTGATATCTCATTTAGTTTCAAAATCTAAAGTCCTATCTTTAAAAATTTTTCTAATATCCCCTTCCTAATGTTATATGCTGCTTATGTGTATTATACATAAAACCCTCGGTAAGCGTCAGCACCCTCTAATATTTAGCAGATTCTTCACTTAATTGAAGAAGTTAAAGTCACATCTTTAAAAACTGCTCCGATATCACTTTTCCACCACTGTGATCGGAGACATGTGTATCGCACATAGTTCATTAAAAATTTTCCAAACACCTACATTTACTTAAAAATTTGAAGTTCGGTCTCTAAACAATACTAAAGTTTTCCTTTCGCTGTCCTATATTAGTTGTGTGTATTATGGATGTTACCTTATCTCATGTTTATATCTCTTTAAATGTCTCTAAATACTCCATTTACTTAAGAATCCCATGTCTTCTCCTAAAAATACTATCTTAGATCTGCATTCCACCGGTGGGTGTTGGTTATATGCATTATATATATATATATATATATATATATATATATATATATATATATATATATATATATATATACACATAACCCCTTTCGCTATGCATTTCTGCCTTTGCAGTAGTTAGTAGAAATCATGTTTAATTATAAATTCAAGTTCTACCCCTAAAACATCAAAACTTTAAAGTCCTATACTTGTAAACTTGGCCTAGTTCCTCATTTTATTGGCATGTATCGATCATTCACACGTTAAATAACCTCAAATACCTTATTTATCGAGAAAAATTTCAAAGTCTCATCTTTAAAAACTATATCAGCATTTATTTCCATCGATTTGTGCTGAGCGCGTGTGTCATATGTATCACCATATTAGCCGTTTCTCCCTCCCTCAGAAAGCTATATGTGTTAAATTTCACTTAGAACTGGTATGCATACAAGAAATATATGTTATTCGTTGTAAAGAAATTAGCGTGTATTTTGCTATTTCAAACGTTAAAAATCAGAGGATAGACATTTTCGACTATATATCTCCTGAATACAGACTCGCTTGTATTTCAGGCTAAGCAATTTCTTATTCAGTAATATAACACGTGCCAACGTCCACTACGTATTCTCCTAGTGCCAAGAATGTGTTAAACATCTCCCCTCCGTCCGCACAAAAGTGTTGGGCGGGGGCACTCATAGGTAAATCATTTTTATGAGAGTTAGGCGTGGAGGGTTCTGGCATGTACTTTTATTTTTAAAAATGACGGGATTTAGAGAAATAAGACACACACTATGCGTATAAACTGATACACTAGCCCTTTTTTATAATACTTATTTTTAAAATAGGTATGTTCTATGAGGTTTTTCTAGATTTTCAGACTAAAATGGATGTGGGATTCATAACATTACTATTTGACATGCTCCTGGTATACAGACATTCAATACTTAATCAATTAATTTAATTAACATCCTTTAATTAACTTGCGGGATTCATAACACTCAGGTATTTTGGACATAAGCACACTTTCACGATTATTTAAAATATTTATTTTTTAAATTTTGAAATCGAAGGCCGAAATGGTTGAGGAAACACACCCCTTAAACCCCCGAGATTCTCGAGATTCCCATACACCCGATTCACGCGATTCTGCTACTTTAAAACACCAATTCACGCGATTCTGCTACTTTTAAAACGTGTTTTTCTTAGTTTTTACAAGTAAAAAGTGTGTTTTTGAAAAAAAATCGCAAAATGTCACATTTTTCAAAAAACGCATTTTTGGTAACACTTTTGCAAAAACGCACATTTTTTTTAAAAAAATGTAAAAGTGCGAAAACCTATGTTAATTCCCATAGAGAAAACGGCATTTTGAAAAAAAATCGCAAAATGTCACATTTTTCAAAAAACGCTTTTTTGGTAACACTTTTGCAAAAACGCATATTTTTTTTACAAAAAAAACACAAAAGTGTGAAAACCCATGTTATTTCCCATAGAGAATTCAAACAATCTAAAAACCACAATTTATTTTAAAAACGTACATTTTTGTTGTTTTTTAACGTTTTTGAAACTTTTTGTGAAAAAACGCTAAAAGTGACACTTTCTTAAAATTCATGTTCGATCCTCTTGGCCCCTTCATCATACAAGATTCTCGCGTATCTCTTCGTAACCGCGATATAGTGGAGGGGCATTGTAAGAACGATGATCTTGGCATGCCTTCAGCATACCCCTGTGGTACACCCTTGGTACGCTTTGACATACCCATGGCACGTCTTTGACATGCTCCTGGCATACGGATATCCAATACTTAATAAATTAATTTAATTAACGTCCTTTAATTAACTTGCGAGATTCATAACACTAATTTAATTAACATCCTTTAATTAACTTGTGAGATTCATAACACTCAAGTATTTTGGACATAAGCACACTTTCACGATTATTTAAAATATTTATTTTTTTAAATATTTATTTTTACAAATATTAAAATTTTTTAAACTCCAAGACCGAAAGGATTGGGGAAACACACCCCCTTAAACCCTCCGAGATTCTCGAGATTCCCATACACCCGATTCACGCGATTCTACTACTTTGAAAACACCAATTCACGCGATTCTGCTACTTTAAAACACCAATTCATGCGATTCTGCTACTTTAAAACACCAATTCACGCGATTCTGCTACTTTAAAAACGCGTTTTTGTTAGTTTTTTACAAGTAAAAAGTATGTTTTTGTGAAAAAACGTTAAAAAATAGCACAAGTGCGAAAACCTATGTTAATTTCCATAGAGAAAACGGCATAAGTGTGGTTTTTGAAAAGTAAAAAAATTACATTTGCAAAAAAATATAAGAAAAAAACTTGCATTTACGAAATTTTGTTAGTAAAAAGTATGTTTTTGTGAAAAAACGTTAAAAAATAGCACAAGTGCGAAAACCTATGTTAATTTCCATAGAGAAAACGGCACAAGTGTGGTTTTTGAAAAGTAAAAAAATTACATTTGCGAAAAAATATAAGAAAAAAATCTCAACTATCAGAAAAATCCCAATTTTAATTCTCCTTTCTGCCGCTAGGGGGCGCTGATGGTACTGCACAGCCTCTGTCGCAGAGGCGGAGGTGTTGCCATCCCTAAAAAAGTTTGTCCTATACTTAGAAAAAATCTGAAGTTTAACCTCCGATAGTTCCGCTTTTCACCGCTAGGGGGCGCTGATGGTACTGCTCCGCCTCTGTCGCAGAGGCGGAGGTGTTGCCACCCCTAAAAAAGTTTCTCCCATACTTAGAAAAAATCTCGTCCAAAAAATTATTTCCCCCTCAACCCCTCGTACAAGACTACAAAATCGTTGTCACCCAAAAAAAAAAGTTTCGAAAAATTTTCCCCCCCACCTTTTTTCATTCTCTCCCCCCTTTTACACCCCTGTCCAGGATTACGGAATTCAAGATGGCGGCCATTGCACAGCCTTCCGTGCAGAACCGGCCTTCTTCTTCTTCTTTTCAAGTCCCTATAGCCCTTCGAAATGAACACAAAAATGCTTGTTTATGAAACACAAGATAGATTTTATTTTTAAACTTGTGTTATATGGACGACAAGCATAAAGATCTTAAAGTTCAACCATGACGAGCAATATATGACTAGACCATTGTTGCCATACGCAGAAATGAAAAGAAGTTATCTGCTGTTGCCAAAGAGAGTAATAAAAACCGCATTGCGTAAAGGCAATAAAAAGAGGTATTCTACAGTTAAAGCTACAAAAGTAAAAGATGAAAATATATTATAATGTAAATTCAAGAGAATGTAGAAGTATGGCTAAAATAAGATATTAAGGAGAGATTATGAGAGTTTTAGGCTAATCGAAACTTATTAACTATTCCATTTACTAAATATACTGGGTATTCATTAAATTTACTGGTAATTTTGAGGTTATTAATGTGCAAAGCATGACATTTTTTATCTGATAATCTATAAATTCTAAAAAATTGATTAAGTATAATATTTCTAAACAATTGAATCGAGTTGCAGGAAATAAATGGTAATAATTTATTAATATTAAATTTAAAAAAATCTTTTTTGTCATATAAATTAGTAACTATCCCATTAGTAAGTTCTATAATTAGATTTAAATCCGAATAATTAGTATTCTTACTAATAGAAGTTTCATTAGGTATTAATTCCAAATTATCCGGATAGAAATCTATATCTATGACATAGTTATCAGTAAATACAAGACAAATCAGATCATCTACATATCTGTAAATTTATAATCTGTTGAAGAAAATAATTTTTCATATTGATATAGGTATAAATTAGCTAACATACTGCTACTACAGCCACCTTGTGGAACCCCTGAGACTTGTAAGTATAATATATTACCTTGAAATATATATATATATATATATATATATATATGCATCAGAGTGTATTTTTAATTTTGAATCTTTGTTTTCCTCGGACTCGAATGGCAAAACGAATGTTTATTTACATACTTACTACCGTGCTCCATAAACATATTGTGACTACACTATATCAAAGTTCTAGAATTTTATATAATTAATAAACATTACAGACAAAACAGAATTAAGTCTATGACTACTTGGATCAATACAAAACACAAAATCTCGCAATAGTATGGAAGATTGAAAAAAGTATTATTGCATGCATAGAATATCGTAAATATAAAAAAGTGCATAAAATGTGTATCTAAAAAAGGAAAGTAGGAAAACTGAAAATGTGTATGTAAAAAAGTGCATAAAATATGTATGTAAATAGGAAAGTAGGAAAACTGAAGAGTGTGTATGTAAAAAAGTGCATAATGTATATATAAAAAAAGGAAAATAGGAAAACTGAAAAATGTGTATGCAAAAATGTGCATAAAATGTGTATGTGAAAATGGAGAGTAAGAAAACTCAACATTGTGCATGTAAAAATGTGCATAAAATGTGTATGTAAAAAAGAAAAGTAGGAAAACTGAAAAATACGTATGTAAGAAACAGTCGTAAAAAGTAAATTCGTAATAAATTCACCACAAAACTGGGACAAACTTGATACAAAATAGTAAATTTATGATCTTGACAACTTTTAAATGTTTAAAAATAATTCATCTCATACAACTTTAAATGCTGTTTAATGTTTTTTTGTGTTTTCAAGTACAGTTAAGACATACATTATATCACAGTTTCGCAAATAATAATATAAAAATTGACATGTATAAAATTAACAGTTCTAAACGCCACTAAAATACATGAAAACTTTAATTTCTTTTGAAATTGAAATTCAATAGATTAATAAACTTTATTACACTGAAAAATGAAATAATTGAACTATCTAAATTATGTAATAAACTGCATGACAAGCAAAATCCATAAAAAAGCAATTTCAGTCTAATCGTTTCGTAAAATAAAAATAAAATTATTTTAATAAAGAAAACTCAAGAGACATGGCATTTATCAAATTACTAAAATGTAGAGTTGATCGGTGTATTAAGATTAAAACCACAGGTTTCTCCAAATGTTTCCCCATCTTTTTTATAATTTATGGGAAAGAACTGTTCCTGCTACATTGCAAGACATTCTGCAACGTTTAATTTTCTTTCAGCTACTTTGTTGATAATTTCGGCAAACTATCAGAAAAGCAGCAATTACAGGAATTTATGAAAATCCCAGCTTCATTTCTGAAATATTCAGCTAATTATCGTATGCAAAGCGTTATTTTTGTATATATATATATATATATATATATATATGTTATCATAACTATCAGGTACCTTATTTACCATTAAGGACACCTGATTTCCCTTAAACTTTTAGTAACATGATTGCAAATGTTTCACAGTGTATATATAAATATTTATCTTATTGAAGTAAAATTTATAATAAAAAGATAAATTATGTATGGATGTTTATGGAAGTTCAAAAACATGAAAGACGTTACGACTAGCACGTTTCTGCGAAATATAAAATATCACAAGAAATTTTTCTCTAAACTACAGACATTTGGAAAAGTAGCGCTTCCACCAAAATTCAATCGTCCATTTACTAACAATAAAATGAACATTTTAATTTTCTAGAAAAAATATTCAATCTTCTTTTTTTTTTAATATAGTAGAATCTCATTATTTCGAACTCAATCATCCGCAATCTTTAGCTCAAATCATCTTCAGGAAGTAAGAACGTGGATTGTTCATTAAGCATTATGTAGTTCAAACACTTAATCCCTGTAAGGAATACGAGATTATGAAATTTGAAATTATTCGTAGTTCTGCTGGTACTTTCAAAAGTTGTAACCACTCAAAATTTCTTTAATTAGACAGTCACAATGCAATTTTATTTAAACATCTCTAAACTGTGATACATTTACCGCTGATAATTTTTTATATTGTCACAGTAGTACAGTAATTTATTATACTTGAAAACTTCACCGAAAAAGAAAATGCTATAGTTACACAAAATGAATTTTATTTAAATTATATCATCGAAATAAAAATCGCCTGCCTTTCTATGTAAAATCAATGAAAATGTCATTCATATCACTTATATTCCAGACTTCAGAGCTACTAAATAATTCTGCATGAAAAATTTCAGCAATTCTTATATAACTCACCTTACAATCGCTTAATTTGTCTACATTCTGCATGCGTTGAAATTAGGCTTCGTTGTAGAAATAAACAAAGTTTAGTGATCGTTTAGAATAAAAAATTCTGCAATTGCGTTGGCACAAAACTTAGATACACAAATAATACGCAAAAATAAAGCTGTTTTATGACGGCTGCAACACTTAATATAAATTTAAACGATCACAACTGGGAAAAAATGAATGCCATATTTTATTTTGAAATCAGTTACGTGATCTCTTCATATAATAGGGGTGTAATTATTATTTCAATTTTTATTTAAAAAATTACCCAACATATTTTGCTGTAATTTTTTTATACATTTTATTTAATAATTTGAATATTTCCTAAAAATTTCAAAGCAATTTGTGAATTTCAACTTCGCTTAAAAAATGCTTGAAAAATTAATTTCCGTGTGGTTGTTTGTATTTAATTTTTTCAACCCAGGTTAAATCTGAAACTAATTGAGTGATATTATTCATTTTCATTCCCATATGTCCCACCGACCGCCTCAATAACACACTGAAATTTCATTTTGATAAAGTCATTTTTAAGGAAGTTACCATGCGAACAGACAGACAGAATGAATGAACAAAGTCATAAACACTTTTCAACTATGTTATAAAGTGTTAAAAATAAAAATTGGAAGTTTTTATTTTCTCCAATGGCTGAAAAGAAAATGAAGTAAAAAATTTGCATTTACTGAATCGTGAGTTGTTGATAAGTGTTGATTGTTCAGTACTCATTTATCCTATCTCATAAAATATAAAGATGAAATCCTATTTTTTTTTCATCTTAAACATCATTCAGCCCTGTACGGTGCACTTATTTATTTTTGAATATGAAAATCGTCAACTATAAACGTTTCAAACCAAATAGAGTGATGAAAATCAAGTCGGCCAACAATAATTTATAAATTTACGCATATAATATTGGCTTATTTCATTGCGTGAATTATATTTATAGTGATATTAAGTAGTATAAGAATGAAAGTAAATATTACTGCAGTCGACTTTCCAGTCCATTTAGCAAATTTACTTGTAAAAATATTGAAATTTTAACAATTTTTTAAACCAATCTCTAATGAAGAATTAAGATTATTCCATTAACAAAAGTTTTATTTGAATGTAAACAGTATTGTTCTAGTTCTATGTTTGTTTACAGGTTGTATGTTTATTTCCTGTTCACTAAAATGTCCTTATTATTTTTAATTTATGATTTTTATTGTAAAGCTTAAATTTTACACCTAAATTTTGAGCCTCTAAGTTTCAGGACTTTACGCCCCGCTACGCAAGTCAATTTTTGAAATCACCTGCGAAATATTTTCTGGATATGTTTGAGCAAACGATTTTAGATTTGTTAGCGGCTTAGAAGAACATCGCGACCTGCGGTGGACTGCAGACCAGGAGTACCCATAGAAATTATTGGCGGTTCTGGTCTGAAAATAAACTAATAAATCTGCCCTACCTAACAAACCTGCCCAAATAAACTTACCCATATAAACATTTATCACGGGTTCCCTGCATATTCAATTTTCTTACTGTTGTGAATTTCCCATGCCTTATACAGCTGCAAAAAGAAAATATCGGCTTTTTCGGCCTACATTTTCGGTTTACATTTTAGGTTACCCGATTTTAAAAATGTAAATATTTCGAAGATAAAAAAAACCCTTTTAAAGCTAAGTTCTAATTAAACGTTTCTTTTGAATTTATGCTTGACTAAATGAGCATATATTTATGTAAATGTATCACTTTTAGAGTTTTTAATAATCATTCATTTCAAAATCATTCATTTTTAATTTTTCAAATAATCCGAAAATTCAAATTATGAATTTCGAAATAACAAGATCCCACTGTTACACACAAAAAACTATCAGTATATTTTGCCTATTTTCCTAGTCCATAGATATACTGCTTTGCTTTTTCATACATGTTTTTAAAAAAACTGGGCTTATGTTCGTGAAAGTCGCCAAAATCTCGTGGTTTCCCAGCTTCTTCTTTGTCATCATTATCATCATTGTCGTCATCATCATCATCATCATCGTCGTCATCATCGTCATCATCATCATCGGCGCCTTTATCATTATTTTCTTCTATTGTTATTTTTTCTTCAATAACTTCATCATCATCATCAACATCATCTTTATCATCATCATCTATAACATCATCATCATCATCTTTATCATCATCTTTATCATCATCATCACCATCTTTATCATTATCTTCTTCAGCTTTTTTTTCTTCAATGTCTTCCTCAACATCAATTTTAACATTATCTTCTTCAGCCCATTTTTCTTCAATACCTTCATCATCATCATTTTTATCATCTTCATCTCTCTTTTCTTCAATGCCTTCATCATCATCACCATTGTCGTCGTCGTCCTTACGAGGATATATTAGACCATGGATAGTTATATCTGCATCGTCCAATGAATGTTCTTCATCAGGAATTTCCTCTGTAAAAGAAAAAATTGCTATCAAAAATTCAAAAGTTTTCATTGTTACATGCCAAATTAAAAAACATAGGTTGACGGTACATTGTGATAACTATGACTTCTTGACTTCTTTCGCAGTTTGACATCTATATAAACTGCCATTTTGTTTTTAAATGCACAGTCTAATCATGACACAATCCCGCTATGCTCAATCTAAATTTTTTTTAATTGTCCATCGATTGCGGTGGTCGGTTTTTCATCGTTGTGTAAAAGACAGTAAATAAAAAATCTGATGTGGGCAACACATGACTTTCCTTATATAATGCAATGAATTTACTACTTTTACAATTAAAAAAATGTTATTCTCATAGTAGATACTTATATTCTTTTCAAGATATTGAATTTCCATCAATTCGTCGTCATTTTCATTGACTTGGCGTCATTTTTATCCATTTGGCGAGATTTTTGTTAATTTGGCAACAATTAAATGTCGCCAAGTTGGCGACATTCCGCCAAATTCGTCGCCAAAATATCGCCAAGCGTTATTGACGGAGAAATAGGTTATTCTTACACCAGATAAATGACTATTGGCATTCAAATACAAAAGTATTATTCAAAGTATCTTTTTTCATGAATGGAACGAGCTAGATCCACGAGAATGATGTCACCAAATTTATCGCATGGTATTACATATGAAATGTGAACATGTTTCTCAATAGGAAATATTTTTTTTTTATTTTATATGACTTTTTGATAATTTTTGTGAAAAATGTGCAATATCTCAAGAACGGTTCATGTTAGCGTTATAAAATTTATGTCAATTGTTTTCTAATAAAAAATTACATAAGAAATATCTATTTGCGCAACTTTATTAGTGGTTCTGATTTTTCGACGATATTTTCAAAATTTCCCTCGAAAATTTAGGGGAGTTCTGAACATTCGATTGCGTATAAAAACAATAGGCTTCCAGTGCTTATAGATTGGGATTTTTGTACCAAATTTCGTTCGAATCGGTCCATTCGTTCGTCAGTTATCGTCTCCATAGACTCACTGACACACACACACACGCACATACTTTCACACACACGCACACACACACACAGACAGCACTTCAAAAATGTTCGATTCGAGATCAGGGATGCTTGAAACGTGCTCTCCCGTCGAAAACTCGAATTCGAATTTTCGACCCCGTCACAATACTTTCATAAGGAAAGTAAAAATTAGGGAAACATTTTTATGGCACCATTTCAATCCAAATACAAAAGAAAAGTAGCACGGTTGCTTCAAATCAAGTCTTTAACTGTATCCCGCGCCCCTTGCTCGCTTATCTGGGCTATAATATTTGCTAGGAAAACAAAGAATTTCATCGTACAAATGAACGAATGAACGAATAAATGAATTCAGGAATGAACTTAAAATCTTTGTTGGGTGGCACATGTCACATCTTCAGTTTTCTGTGTGTTGCAATGTAATTCTATTAGGATTTACCTGTGCTGTTGCTAGCTTCATTGCGCTAAAGGACAAATATTTTGAAAAAGTTTCATTTTGTCTTTTAAAATTATTATTATGGGTAAATATGCAAGAGATGACGTGCTGTTGTATACCATTTTATAAGTCACATTCAGGGAAAGAAAATATTTTTTATTAAGAATTCCCATCTGATATTACTCAAAGGGACATGTGGCTAAAATCCATATCAAGAGATAAATTTTTGCCAAACGATAAGTTGAGTTCTTCAAAGATATGTGGTAAACATTTCAAGGAGGAAGATTTTGTCTGTTTTGATAAAATGTGTATTTAAATATCATAAGTGCTACATAGTTGCATTAGTTAGTTGTATGTGAAGTTTGTGTATTTCATTTAGTAATTTTATTTTATTTTATTTATTTTATTTTATTCAATTTACGTGGCAACTACAGATGAAATCCAGTTACAGTAACCACACAAAAAATTAAAAAGTACAGACCATAAGATACAAGAATACTAAGCATGTCAAGCGCATTAAAACAGGCTTTTTTAAACTTAATAATTAGGCAGCCGATTTAAAAATAAATTTGTTTTTAACATCAATTTTTACTGATTCATTCCTATTATGGAATTAATTCAATGTTTATAACATTGTAGTTACTTATCCTATAAATACTTTTAAATTATATTACCGAAATAGATTTACAGATTACAGCAAAAGTGCCTTTGATATTAAAACGAAATATATTGGAATTTAAATGAATCATTTTTTTGTTTTGAAATCAGAAACATCTTTAACAATACACAGGCTACAATAATACACTTAATTTTTAGAAAAATGCGTAATGCAATTTAAAATTAACCACAATGAAATCGGTTATACCAAGAAAAATTCTAGCATTGCGTACGTTAATGATCGTCAATGCATAAAAAATACAGCTTTATTTTCGCCCTTTACCGATAGGTGGCGGTAGTACCGATGGTGGCATCGACTTCTCGTACGTCGGCGGGATACAGTTAAGCTTTGCTTCAAATTGACTTGAAAGGGGGAAGAAAGTTGTACTGAAATGTGGGGTACTAAAAAAGCAAATACTTTTTTTTTAATCGAGCTTGTCGCGATTAAAGAGAAGACAATACATTTTTACAGTCAATGGAATGCAGGGCGGTAAACCATCATAGTTTTCGTTTTTCTTCGCGGTTAAAAAAGTAACACACAACTTATTATTAAATGTTTTTCAAAGATACATTATTTTAACCTAAATACAGGAAAAACTATACACGGATGCTTCAAGTTCAGTATAAAAAGAGAGGAGTGTGATAATAACACGAACCCTTCATGTTGGAGTGGGAGAAAATTTATCTGCATTGGAAGCGTGATTCGTGATCCTAATTTTGAAAACTCTCCCCTCTAGACGGGTTCTCTGATAATAAAGCTCTCGTAAGATAAATACTGCTGATAACATGATTTTACGTTACATATTTTGAATGTATTTTTTTTGCTAATTGCAAAAAAAAAAAAAGAATTCGACCATAGACAGACAGACGAGCATCACTCTAAACTTAGTCAAAATGTGTTCAGGAAGTCTTAAAACATATATTGGCATCAAAATCTCGAAATCGAAAAATTTGTAAACAATACTTTCTCAATACTACGTATGAGAAAGTAAAAATTTGTATAATTATGTGCAACTCAGCCTTGTTTATTACCGTTATACTCATAGTAATCTTTGTCCATAAAATTATCAATATTACCGGAAATATCGATATTATCGACATAATCTTCAAACTTTCCAGCGTTGAATTCATTGTCGGTCTCATCATCTTCCGGATCGAGCAGGTAGGGCTTCGAAAAAGCGGAGTTGAGGAGGCATATGAATGCTAGGAACGAAATCAACTGAATACATCGGGAGGATGCCATCTTTTTAGAACCTAAACAATGAAAAAAAAAAGAATATTTAGAATGAATAAGTTATTGGATTTCATTCAAAGCAATATAATGTATGATGTCATCTGACCAATTTTGTACCATTTTTCTGGTAACTAAAGGGAAAATACAAACGAACCGTACCAGATTCGTATCGTATCTTTATATTATAGATTTTGTAATGTCTTGTTTTAGAAGCATAAGTCACAATCTGCTGCTTTTTGTATGAAGTAAAAAGACTTCAATGTATTCTGTCGAAAGGTTCTGTCTTTTACCACTTTCATGGAATGAAATGTTGTTGTTTTCCAGTTCCTCTTGTTAAAATTACGACTGTGAACAGGAATAGTTTATAGAGACCGAAATACAAATGGTTACCAGGCATGTTTAAAGTCTACAATCCAAACCTTACCCCCCCCCCCCACAAAAAAATAAATAAATAAATAAAAGTAAATAAAATTAACAAACCCACAGTATGAACAATCTGTTTCTAAAAAACGTCTAACAATTGTTTTGGAATATGATTGCCTAGGGTAGGGGCAGTCAACCTTTTCATACCTACTACCCACTTTTGTATCTTTGTTGGTAGTAAAATTTTCTAACCGCCCACAGGTTCCGCAGTAACTTATTTTAGCGCAACTGCAAAATATTCGTAATTTTTGAGTAGAGGTTTAGTAAAAATACGTAGTTAAATTTATCTTTTCATTCATACTTTGCATATGTTTATAATACACAGAAAATTTAATTTGATGCTGCATTTCTGCATCTCCATCAATATAGCACCTACTAGTGCAGAAGCTGCTTAAATTGAAGAAAAAGAAAATTATATATTCAAACTATAAAATCATAAAGTCAATTGAAATTACCTTTAATTAATTATTAATGAGATCCTTGAGGCTGATGCTGCGAAACTAAATATTTGATATCTGGTTCAATTTTCGCAAGGAACAAACGAAGGTTTTTTCGGAAATATTCTACAAAACCCTTACCGTCCACCATGAAAGCTTGAATCGCCCACTAGTGAGCGGTAGGGACTAGGTTGACTACTACTGGCCTAGGGTAAGAACAAAATAGAAGCTGTCAAAATTATTCTGTGACACTCTGATCAGGCTGGTCAAATATTTTCTTATGACTTTTCACAAACCACTCATGTCACTCTAAAGTTTGACAGGGAGCTGTGTTGAACTAGAAAAGAAAGATATCGATTTGATCCATGAAAGTGGAACAAATGCCAAAGAAAATTATTTAGAAGATTCAGAGATGTTCCAAATTCCGCACAACCAAATTTTCTGCAATCTATATAATAATTTTTAAACGTGGTTTATATTTTCTCGACTCCCCAGAAAATCGCTGTGATTCAGAGGAATGAATCTTTGCGCATTTATGGTATCAATCATAAGACAAAACTAAAGGGAGTCGGATTTTTAATTTCTCCCTGGACGGGCAGGGAAGAAAATTTTACGAAAAGTCTTTCCAAACTTTCCCGGTGACTTAGAAAGCTGAATCTTTGCATACTTATAATATCAATCACGGGAAAGAACCTAACGGATATAGAATTTTATTCCTATAGGTTCAGAAACTAGAAGATTTTGCAAAAATATTTCTACACCCCGCAGAAGCCTCCCCCTCTCCGGTAATCTAAAAGGCCGAATCCTTGTATACTTTGAGTATCGATCACGGGACAGAACCTAATAGAGCTGAAGTTCAGATTTCCCCTCGAGCGTAAAAAGAATGGGGATGAATCTTTACAGGGGTCTTTTTAGGCTCTTCTGAAACCACCCGGTGACATAGAAGGCTGAATCTTTGGATACTTTTGGTATCGACCACGAGAGAGAATATACTAGAAACGGATTTTCGTTTTCTTTTCTGGAAGCTGAAGAATGGGAGGAATTTTCTTCTTCTTCGACCCAGACCGTCCGACCTACCCGAAAGTGTAAGGTATATGTTTGGACAGCCGGAAAGTGCCACCCAATTTAGACCGGAATCCAGGGGGAGCTGCATCAACAAGGACCGTTCGCGCTATTCCCTACCACCAACCTCTCGGAAGGACTTACAAACCCACATATTTAACGTTCCCATACTCCGCTTGAACTCGGGGACAGTTTGGGCAGAAACGGGAATCGAACTCGGGTCGTTAGAGCGCAATCCTTGCGCGCTAACCACAGGGATGTCCCAACCCTAGAGTGAGGGTGTTGAAAAGTCTTTTCAGACCCTCCAGAGACTTCTGGTAACCTAGAAGGCTGAAACTTTGTATATGTATAGTATCGACCACGGCACAAGACAAATTTCAATATACAACTATTTTCGACACTAACCGTTATGCATCGTTAAACAGAATAAAACTTATAAAAATAAACTTGCGACATAATTTTTAAGAGTTTCCTTTTCTCTGTCTTTGTCAGGCTTAAATACGAGTTTCAAAAAGTATCCATGGCAATTTGTGCAAGTGATTAATTACATTAAGACAGCACGTCCAAAATTTAAATATAAAACTACTTTAAAAATCCTTATTCACACTAAAAGACATTAAAAACATATGTAATCCTAAGCGCTTTGGGGCATGAAACGGCCTTCTTTAGAGGTATATGACAAGAAAAAGATACATTAGGCTATTTTATACCCAGACAAAATCCGTGAACAAAATTTGCATGTCATTAAGGGCCCAATTACACAGAGAAAAAAAAACGGGGATGAAAAAATTGATTCAACAGATATAAAATACAAAGTAAACATATTTAAATGTTTTAAAATGCAGATAATGAGTTAACTTTCAAGGAATGAAGAATGAGACGACGCGGGAGACTGAGATTTTGTACAGGGTCATAATTGCAGGTGAAATCACGATAAATATAAATAAATAAAGATTCAGAAAGAAAGCTATTACGGGAGTGGGGAGGGTTATTACAATTAGTTTAAAAGAAGGTTTATCGAAAATTAGGATAAAATTATCATTCATAACAGTTTGGGGCAAAGCAGTGGAAAGTTTTGACTTTCCCTGCAATACATGGTAATGTATAGGGAAAGTATTGGAATCATGTCGAAAATCGCAACTCGAGTTTTCGACGAATCTACACGTTTCAAGACCTCTAGAATACGAAATAGTGACGTCTGTGTGTGTGTATGTGTGTCTGTCTGTGCAGATTTTGTATCCATTCTAACTAAAAAACTAATGGACCGAATTTCACAAAATTTGGTAGGTAAGTCACTTGTGAGCGAGTCTGGTGCTGATTAGTTTTGGGTACGATTTGGGATAAAAAAACCCGCCTTTTTTTTGCGAAATGGCCCGCAAAAGCGTGTATCCACTCTAACTGAAAAACTAATGACCGAATTTCACAAAATTCAGTAGATGAGTCACTTATGGGTTACCCTGATGCTGATTAGATTTTGGTACGATTCGGAAAAAAATAACCTGCCTTTTTTTTTCAAAATGGCCCGCAAAATTCGTTAAAATCTAAACTAAAAAACTAGGTATACTCAAATATATCCATTAAATGCTCGTTTAATACGTAATTTTTAACGCCGAAAAGAATAAAATGAACCCCATTACACTAGAACTAGCCGGTCTCGAAACATTTCAGTTTTTCGTATTTTCTCTACGCCACCTTTGAAAATAAGTCCGGTTACCGACTGAGAACGAAAATTGAATTAAAAGTGAAATAAATTTAATTTAAATAAAGATAACGTGGATATAAGTCTGCAGGGAAAGTCA
The DNA here is from genome assembly GCA_951213105.1 of Amaurobius ferox. NCBI lineage: Eukaryota > Metazoa > Arthropoda > Arachnida > Araneae > Amaurobiidae > Amaurobius > Amaurobius ferox. The sequence goes on from OX578147.1 coordinate 25,573,673, forward strand.
TATGCTGCCCACATCAGGGTTTTTATTTTTGATAACAGGAGAATGTTCCAATAATCTATCTAATGCCAACAGTTCTTTGATTACTACCAATATGTAATCTAAAACTATTTTAAGGAGAAATAAATGGGATAACGTACACCCCAGCCTGACTCAAAACATTACTTATTGGTACGGAAACAGCTAAACATAAGAGTAACAGCAGAATGGGCAGGTATAAAATTAAATTCCAAGATGATCTGTCCTTTTGTTCATTTTATTCATTAATTTTAAACCTGCCCATTCCACTGTTACTCCTATGTCTAGCCGTAAATAATGTTTTGAGTCAGGCTGGGGTGTACGTTATCCCCCATATTTCCCCTAAAAATAGTTATAAATTCTATATTGGCAGTACTAAACGAACTGTTGTCATTAGATTATCTAAACATGCTCCTGATATCTAAAATAAATACTTTACACTGCCTTATCCTAAATTGTTATCAATGATTATTTTGTCCCAATTTTCCATAAATCCTTTATTTTAACTAATTGAAATAATTCCCGTAATATATTGCTTTTTAACTCTTTATTCATATTTATCGTGATTCCATCTGTAATTTTGACCGGGTTCAAAATCTTAGTTTCGCATGGCGTCTCATTCTTGATTCCTCGAAGATTAAGTCATTATCTGAATTTTTAAACATCTAAATGTGTTTACTCTGTATTTTATATCTACTGTATCAATTTTAATACTATATGTCTTTTCATTTCCATGTTTTTCCTTGTGTAATTTAGCTCTTATTGATATGCAGATTTTGTTAGCGGTTTTTGAATGAATATGTAAAAGCATCTTCTTCCCGCCTCTGATGAAGGGCGTTTTACCCCCAAAAGCGCTCAGACTTCTAAATATGATTAAACAGGGTTGGACAGCCCAGTGGTTAGCGTGCGGCAAGACCCGAATTCGCTTCCCGGCTCTGCCCAAATGATCTATGTGTTCACGAGGAATACGGGTAAGTTAAATATGTAGGGCTCGTAAATCCTTCTGAGAGGTTGGTGGTAGGGAAATGAGGGTACGGTTCCTGTGGATGCCGCCCCCACTGGGTTCCGGTCTAAATTGTATGGCACTATCCAGGGCGTCAAAACAGGTACCTTACGTCTTCTGGTAGGTCGGACGGTGTGAGTCGAACAAACAAACAGATATGCTTCTAGCGTCTTCTACTGCGAATAAAAACTTTTTTAAAATAGTACAATTAAACTATTTATTATTTATTACATTATGTTACATTATTGCTGCTCATTATTTATTGCAATATTACATTTACTTATTATTTATTACATTATGTTACGTTATTACTACTTATTATTTATTACAATATTACATTTATTTATTACATTATTTATTTATTACATAAATTACTTATTGTTTAATACATTATAAAATGGAAAATAAAATTATTTTGGCTCATAGGGAAGATTATAGGGGGATCATAAGCTGGGAAGAAAAAGGGAAAATCATAAAGGGAAAATCATAAGGTAATAACATCAGATTTGTTTATTGCAGATATAAAAGCAATGTTTTTGTTTGAATTAAGTATCTTTTCAGCTGTTAGAGAGTCTACTTCCTATAAAAATCCTTCTCGCTATCATTTATATTGTTTTTTGGCTCTTTTGATTGGCAACTGTCGACATATTTATTTGACAGGTATATATTAACGATTTGGGTCAATGATTAATTTAATTTTAATATACATATTTTGTACAGTTTTGCTTTTACTCTGTTCATACGTAGGCATTAAGACTGTTAAACCAAACCTTGAAACAAGATGAAGAAAAAATTAATCCAAATTTCTCCGTCCTCACTAGAATCAATCATGCCTGCTGGGACTTTACAATTAAGAACTCATTTAAGCAACAATTGCATTAACAAAGGTCGTATGGGTAATTTCCCTAAATTAGGGAATCGGATTGTGTATATTTCACATTTCCGAAAATTCATTATTGCTTATGTACTATAACACTTATAGAGCATGATAATGTGACATTGCTAAAATAATTAAAAAAAAACCATAAGTCGCCGGGGGACTACATAGTAAAATTAAACAAACGCTAACAATAATTTAAATAAAAAATAGGCGGTGCCTCCAATGCGATGGAGCCTCAATAGTTTTGCGTGAATACGGTATTATACATAAAATTCCAATGAAGTTCAATAAGTGTATTCGTTGTTTTCGTATTTGTTTAGTGTATAACAAATAATATTAGACTACTTAATCTTTCTAAAGTAAGATACATAATTCAAACAACCCGTGAAATGCGTCGTAATGAACATGTAGGCATCTTTTAATAAAAGCAACAATTTTATTCTTAAACTATTGAAATTATAAAATAAACTCCATTAACGTAATTTACAATTAATAAATCAAAATGTACATGATCCAACTTTTCTACCATCGTTTGCATCCACACCCACTCCATTCTACGTCCTACCAACTCATATCATCTCGAACCCCTCGCACCTCTCTCGTGCTTTCCACCTCGCCTTTTTATAAGGTGGTTGCCAGCTCCCTCTACCGTCCGCAAATTTGCACGGCTGTTAATTAATTTAAGATTCTTTCCTCGGGGAAGACACTGCTTGAAAATTAAGAAGTCGAGAATAGAAATTGTTAAACTTTGCAAACTTAAGTTACGAGAGAATATTAAGTCTATACGAATTTGACCACGTAGTAGATTTTACTCGATATGATGGCTGAACATTTGGATCAAAAAAGTTCTTCGTTGCTGTAACCACCATATTTTCAAAACTAAGAATCCTATCCTAAATCCAATTGTATATCATTAGAAGTTTCTTAAAGTGCTATAAAATATATCCTTACTGATTGTAGCTAAAACTTTTTAGTTTTCGAGATGTAAGCATTTCAAACTTCTTTTGAAACGAAAAATTTGTAATCATCTTCAACTTGACAAAACTATAAGGTATTTGTAAATAATAAAAAATAGAAGAAAAATAAAAATAAATAAATAAAAATATGGATCTAGAAACTGAATTTCCTTCAGAACATTTTCGTAACTTATTACTTATGTCTAATTTTATAGAAGATATTTCGATTGGAGGAAAGTGTCACAGTAAATCAAAAACTCTATTTTTTTTCCCGAAAACATTAGTTTAAAATATTAAAATATTTATTTTTGTATTTTCATAAATCTGTTTCTGTCAAAATAAATATAAATTACTTATAAAAGTAAACTTGGTAAGTTAAGTTATTGTAAGGTTTATAATAATATTTATATCATACAGATGAGTGAGCTTGACTGCCAAAATGATAAATTTTCAGTCCACACTGCCGATGCTAGAAATGTGATACTTCGCATGTAGTACTGGGCCAAACATGGAAAAAAGTCTAAAATCTCGGATTTTTCTCGAAAAATCTCTGAATATTATGTTCTAACATTCTTCCAGCTGTAACTCAAGAACGGCAGAATACACAAAATTCGTTTTTATACCATCCTGCTCACAAGAAAAATATATCCCAATTTTTTAATTTCTAATGGTGCTCAGCCAACTGTTCATGACATACAATTTTTTATTCAATTTTATACAAGTTTTAATTCCATTTGTAATCATAGTAGCAGAGTTTCGTTTCAAATGCCGAAATCGTTTGTTGGTTATGTTCTTCAAATTAGACTATTGAAAAACAATGCTGTAATTAATTGATTTTATTTCATTTTCAGCTTAAAATATTTGAAAACGTTGAAAATAAGGCAACATGCAATGAACAGAATGTCCGTGTTACATATAGTCACATGTAGTCACCGTATTCGTGTCACAAGTTAGTCACATGTAGTCATCGTGTTCGTGTCACAAGTTAGTCACATGTAATCATCGTGTTGGTGTCACAAGTTAGTCATATGTAGTCATCGTGTTCGTGTCACACGTTAGTCACATGTAGTCATCGCATTCGTGTCACAAGTTAGTCACATGTAGTCATCATGTTCGTGTCACAAGTTAGTCACATGTAGTCATCGTGTTCGTGTTACAAGTTAGTCACATGTAGTAATCGTGTTCGTGTCACAAGTTAGTCATATGTAATCATTGTGTTCGCGTCACAAGTTAGTCATACTAGTCATCGTGTTCGTGTCACAAGTTAGTCACATATAGTCATCATGTTCGTGTCACAAGTTAGTCACATGCAGTCATCGTGTTCGTGTCACAAGTTAGCCACATGTAGTCATCGTGTTCGTGTCACAAGTTAATCACATGTAGTCATCGTATTCGTGTCACAAGTTAGTCATATGTAGTCATCGTGTTCGTGTCACAAGTTAATCACATGTGTATCGTGTCAAACATTGATTAACTGTGCACTCGCGTGGTCGGAAACGCACAGCTAATCAATAAAATCGAAAGCAAATTCCTTGGCGAAATATTCGGATGAACTAAAACAAACTGATGTGGAAGTCACAACAGCCTGTCCGTAACAGGAAAATAATGATAGCGTAAAATTTTAATTGGAAGTCGATTGGCAGAAAACCAGTAAAACAACGCTAAAAAAATGAAACAAAAAAAAACTATAATGAGTGTGTGATAGAAGGAAAGAAGTTCTAGATAATCTAAAAATATTTCCTCATTCATATTCCTAAGATGTTCTATTTGGGAGAAATTAATGGATGTCGAAATAATTTAGTATGGTTATCTGATCACTGCGGCATTGAAATTTGAGTGAGAACATAATGATAAGAAACGCTCATGGGAAATATTTTTAAGTCAGTGGACCGGTTGTGTTGATGATACGTGGATTCTGTTTTGGGACAGAAGATGCATCTGCAATCAAACATTCATTAAAATAACACCCATATAAAGAAAGAATCTGATGCAGACAACACACAGCTATGTGTAATGTCTGCATAATGCATAATGTAAATATTTCTTTCCCAACGAAATAATAACATACAAGATCTACGGTACGATGCTTTTAAAATAGAATTAAAATCACATGAATTAAAATGGATTTTTTTTTACATTTATTTTATTAGTCCACAAAAAATAATTTATTCATACATTCGCGTGGAAAATTGTCATTAAAATGCAATTGACAATTATTATCCCGTGGACTATGGGCAAATTCTTGAGTGTTAAAATAAAAAAATATCACAAAAAGTATCTTATCTCATTACTGTAATGAAATAGATTTACGAGAATGGGGCTAACAGATTTTTTGCCTAATACTACATATAAAAAGTGCTAAGAACCTAGTGAATAACACGTACTATTATTATTGTTTTTAGTTTTATGTAATTTCTTTGACGAATTTACAATGGAATACGTTGTTGTTGTTGAGACCCAGACCGTCCGACCTACCAGAAAGGTGTAAGGTAACTGTATGGACGGCCGGGAAGTGCCACCCAATTTAGACCGGAACCCAGTGGGGGAGGCATCCACAGGGACCGTACCCTCCTTCCCCTACCACCAACCTCTCGGAAGGACTTACGGACCCACATGTTTAACGTGATCGTACTCCGCATGAACACGGCGGCATTTGTGGCAGCGTGCAAATCTAGCGCGCAAACCACGGGGATACCGCACCCGAGATGGCCAACAGCACGCGGCGTTCCGAGGTGGTCACCCACCAAGTACTAACCGCGCCCGATGCTGCTTGACTTCGGTGATCTAACGAGAACAATGGAATACGTGTAATACCTCAAGAATGGTTCATGCTAGTGTTCTAAGACTTATATCATTCGTTTTGAAGTCAAAAATTATGTGTAAAATGATTATTTATTTATGTATAACATGAATATTTGTTTAGCCTTATTAAAGGTCCTGGTATTTTAAATATTTTTTTAAATACTCATTCGCAAATTTGGGGGGGGGGGAGGTCTTCGGAACATTTTATTGTATTTAAAATCAATAAGTTTCCAGTATTTACTGATTGTAATAATCGTACCAAATTATTTTCGAAATACTTCATTCGCTCGTGAATTATCGATATTGAGTAACGCACATTAATTTCGTTGTTCATTTTCACTCTATATTAAACAAGAAAGATCAATCATGCATAAGCGTTGATTATGAAGCACTTTCCAACTGAAATGCAATTTCATTTAAAAAATTTTAAAATGTGAAACATTCAGTGGTGGTATATTTTACATTACCACAGTACTACAGTAATTTATTATAATTAAATATTTAAAACTGTATCGAAATATAAATCATCTGATTCTCTATGCAAAATCAATGAATATTTCATTCATATAACTTGTATTCCAGACTCCAGAGCTAAATAATTTTGTGTGAAAAAAATTCAGCAATTCTTATGTAACTCACCTTATAATCGCTTGAGATATTTGCATTCAGCATAAGTTAAAATTAGGCTTCGTTGAAGAAATGATAAAAGTTTAGGGATCATTTAAAATCAAAACTATTGTAATTGCATAGGCACGGAATTTAGATACACAGATAATACACAGATACTATATATGTGTGTGTGTGTGCATGTATTCAAAGTATTGGAATCGTGCCAAAGATCGGAACTCGAATTTTCGAAGGATCTACACGTTTTGGGACTTCTAGAACACGAAAAACTATTTTTAGGAAGACGTCTGTGTGTGTAAGAGTGTATCTGTGTATGTTTCTGTGTGTCTGTGAGGATATTACATCCACTCTAATTGAAAAACTAATGGACCGAATTTCATAAAGTTTGGTAGGTATGTTTTTTGAGGGAAATCCTGATGTTTATTAGATTATAGTACAATGCGTAATAAAAAAATCTGCCTTCTTTGCGAAATGACCAGCAGAAATTGCCTTTAGCCACTCTAGCTAAAAACTAATGGAACTAATGGAACAAAATTTGGTGTATAATATTTCAATGACTTACAAGTTATTTATATACCAAATTTAACAATATTTGGTACATAAATCATTTGTAGGTTATTCTAGTACGATTCGGGAAAAAGGAACGGGCTATTTTTGCGAAATGGCTCGCAAAAATCGTTAAATAAAAAAATAAAGGACTACGTGTGCTCAATTATATCAATTAAATTCCTATTTTATGCGTGATTTTTGACAACAAAAAGAATAAGACTAACCCTATTACTCTAAGACTAGCCGTTCTTGAGATATTCTAGTTTTTTCGCTACGCCACCTTTGACAATAAGTCCAGCTATCAAATGAGAACCAAATTTAAGTTTAACGTGCAAATTCAACGTCATTTAAAATACTTATGGCTGTTATTTTGTGCAGATAATCTCAAATTATTATTGAAGAAATAAAGAGAACGTGAATATGAGTCTGCAGGGAAAGACATGTGCTGCCCACATCAGAATTTTTAAAAATATTACAACAATGATTTATAGAAGAGAACGGGGATTATTTGCAGGCCAAAAATTCGAAAAAAATGTATGATCTATATTTAAAGATCCACCAAATTTTTGTAGAATAAAATGTTCAACAAATTTAGGCTGTGTACCAAATTTTGACTCTCTGGGACGTAGGAAAGTGCATTGAAAATGCCATCAAATAAGTATATCATGAAGAATTATATAAAATTAAAAAAAATTTTGAAAAATTGTCAAAATCAAATCAATCTACCAAATTTATTTTAAAATGAAATCTCTCTTATGTGAAAAATGATAAAACTCTTGGAAAGATATTTATTATATAAGATATCTCTTTTTTCTTTCTGGAGGATATCCCAAAAGTCAGAATTTAATTGAATTTGTTTTTTTCCCTATATTAAATAATTTTTAATTAAAAAACTACCTAATATATTTTACTGAATTTTTTTTTATATATTTTATGAGATAATGAGAATATTTCCTAAAAATTTCGAAGTAATTTGTGAATTTTAAATTTGCCTAAACAATGTTTGAAAAATTAGGTCTCATAGGGTTCAATGTATTTCATTCTTTCAACCCGGGTTCAATAAAGAACTAATTGGGTGATATTATTTATTTATATTCCCATAGAAGTTATCGTGCTAACGGACAGACAGACAGAATGAACAAAGTCATAAACACTTTTCAACTATGTTGTAAAGTGTTAAAAGACCCTGATTTGGACAGCACATGACTTTCACTTCAGACTTATATCAACGTTTTAATTACTTTAAGTAAATTTAATTCACTTTTAATTCAATTTTTTTCTCATTTGGTAACTGGACTCATTTTCAAAGGTAGCTGAGAGAAAAAACGAAAAAACTAAACTATCTCAAGATTGGCTAGTCCTAGTGTAATGGGTTTGGTCTTATTCTTGTCTTCGTTAAAAATTACGTATAAAGCAAGCATTTAATGGATATATTTGAGAGTACGTAGTTTTTTATTTTAGATTTTGGCAATTTTTGCCGGCCATTTTGCAAAAAAAGGCTGGTTACTTTACCGAATCGTATCAAAATCAAATTAGCACAAGAGTATCCCTACCAAAGATTTTGAAATTTGGTCAATTAGTATTTTAGCTAGAGTGGATACATGAAATTTTTACGGACTCTTCCGAAAAAAAAGGCGGGTTCTGTTTTTACGAATCCTACCAAAAACTAATCAGCACCAGGGTCTCACCCAAGTGACTTACCTACCAAATTTTATGTTATTCGGTCCATTAGTTTTTTAGTTAGAATGGATACATACATTGCACAGACAGACAGACAGACACACACAGACGTCATGTGAAAAATAGTTTTTTCGTATTCTAGAGGTCTCGAAACGTGTAGATCCGTCGAAAACTCGAGTTGCGATTTTCGGCATGGTTCCAATACTTTTCCTATACATTACCATGAATTTCAGGGAAAGTAAAAATCTGATGCGGGCAGCGCATGGCTTTCCCTGTAGACTTATATCCATGTTCTCTTTATTTTAACTAAATTTAATTCACTTTTAATTCAATTTTCGTTCTCATTTGATAAATGGACTTATTTTCGAAGGTGCGCTTAGAGAAAATACGAAAAAACTAAATTATCTCGAGAACGGCTAGTCTTAGTGTAATGGGTTGGTCTTATCCTTTTCATCTTTAAAAATTACGTATTAAACAAGCATTTAATGGATTATTTGAGCATACGTAGTTTTTTATCTTAGATTTTTGCGCTGCAAAAACGGCAGATTATTTTTTCCGAATCCTACCAAACTCTAATCAGCACCAGGGTAACCCACAAGTGACCTATCTACCGAATTTTCTGAAATTCGATTCATTAGTTTTTTAGCTAGAGTGGATACAAAATCTGCACAGACAGACAGACAGACAGACACACACACACAGACGTCACGCTAAAAATAGTTTTTTCGTATTCTAGAGGTCTCGAAACGTGTAAATCCGTCGAAAACTCAAGTTGTGATTTTCGGCATGATTCCAATACTTTCCCTATACATTACTATGTATTGCAGAGAAAGTAAAAATGTAGCTGACAACGCCGTAGTTTGACAAATTTCGCGTTTTGCAAGTTTCTATGTGACGTACTGAAAAATCTATCACATATAAAATTATGAAAGTTGGTTCATTTGTAGAGAAATATTAGGGGAATACACTGATATAAACTGTTTTTAGATTTAAAATTTAGTTTAGGAAATAGTCGAATTCAAAGGAAGAGTTTTTGAGTTGTGTGTTCGTGTCCTGGAAAGACTAACGGTAGACGGACCTCCAATGTTTGTTGACATGTACCTACATATTTGATTAGAAATTCTTTTATATATATATATATATATATATATATATATATATATATATATATATATATATATATATATATATATATATATATATATATACAGGGTGTCCCAAAAACATTGACCTCGGCTTTTATTCTTAAAATATTGATCTTAGACATATATAATAAATTATAAAGTTGCGTAAAAAAGGGTACAGAATTTTATGAAATCGATAAAAATTTTCAGGCGATTTTGTTTGAAGAAATACAAAATTTAATTTTTTACACGGCCCCCGCGCAAAAACATTTCCAATGAGTAAAATATGTCCCAATACACTAATAAGGTTATGTACAACAGCATTTTATCATAAAAAGTCGCAGAAATATGTTTAAATAAAGTTGGTGAGGGATTAATCACACATTAAAATGTAAATGTTTACAGCAAGAGTGCAAATGGCGCAACACAGAAATGCATGCTAGACAAATAATATCTGCCTCTTATCTTTAATGGATCTTTGGCATGGATGGAAAACATTTTGAACAAGCTTTGTAATCTTTGTGTAACGTTATTATTTCTACACAGTGTAGATACTTTTGTACCAATAAATAGCAAAATTATTATTTATTTATGCAATCATTGTTTTCTTTCGTAATTTGTGTATGAACCCTGAAAAGCGATTTGCCGACATGATTTTTCCCCTCTGAGTAAAATGTGCCCCATACACTAATAAGGTGTACGGGGCCCATGTCATTGCATCAAAAAGTGGTTTAAGTCAGCATTTTTGTCTTTTCATATCTCTGGGACTTTTTATGATAAAATGCTGAAATTTTGTACACCACCTTATTAGTGTATGAGGCACATTTTACTCATTGAAAATGTTTTTGTGCGGTGGCCGTATAAAAATTTAAATTTTGTATTTCTTAAAATTTAATTCCTTTGAAAATTTTAATCAATTTTATAAAATTCTGTACCTTTTTTGCGCAACTTTGTAATTTATTATATATGTCTAAGATCAATATTTAAGGAATAAAAGCCGAGGTCAATGTTTTTGGGACACCCTGTATATTATTTAGTGGGCGAACCCGCATGTGCTCGCGTCGCTAGCGTTTACACTTTTTGAATAACTCAACAAATGAACTGCTTTAACGGCGCTTCCCTGCTTTAACGGCGGTTACTTTCTTAGTATTGTATTTTAAATCGTCTGTGATATTTTTAATCATAAAAAGAATTACGAAATGAGTCCTTTTTAATATAAGCTTCCAAATTTGGAATTTGGTTATCATAAAATTAGATTTGCCAAACAATGCCAAACAAATTTCGTTGAAAACGATCATTGATTGTGAAAAAAATGTGAAAGATATGTTTTACTGAAATATGGTTGGAATTTGAAATGCAATTTTTGAAATCGATTGATTTGAACTAAAACCATCGAATTTGTTCAAAATTTTTAAGATTTTAACTATAACTAGCCGAATACCCGTTGAAAATCAACGTTCTCACAATAAGCAACCCCAAAATAAAATCAATCTTTGAATACTTCAATTTTTCAAACTCTTTACCAGAAATTACACTGAATTTGCCTTTTATTTCAATTTTCGTTTTCATTTGATAATTAGACGTATTTTCAAATGCTGAGTACCAAAGAGGGAAAATATCTCGAGAACGGCTAGGCCTAAGGTAATGGCACTGATCTTATTCTTTTCATTATCAAACCAGCATTTAATTGATACATCTGACCATGCGTAGTCTTTTATTGTAGCATTTGAAGATTGATGCGGGACAATTTGCAAAAAAGTCAGATTCATTTTTCTCGAATGGTACCAAAATCTAATAAGCACTAGGGTACCCCACAAGTGACTTATCAACCAAATTTTGTGAAATCTAGTGAATTAGTTTCCTAGATATAGCGGAGACATACGATTTTTGAGGGCCATTTTTCAAATAAAGGACAGGTTCTTTTATCCCGATTCCTACCAAATCTAATCAGCACTCGGGTAAGTCACAAATGACTTACCTTTAAAATTTTATGTAATTTGGTCAATCAGTTTTTGAGTTAGAATGGATACATACATTGCTCAGACAAATACAGACAGTCTGACATACACACAGACGTTGCACTTCAATTTTTTTTTATTTCATGATGCATTAAATTGAGTTTAATTACACAAAATAACACGCATAGTTATTTGAAATTATCTGAATTGCCCTGTTAATTCAATTTTCGTTTTCATTTGGTAACAGGAGTGGTCGTTTTCAAATGCGGTGCAGCAAAAATGTGGAAAATTAAAATATCTCGAGAATGGTTCGTTCGAAAGTAATGCGGTTGGTCTTAATCTTTTCGTCGCCAAACATTAGGTATAAAACATGTATTTAATTGATACATTTGAGCATATGAACTCCTTTAGTTTAGATTTTGACGATTTTGTGGACCATTTCGCAAAAAAAGGCAGGTTCATTTTCCCCCAAATCATACAAAAATCTAAACAGCACCAGAGTAATTAACAAACGACGTATCTAACAAATTTTGTGACGTTAGTTCAATTTGTTTGTAAAGAACTTTGCTGCCCCAATCGGGAATCGAACCCTGGATCTCCGAACTGGCCAGCCGAAGCTCTACCGTTGAGCAACTGGGACGAAATGGCAAGCTCTTATCGTCGAAGTGGAGTTTGCAAGTTGCTTAGCTAGACTGGATACATGCGATTTTTGCGGGCCATTTTTCAAAAGAAGACAAGTTATTTTATCCCTGTATCGTATTAAAACCACATCAGCACCAGGGTAACCCGCAAGTGACTCACCAATAAAATTTTATGAAATTTTGGCAAATTAGTTTTAGAGTTAAAGTGGATACATGCATTGCACAGACAGACACACAGGCGTCACGCTAAAAATAGTTTTTCATGTTTTAGAGGTCCCAAAACGTGTATATCAGTGGAAAACTCGAGTTGCGATTTTTGGTAGGATTCCAATACTTTTCCTAATACCATGTATTGCAGGGGAAGTAAAACATTGTTCCGTAACATCGAAAATAAAATTAGAGTGAATATATATATATATATATATATATATATATATATATATTTGAAATATGTAATAATAAGAATTATGTAAAAATAAAAAACATAAAAAAACAATTCATGTAATATTAACATCACCATAGAAGCAAATTCACGGCCATAATGCCGATAAGAGAAAAGAACAGCACCGTCCCAAATTCGATGATTAATCAGAATTAAATTCATCTTCAGGTTTGAGTATTTAATTCTAATTAATCCAAACAAATGCCTGTTTCAGATTAAGCAATAGTACATTATTATAAATGCTTAAACTCAGACAAATATATATATATATATATATATATAATTGAAGAATTTTTATTTTATTTGTATTATATATACCTGAGATTGATCACTAATAGAGAATGTTCTGTATAGCAAAACTAAAAGGAAGATGGACTGAAATGTAGCATACATATATATATATATATATATATATATATATATATATATATATATATATATATATATATATATATATATATATATATATATATATATATATATATACATATATATATATATATATATATATATATATATATATATATATACATATATATATATATATATATATATATATATATATATATATATATATATATATATATATATATATATATATATATATATATATATATATATATCGAATTTGGGATGGTGCTGTTCTTTTCTCTTATCGGCATTATGGCTTTGAATTTGCTTCTATGGTGATGTTAATATTACTTGAATTGTATTTTTTATTTTTACATAATTCTTATTATTACATTTCAAATATATATATATATATATATATATATCATTTACAGTAATGTACACAGAAACGAAGAATTAGCATTAACGAACCAGGTATGGCCCTTGAAAACGTACTTGCTTTCGGAAATGCTTTTCACTTTTTTCAATTTATTCATATTCAAAAGAAAAAAAACATTTTGGGAGCCAGGAAGGCATAGCTCCACGTGCAAAAAAAATATTTTTTCTGTTTTGCAACTTTTCGGGAACAAGGAGATTAGTACCTGTATTACATATATGATCTATAACACAAAATAAAAAATTTAATCGAAGGGTGTAGTTAAGGGATATATAAACAATCTTTACCACATGTCATTCTTTTTCAATTCCTTGACTTATATATATAACAGGGAACAAGGGGTATTTTATACCAATTTAGTACCTGTTTCATTCATAATGTTTTATTTAAAGTTCCTTTTATCATCTTCACAAGCTTTTCGTATAGTCACTATTGATTTCAAATAATTATTTCAGACATCTTTTTTTCCTTTTTGCTATACAGAACTTTTCAATAAATGATTCATCTCAGGTATATATAATACAAGTAAATTAAAATTCTTCAATTATATATATATATATATATGCGCGCGCGCGCACATACACACACAGACTTCACGCTAAAAATAGTTTTTTCGTATTCTAGAGGTTCGAAAACGAGTAGATTCGTCAAAAACTCGAGTTGCGATTTTCAAAATGATTCCTATACATTCTCTATTCATAACCAAGTATTATAGGGAAAGTAAAATGAGGAGCCTTGAGAAACTATCTGGAAGCACCTCAAGGATTTCTAACTCGCCGAGAGTGTGAAATCTTTAGACCGAAACATGAAAACAACAGGTGAACTGCTTTTAGAAAAATTCTTAACACGTCTACCTATTATTAACACGTCTGTAATGAAACGTTTCTATGCATTAAGTGTGCAATATGAAAAATCTGAGCACAGAACTTTCCCTACCGACCCAAATTCATTTTCTTAATTTTTTTTTTTTATTTCATGATGCATCAAATTGGGTTTAATTGCAGAAAAAAACATGAATACTTTTCTGATATTGCATCCACGTTGGGATTTTAATGCATCTTCGCTTTATTTAGCAACTTAAATCACATTAAATTCTCCAGCTTCTCCAGATTCCAAGAAAACAAAAATATTTCGAGAACGGTTCATCCTACAGTCATGAGGTCAGTCTTATTCACTTTGCTGTCAAAACTTACCTGAAGAACAAGTACTTAATATATTTAAACGATTTTTGTCAGGATTTTCACTTTTGACGTACCTATAAAGCTATATCTTTGCGGGACATTTCGCAAAAAAAAGTCGGTTATACTTTTCTGAATCATGTCAAATCTAATCATAAGGATTAACGTCAAGGGACTTAACTACTAAATTAAAAGAAAAAAATTCATCACATAATTTTTTAACTATAAGAGATTTTTTTTTTAATTTGGTAAATTAGTTTCTTTGTTAGAGTGGATACATACGACTTTTACAGGCCATCTGGTAAAAAAGACAGTTTTTTTTATCCCGAATCGTACCAATATCTAACCAGAACGAGGGTGATCCACAAGTGGCTTACCTATCAAAATTTATGAAATTTGGTCAATAAGATTTTGAGTTACAGTGCATACATTCATTACACACACACATGCACACACACACTGTGAGGACTAAATAACCGTTCGTTTATAATTCCCCTCAGTTTGTATTATAATTTATGTTTCTTTAATAAACTCTCTCTAACTATTATAGCTGTTTAGGTTGTTAAGCCAATCACCGAGCTAATCAGCATTTCTGCGTTCCTGAGGTAAAATAGGAATAAGTTACGGATCGTGAGAGATTCAGGAAGGATTGAAGTAAAGTTGAAGTTTGAATGATTCATGTAAGATTTTGACGTGAGTAAGTGGGAGTGCCGGAGAAGACACATTATAGATGTGGATGAGAGCAGAATTTAGCCGGCAGCCTAGTGGAAGGAAATCCAATTAGATAACACTATGACTAGGAAGATTCTAGTATCCGGGGTTTGGTCGCAATACGGGGCGAGATAAAATAATGCCAGTGGTAAACATAAAAGCTTTAGACTGATCTCCCTTTAAGAATTATAACCAGTCGAATAATTGTAGTATCTTGTAAAATTGTAATTTATTCTGGGCGTGCGCAATAATAAGTATGGTTTATATCATCAGCTGCTTTAAACAACCAACTGCTGTAATTTCTGTGAAGTCCACTGTAAAATTAGTTTGATTTAAAACAGTGTCATCCTGTGTTATTGCTATTAGACCGAAAGGGCTATATTAAGTACTTCAATTTAGAGTTAGGCCACTTTGTGAACAGAGATAAGTACGGATATGTAATCACATCCACTCATCCGTATAATAGAATAACCATCAAGAGTCGAGGATTGGTTGGTTGATTGGGGTTTTATGGCACATGATTCAAAAAGGATATGCTGCACCAAACATATGGTATAAATCTAAAAGTATCAAGAGCCGAAGAAGGGAGTTACTTTACATCACACACACACACACACACATATATATATATATATATATATATATTTGAAATGTAATAATAAGAATTATGTAAAAATAAAAAAAAATAAAAATACAATTCAAGTAATATTAACATCACCATAGAAGCAAATTCACGGCCATAATGCCGATAAGAGAAAAGAACAGAACCTTCCCAAATTCGATGATTAATCAGAATTAAATTCATCTTCAGGTCTGAGTATTTAATTCTAATTAACCCAAACAAATGCCTGTTTCGGATTAAGCAATAGTACATTACTATAAATACTTAAACTCAGACTACAGGCATCAAAAAATGAAAAAATGAAAAAAGGATACATTAAGAAAATTGTATTACCATGCGGCATGAACCCTTTCTCTTCTACCACGTGTATACACGATCAACCTCAACAGCTTAATCTAGAAGCACCGGAATGAACAAGTCGAAATTCTACCAGGGAGGCAGTACGAACGTTCACGGAAATACTCCCAAACCCGTCCAGTGAGTCTAAGCTGGAGACTGGACAAGCAATTCAGAATACAACTTCCCAAACATGCAGAACTGAATATGAATATGAATCATAGATGAAAATTCCTACTAAACAAGTAATTCATAGGAAAACTGGATAATCGAGAATGCCACTATACACCATTATAAGGGCGCTCAAAACGTAGTTTCAATACTGACAAAAGTTACATTTTTTTGCGAAAATAAAATTCAAAACATTAATATATATATATATATATATATATATATATATATATATATATATATAATTAAAGATTTATATGATTACTTGTAATATATATATATACCCGAGAAATACCAAATAAAAATACTTGTAAACTGAAGGTAAAGGTGAATAATTGCAAATCAGAAACAAAGTGTAGCACGATGAGCTAGACTTTTTATAGCTCCCAAAAAGTTTGGAAATTGAATAAATGGAATATAGTGAATATTAAAGGAATAAAATGAATAAGAAAAGTATTTCTGAAACCATGTACGTCATCAAGGGTCATACATGTTTCATTAATGCTGATTCTACGTTTCTGTGTACACAACTGTAGAATGTATTACAGAAATAATGTACATGGCCCGACATAGAAGAAAATACAAAGTCGATCAAATACACAAAAATATCAATCATGAAAATAATATATTCTTTTACACCAGCTTGTGGTTAATTATTGAAATGAGGATACAAAGTAATATAAAATAATATCAAAAGAATATAATGAAAATATATCCACCCCTAGTACTGTAGTACTTCTGGAAAAGCATGTGTATTGCCAATCATCTCAGAACAGGTTACAGTGAATTTTTAGTTACTGACTAAGCAGTTTTCGCAAAGCAGGTTGAAGTGAATTATACGAATTATTTAACTGTTAGAAGAAGATATGGAGATGATGAATTATCTAGAAATGCTAGAGTATGATCTGTCAATATGTTGCTGTAATTGTTGCAAGTTTTTGTATTTAAATTTAAAATGTGTTTTAATAAAAGAAAAAATAAGGTTGGGCGTGTAGTTATTTTTGATAACGGTGTGGATGAATTTATGAAGATGTTCTTTGTAGTAACAAGGTGTGCTTAACATTTTGATTCTTAATAACTGGTTATTAATATAATTTCTATATACAGATTTGGAAAGATTGGAAGAGAAATGTTGAAGTTTATTTACTTTGAAGTTATAAGTTTCTGTTTTGTCATAGATTTTAAATTTTAATGTATTTGCATTTTTAATTGTTAAACTAACGTCTAGAAAATGATCCAGTTGGATGTATATACATTTTCAATGAGTTGTAGATTAGGTGGATAGAAATCAAAATTTAATTCATTAGCCTCATTAGTAATTCCAATAATAATTAGATCATCAATATATTTGTACATTATATGACTATATATATATATATGTATATATATATATATATAAATTCAAAGTACAATAACCCTGAGAACCTTACGATCGAGAAGAAAACAAGAAAGTAAGGTAAACATACGGGCTAGGTGCAATAAAATGACCAATAAGCCATTGTGACCTCATTTAATTCCAGGTTATCAGCCGGCTGCGCGGTCGCGACACCACTCCCGGAAGCCTGCACGCATCCGTAGTTAACCTCATAGTGACCACGAATAACGAACATGAAAGATCCAAAAGTCAAAAGTACCAAATTATAAAACCTCAAAGTCAAATCCCGTCACTCGAAAATACAATAAGATATATTCACAATAAGACATATTTTGCTTCATGAAGTTTGATAGTTATCTTCAAGTTGTTTGCAATTTTTAAATTATATATATATATATATATATATATATATATATATATATATACACGTCATGCTAAAAATAGTTTTTTCGTGTTCCAGAGGTTCAAAAACGCGTAGATCCATCGAAACCTCGAGTTGCGATGTTTCATCAGGATTCTAATATTTTCCTTATACATTACCATGTATGATAGGGAAAGTAAAAAAAGTCGCTATGGAGATAAAAACTGTCAATACTTTTCTTACCATATATGGTAACGTATAAGGAAAGTGAATCGTGGCAAAAATCGCAACAGATCTACAATGGTTCGAGCACCCTAGAACACGACAAAAACTTTTTTAGCGAGACGTCTGCGAGTCTGTCTGGCGAACTAAAAAATTATGTGACCAAATTTCATGAAATTTGATATGTAAGCCACTTGTAGATTTTCCTGATGCTGATTAGATTCTGGTAAAATTCGGAATAAAAGGAACTTGCTTTTTTTAGCGAAATGGCCCTCAAGAATCATCAAATTTTAAAACAAAAGTCTACATATTCTCAAATATATCAATTAAATGTTTGTGTTACACGCAATTTTTGACGATAAGAATAATAAGATCAACCCAATTGCTTTAAGTTTTGACTGCGAAAATAATAAGATCATCCCCATTACTCTAAAATAAACCATTCTCGAAATATGAATTACCTTTACTTTAAAAGCTGAGAACATTTTTCACTGTAGTTAAAACTATTTGATAAAATTACCTTGAATTTGGTAATGAAGTCCCATGATTATCCTGATAACGATTCGGAATGATATGGATTCAGAAAAATGTAACTGATCCTGTTATGTGAAATGACCCGCAAAGATCGTGAAAATCTGAAACAAATAACCAAACTTGCTTAAACATATTGATTATATGCTTTTTCTTCATGTAATTTCTAATAACAAAGCAAATAAGTCTAACCCATAACTCTGTGGTGTCACCCTTGCTACGGAACTAGGTAGTTTCTGCTTGACCAGTCAATGCTGTAATGCACAATGCCTGTGGCAAGATATTTAATATGCTGCAATCGCCACGGCGTCAGTCTCGTTAGTTTACGTTAAAGTAAATACTTCTGACCTTGCATTCATGCAACAATCTTCCGAATTTTCTATTGGTCCGCTCACCCCTGTCCCCGCCCCCTTTCAGCCACATCCCATTCCAAGATGAAAACGGAGAACATCATTCCGTCACTGGCTTCCATCCAGCACCTAACAACTGGAGTGCATACGCATATTGCTATAGATCAGAAAAACCATTCCATGGACATTTTCTAATTAATGAAGTGGAGGTAAGGGTACCTTGGGACCAGGTACTCCGTAAGGAAGCATCTTGCCTTGGTTCTCGTTAGTTTCCGGAGTCTCGATTGTTTTGCACGTTTGTAAACTCCACTCTAGTACATATGTTGTTGATTAGATGAGTTACGCGATGGCATTAAGACAAGCAATATAAATCATATCTACTTTCTTGCTGTGTTAAAGTTTCTTGTTATTAAATGGTTGAGTTTTAAACCTGTAGTCTTTTCTTGTACGTTATATTACGAGTCAGCCACACCATGCAACAACACGCAACCAAAGGTGGATTATTCTTCTCTCGCTACTCACTGAAAGTGACACACCACAACTCTAGGACGAACCATTCTTGAGATATTTTTATTTTTCGGACTTTTGAGCAGCTGAAAACTTTTTTAAAGGCATTAAGTTGCCAAACGAAACGCAGACGCATTATAAATGCAAATTGGATATGATATCAGAAAAGGATCCATGTTATTTTTAGCATTTAATCTCATTTCAATGCGTCATGAAATAAGAAAATAAGAACATAAATTTGAGTCTGTTGGGAAAGTGAAGTGCTGTCCACATCAAATTTTTTTATTCCGGCGTCCACATAACCACGACAGCCGATTGTATCACAATCTACCGGACATTAAAACATTTTAATTCGGAAAGAAGTTTCGGAATTTTATTTTCAATACATTTATTTATTTTAATTTTCCAACTATCGGAGGAATACAAAACTATATTTCTAGAAGGAAGGGGTACGGGACAAATCAGTTTGTCCATTAAAACTCCATATTAATCCCACGTATCCACTGGTCGAAACAAAATTCCGATCGAACAAAACATTTCGTCCGACTGCAAAAAAAAATTCTGATGTGGGCAACACATGACTTTCCTTATATAATGCAATGAATTTACTACTTTTACAATTTAAAAAAATGTTATTCTTATAGTAGATACTTATATTCTTTCCAAGATATTGAATTTTCTTCAATTAGTCGTCATTTTCATTGATATAGCGTCATTTTTATCAATTTGGCGAGATTTTTGTTAATTTGGCAGCAATTAAAAATGTCGCCAAGTTGGCGACATTTCGCCAAATTCGTCGCCAAAATCTCGCCAAGCGTTATGGACCGAAAAATAAGTCATTCTTACAGTAGATAAATGACTACTGGCGTTCAAATACAAAAATATTACTCAAAGTATCTTTTTTCATGAATGGAACGAGCTAGATCCACGAGAATAATGTCAGCAAACTTATCGCATGGTATTACATATGAAAAGTGAACATGTTTCTCAATTGGAAATATTTTTTTTTTATTTTATATAACTTTTTAGTAATTTTTTTTAAAAATGTACAATATCTCGAGAACGGTTCACGTTAGCGTTCTAAAATTTATGTCAATCGTTTTCTAATGAAAAATTACATAAGAAATGTCTATTTGCGTAACTTTATTAGCAGTTTTGATTTTTTGACCATTTTTTCAAAATTTCACTTGAAAACTTAGGGGGGTTTTGAACATTCGATTGCGTATAAAAACAATAGGCTTCCAGTGTTTACGGATTGTGATTTTTGTACCAAATTTCGTTCTAATCGGTCCATTCGTTCGTCAGTTATCGTCTCCACAGACTCACTGAAACACACACACACACATACTTTCAGACACACACACAAACACAGACATCACTTCAAAAATGTTTGATTCGTGATCAGGGATGCTTGAAACGTGCTCTCCCGTCGAAAACTCGAATTCGAATTTTCGACCCCGTCACAATACTTTCCTTATACATTATGTATATAAGGAAAGTAAAAAAAAAACACACTATTTGATGAAGAATTTTACATGTAATTTAAATTGAATGGACAAATCGGCGCATCTTGACTACTGAAATTTGGTATTTTCTATTTTAATTCACGGAACTTGTGTTTTGTCTGTTGGTTTAGTCTGTTACATTATCGAACATATTTTTGTGAAAACTTTTGTTTCCAATATTTTGTTTCGACTAGTGGTGATGCGGTCTACATCAGAATTTTCCTCGTTGTCTGTCACAATATGATAAGGTGATAAGGCAAGGTAACTTTAGGCAGGAACTTTAAGCTGCGTCCACAGGTCAAAACAAAATGGTTTTTGAACAAGATTCTGATGCTTTGGACAGAACCAACAGGTAAAACAAAAAGTCAAATTAGAAAATGAAAGCATATTTTAGTTGTCAAGGTGTTCGGTTTGTTTTGTTCTTCAAAATACTTGCATCGAACATTTGCTGACAGGTCATTCATTATTAGGCAATTATTTCATGTTCGATGAACAAATTTCTTGGTATGGAACAATGTTACTCTGTAAATATCATTCAATTTAAAATACATGTAAATTTTCTTGTTGAGCCTGTTTATTACTTTTTCTGCAATACATGGTAATTTATAAGGAAAGTATTGGAGTCATGTCGAAAATCGTAACTCGAGTTTCCGACGGATCTACACCTTTCAAGACCTTTAGAACACGAAAAAATTATTTTTAGCTTGACGTCTGTGGGATTATATGTGTGTTTGTCTGTATGTGTGTCTGTCTGCATGGAATTTGTATCCACTCTAGCTGAAAAACTAATTAACCAAACATCATAAAATTTTTATAATAAAGTCACTTGTAGGTGACCCTGGTGCTGATTAGATTTTGGTACGATTTGGGATAAAAGAACCTGTCTTTTTTTTACGAAATGGCCCGCAAAAGTTGTCTATATCATTTTTAAGTGAAAAACTAATAGACCCAATTTCTCAAAAGTTGGTAGATAAGTCATTTGTGGGTTTACTTTGATGCTGATTAGATTTTAGTACAATTCGGAAAAAGAAGAACCTGCCTTTTTTTTTCGAAATGGCCCGCAAAAATCGTCAAAATCTAAAATAAAAGACTACGTATGTTCAAGTATATGAATTAAATACTAGTTTTACACGTAATTTTTGACAATGAAAAAAATAAGACCAGCCTCATTATTTTACGACTAGTCGTTCTTGGGATATTTTAGTTTTCTCGCATTTTCGTCTCTCCACTTTTTAAAATAACACGAGTTACCAAATGGAAGGGAAAATTGAATTAAAATTGCACTTTCAGTGTAATTTCAAATAATTATAAGTGTTATTTTGTGCAATTAAACTCAATTTAATGAATTATTAAAGATATAAAGAGAACGTGAATATGGGTCTACAGAAAAAGTCATGTTTTGCCTACATCAGTTATAATTAGTTTGTTGAACAAATTGTTTTGTTTGATCGTGGTTTTGTTTCGCCCCATGAACACAGGGTCTTATTATATTCATTCAGGTAGATTTCTTTTTGTAACGATGACTATAATTTTAATGATTGTATTCTGTTCTAGCTTTTCTAACATTGTATAATAAAAATCGTGGGTAAAAAACTAAAAATCAGAATCTTACCTACTTTACTTGACATGGTTTTTCTGCCTTTGGTATACGAAGTACGCTGTTGATATCATTACTAACTTTTTTATAATGAAAATTTAACTTTAACTATTTTGACAGTCGTTTAAACAATTTATTTTATAAACTATGGAAATCTGCAATCAGACATAAAAATTTAGTTGTTTTCGTTAAAAAGTTTTCAGAGATCAGATACCCTAAAAATCATTTTAAAAAATCTGATGTGGGCATCACATGACTTTCCTTATATAATGCAATGAATTTACTACTTTTACAGTTAAAAAAATAGGGTTTTCTTATAGTAGATATTTATATTCTTTCCAAGATATTGAATTTTCGAGAATGAGTCGTAATTTTCATTGATTTGGCTTTTTTTTATCCATTTGGCGAGATTTTCATTGATTTGGCAATATTTCAAAAAGTCGCCAAGTTGGCGACATTCCGCCAAATTCGTCGCCGAAATCTCGCCAAGCGTTATGGACGGAGAAGTAAGTTATTCTTATAGCAGATAAATGACTATTGGCGTTCAAATACAAAAGTATTACTCAAAGCATCTTTTCTCATGAAAGGAACGATTTAGATCGCCGAGAATGATGTTACCCAATTTATCGCATGATATTACATATGAAAAGTAAACATGTTTCTCAACAGTTAATTTTTTTTTTAATTTATGAGATTTTTTGATAAATTTATTAGAAAAATGTTCAATTTCTCGAGAACGGTTCACGCTAGCGTTCTAAAGTTTATGTCAATCGTTTTCTAAAGAAAAATTACATAAGAAATGTCTATTTGCATAAATTTATTAATGGTTTTGATTTTTTTATGATTTTTTCAAAATTTCGCTCGAAAATTTAGGGGGGTTCTGAACATTCGATTACGTTTAAAAACAATAGACTTCCAGTATTCACGGATTGTGTTTTTTGTACCAAATTTCATTCGAATCGCTCCATTCGTTCGTGAGATATCGTCTGCACAGACTCACTGACACACACACACACACACACACACACACACACGTACTTTCACACACACACAGATATCACCTCAAAAATGTTTGATTCGTGATCAGGATTGCTTGAAACGTACTCTCCCATCGAAAACTCGAATTCGAATTTTTGACCCCGTCACAATAATTTCCTTATACATTATGTATATAAGTAAAGTAAAAATTTAAGCACAGTCAAATTTTCAAAACTTATCATTTGCCGTAGAATTTAAGAATTTTTCTACATCTGCTTGCTCACTAGTCGAAGACTTGATGATAATTAGTACGCGTGTCCGATTTCTCGCCAGATCACTACCTTGCATGTGTTTTTTCAATGCAGACAGATCTTCAAAATATAGATAGAGAGAAAATGATCATGAAAGCAAATTCATTCAACATTATCAAGTCATCAGGAGGTAAAAATTTCGTTGAGATAACTTCGTGCTACACATTATTTTCAGTATATAAATTAAATTCCACGCATAACTTAACTTAAAATTCCAGTACAATGCAAAGTACGTAAATAAAATTAACTTCAGCAGACAGCAATTTGTTGTAACTTACGTAAACCTCCCATAGAAGTTCCCCAGCAAGTGACGGTAATATAGAAGAAATAATGAAATCTTACCTCGTTCAATGAAAATTCACTTAAAATGTCGAAAAGTCTTTCTATAGGGTGTCCTTAAAGATCTGAGGAAGAATTTTAGATCTACGTGTGCGATACCTCCAAACTACCTGGAGGGAATGTATCATGAGACAATGTTACAGCGGATGTAAATCTGAGGATGTAAACTATCAACTTCCCATCGCGGCGATAGAAGTACAAGATTTGGTATTCGAAAAACATAATCAGTACTTCCGTAAAGAGAAAAACTATTTCACCGTTCACAGAAAATTATCTTTTAATACAATGAACAAATGATTTTACATTATTGCACAATAACGTGTCTTTCAAATTGGAAATCGCATCCTTAGTCGAGGGCAACAAATTTATATGAGGACGCAGCAGAATTTTGCTCGTTCCAGATTTCAACGGCAAAACGAATTCCGAGAAAAACGAATTGGAGTGTGGCTCAACACGAGTTTCTCATACCAAATTCCATTTTTAGTAGCTTTTTTTTAAATTTTACCAGAAATATTTTGAAAAACTAATATCATGGGTCCAAATGATTACAAGTATAGCGTGCAACCCTTCATTTTAAAGGGCTTGAAGAAATCTTACGATTGATACCATACTTGTCAATGCACAAAGGGCTGAGGGTAACTTGCCCCCTCTTCCCGAGGGGGGGGGGTAATGACGTCACGAACAAAAAATTGTATCGCGGCTTTTATTCACAACAAGGATTGGAACTATAAAGCCTCGTGATCATTGAACCATAAATAAATCCTTTTACGTATGATTATGCCAGATTTTGTCCTATGCTGCCATGCTAAAAAAATATAAAATTTCCAATAAATTTCAGAGCTTTCGCATGAATTTAAAAAAATTCTATCTAGTTCTAGATTTTTTATAACAAATTCGTATATAAAGTTTGGTGAAAATTTATTCCTATTTGTGACCGGTGTCGTGTACTTAAAAAATCGACCACAGACATCAGACAGACGGACGGACATCACTACAAAAGAGTCAAAACGTGTTCAGAAAGTCTTAAAACATGCATTGACATCAAAATCTGGAAATCGAAAATTTACGCGAAAACAATGTTTCCGTAATACTACATATGAAAAAATCTGATGTGGGCAGCACATGATTTTCTCTGCAGACTTACATTCACGTTCTCTTTATTTTAATTAAATTTAATTCACTTTTAATTCAATTTTCGTTCTCATTTGATAACTGACTTAATTTCAAAGGTGGCGTAGAGAAAATACGAAAAAGCTAAAATATCTCGAGAACGGCTAATCCTAGTGTAATGGAGTTGGTCTTATTCTTCTCTTCGTTAAAAATTACGTATTAAACAAGCATTTAATGGATATATTTGAGCACACGAGTTTTTTATTTTAGCATTTTGCGATTTTTGTGGGCCATTTTGCAAAAAATGGTAGGTTATTTTTTTCCGAATCGTACCAAAATCTAATCAGCACCAGGGTGTCCCACAAGTAACTTATCTACCGAATTTTGTGAAATTCGATCCATTAGTTTTTCAGCTAGAGTGGATACAAGCTTTTGCGGGCCATTTCGCAAAAAAAGGCGGGTTCTTTTATCCCGAATCGTACCCAAAACTAATCAGCACCAGATTCGCCCACAAATGACTTACCAAATTTTATGAAATTCGGTCCATTAGTTTTTTAGTTAGAGTGGATACAAAATCTGTACAGACACACAGACAGACACACACACAGACGTCACGCTAAAAATAGTTTTTTTCGTATTCTAGAGGTCTCGAAACGTGTAAATCAGTCGAAAACTCGAGTTGCGATTTTCGGCATGATTCCAGTACTTTCCCTATACCTTACCATGTATTGCAGGGGAAGTAAAAGTAAAAAAATTGTAGTGTGAGATTCAACTTTCTCATTCACTGATATTCCTTATTGTTTAGGTCTACTTCTATTATGTTAAGCATCGGAATACAAAAAAAATGTTATTAGCTTTCCTTCTCAAATCATTAGTTTAAGTTCAAAATGTGTTAATTTAACTTTCCCTGCAATACATGGTAATGTATAGGGAAAGTATTGGAATTATGTCGAAAATCGCAACTCGAGTTTTCGACGGATCTACACGTTTCGAGACCTCAAGAATACGAAAAAACTATTTTTAGCGTGACGTCTGTGTGTGTGTCTGTGTGTCTGTGTGTCTGTCTGTCTGTGTGTCTATCTGTGTGTCTGTCTGTGTGTCTGTCTGTCTGTCTGTGCAGATTTTCTATCCACTCTAACTAAAAAACTAATTGACCGAATTTCATAAAATTTGGTAGGTAAGTCACTTGTGCACGAATCTGGTGCTGATTTTTTTGGGTATGACTCGGGTTAAAAGAACCCGCCTTTTTTGCGAAATGGCCCGCAAAAGCTTGTATCCACTCTAACTGAAAAACTAATGGACCGAATTTCACAAAATTTGGTAGATGAGTCGCTTGTAGCCTGGTGCTGATTAGATTTTGGTATAATTCGAAAAAAAAATAACCTGCCTTTTTTTGCAAAATGGCCCGCAAAAATCATCAAAATCTAAACTTAAGAACTACGTATGTTCAAATATAACCATTAAATACTTGTTTAATACGTAATTTTTAGCGTAGAAAAGAATAAGACCAACACCATTACACTAGGACTAGCCGTTCTCGAGATATTTTAGTTTTTCGTATTTTTCCTACACCATTTTTGAAAATAAATCCAGTTTTCAAATGAGAACGAAAATTGAATTAAAAATGAATTAAATTTAATTTAAATAAATAGAACGTAAATATAAATCTGCAGGGAAAGTCATGTGCTGCCCACATCAGATTTTTTTCATTCTCTACATACATAGTATAATGTATAGGGAAAGTATTGTGATAGAGTCGGAAATTTCAATTCAAGTTTTTACGAAAGAGCACATTTTAAGCATACTTGAACTCAAATCGAAGGATTTTGAGGTAATGTGTGTGTGTTGATTCGATATTACGAACAAATGGAATGTTTCGAACGAAATTTAGTACGATTATTAGAATCGGTAAATACTGTAACCCTATTGATTTTAAATGCAATCAATTGTTAGGAAGGTCCCAAGTGTGTGTGTTGATGCGATATTACGAACAAATGGAATGTTTCGAACGAAATTTAGTACGATTATTAGAATCGGTAAATACTGTAAACCTATTGGTTTTAAATGCAATCAATTGTTAGGAAGGTCCCAAGTTTTCGAATAAAATTTTGAAAAAATCATTAAAAGATTATAACTTTCAATAATGTTACATAAATAATTATTTCTTATGTAATTTTTTGTTAGAAAACAAATGAGACAAATTTTAGAACGCAAGCAAAAACCGTTCTCGAGGTATTGCACATTTTTAAAATAAATTTATAAAAAAAATAATATAAAATTAAAAATATATTAATTATCGTGAAATATGTTCACTTTTTATATGCAATATACCCAAGAATTCGCAAATAGTCATTTAGTTATATATAAGAAAAGTCCTTCTGTTCGTCTTTCTGTAAAGCTGAGCGATAAATTGGCGAGCCTGGCGACCAATTTGGCAAAATATCGCTATTTTGATGACCAAAATTGGCACAAATATCATCCAAATTGTATAAATTAGCAAAAATGATGCCAAATTAATGAATTAAAATCTTTAAATATATGGACTATATTGCTAATTGCGGATTCTATTAAACTGTTAGGTTAAATTTGGTCTACATTTAAATAAACAGAGTACATCGAAATAATTTTATATGTTGTGTGAAAAAATTGTGTTTATGGGTATCAAATCCTGCCGCTAAAGTGGAATAAATCAAGTTTTTTTCCGAAAAATCAAATAATTGACCTCCTTATGACCAAGGATTTACACCCAGACAGAGTTAAAAGTCATATACATCTTATTAACTGAACTGCAGAGCTTCTTGCCAGACATAAATAAACAGTTTATCCTGAGCATGACTGACTTCATTATTTTCGCTTGGCTATGCGCATATGACGACATGGGAATTAAGAACGCGCTCATTTTGTTCTCAGGCTCTCAAAAGGGATCGAATTTGTTAACTGCGACAGTCATCTTACTCCCCCGATGTCACTAAATTTCCTTAGATGTCACTAGATTCTGTGCGCACAGTACAATTTAAAATCTTTGCGCAAGTTCTTTACGGCTGGATATTGCGATTTCAAAACTAACAAACAAATTTTAACTGTAATAATGCAAAAACTTTTTATGTTTTGGCAACTCCTCTCAAAGTTTACTTTGGACCGTGACATCACGAATGAGGGAAGGTCGTCAAGCTGACATATTTTTGATTGGTTGCCGGACTAAGTGCCCAACCTTATATTAAAAAAACTTGATAAACAGTACTCCTGATACTTTATTTATAAAAAAAAATCTGATGTGAGCAGCACATGACTTTCCTTATATAATGCGATGAATTTACTCTTTTTACAATAAAAAAATAATGTGTAAGATCCACGATATTGTGTTTTTAACGTTGAATTGTACATTTGGCGATTTTCCAGATGACAACATGTAAAACAGTTTCAAAGTACCCAATTAACTTATTTCGCGCAACTCTAAATAAACAATTATCAATATTAATAGCAACCTCAATAAGCGATATAGTCCACATATTAAAATATTTTAATAATTAATTCATCAATTTGGCGTCATTTTCATTAATTTAGCGTCATTTTTGCAATTATGACAATATTTTCGTCAATCTGGGGTGAAATATCGCCAAATTGGCGATATTTTGCTAGATTATTCGCCAAGTTCACCAAAATGCATCACCAAGTGTTACAGACATATGGAGAGAAGAACATATCTTATATATTACTAGTTATGCCCGTCATATGACGGAAATCAGAATTTGCGAAACTTGCTTCCTGTTTGGCGTCATTTTTATCAATTTGTCGACATTTTTGTCACTTTGGCAACGTTTAAAATAGCCGCCAGTTTGGCGACGTCACACTAAATTTCTCACCAAACATTACAGACGGACGAATGGAGAAATGGATTAATATTATAGTCTACTCTTATGTTTTTTCCAAGATAGTGAACTTTCATCAATTAGTAGTCATTTCATTGACTTAGTATCTGTTTCATCAATTTGGCGAATTTAAATCATTTGGGTGACATTTTCGTCAATTTAGCAACATTAAAAAAGTCAGCAAGTTGGAAATATGCCGACAAATTGGTCGCCAAAATTTTGCCAAACGTTATAGAAGGAAAAATAGGTTATTCTTATAGAAGATATTTATATCATATCCAAGATATTGAATTTTCGTCAATTAGTCGTCATTTTCATTGATTTAGCGTCATTTTTATCAATTTGGCAAAATTTTTGTTAATTTGGCAATATTGAAAAAACTTGCCAAGTTGGCGACATTCTGCCAAATTCGTCGCCAAAATCTCACCAAGCGTTATGGACGAAGAAATAAGTTGTTCTTATGTCAGATAAATGACTATTGGCTCTCAAATACAAAAGTATTACCAAAAGTATCTTTTCTCATGAATGGAAGGAGCTAGATCCACGCGAATGATGCCACCAAATTTATCGCATGATATTACATATGAAATGTAAACATATTTCACACTAGCCAATATTTTTTTTAATTTATGTGATCTTTTGATAAATTTATTTGAAAAATGAGCAATATATGGAGAACGGTTCGTGCTAGAGTTCTAAAGTTTATGTCAATCGTTTTCTAAGGAAAAATTACACAAAATATGTGCATTTGCGTAACTTTATTCAAGGTTTTGAATTTTTGGTGATTTTCTTAAAATTTCACTCAAAAATTTAGGAGGTTCTAAACATTCGATTGCGTTTAAAAACAACAGGTTTCCAGTATTTACGGATTGTAATTTTTGTACTAAATTTCATTCGAATCGCTCCATTCTGTCGTGAGATATCGTCTCCACACACAAACACACACACATACTTTCACACACACATCCTTTCACACACACACACATACTTTTACACACACACACACAGAGAGAGAGACATCACCTCAAAAATGTTCGATTCATGATCAAGGGATGCTCGAAACGTGCTCTCCCGTCAGAAACTCGAATTCGAATTTTCGACCCCATCAAAATACTTTCCTTATACATCATACTATGTATATAAGGAAAGTAATAAATTATTTTTTATAATATTGGAAGTTGTTTAAAAATACCTGCTTGTAATTGAACGAGAATTATGAGAAAGACGAGACAGTTTTCAAGATGAGTTAATAATAAGTTTGTATATGTTTAGTGCTATTAAAGCATTTTTCCTCAGCAGAACTTGCGAAGACGCTCCATTTTTTTATATTTTTTATGAATTTTGGAAAACTTAATATAAAAGAATAGGTTTCTTAAAACTTTATTTGCTTTTCTTCTGAAGATGAATAAAATGTCACTTGCACCCTTTCAGTTACCATCCATTCGCTTTAAATTAAAGCTCATATACACACATTTGCCCCCGCCTTCCTTCATGTTCCTTTTTAAAATTAGAAAAATTGATTAAAAACTTCTTATAGCTAATCCGTTTTCAGAAAAATAGTTTGGAAAGAGTATTACATACAATTTACAAATTCATTAAAAAGAAAAAAAAAATGAGTGGAAAATTTTTCGGAAAAACATAACAAGAAATTTTCCGAAAATTTTCCCATTTCCGGAAAATTTTCTACTGAAAATTTTCCGACCCACATCTCTAAGTTTAGTACTTGAACTCTAATAGTCATCTTTTACTCTTCTTATATATATAGTATAATGTATAAGGAAAATATTGTGACGGGGTCGAAAATTCGATTACGAGATTTCGACGGGAGAGCACGTTTCAAGCATCCCTGATCACGAATCGAACATTTTTGAGGTGATGTCTGTGTGTATATGTGTGTGTGTGTGTATGAAAGTGTGTGTGTGTATATATATGTGTGTGTGTGTGTGTATGTGTGTGTGTGTTTCTGTGGAGACGATATCTCACGAACAAATTGAGCGATTCGAATGAAATTTGGTTCAATAATCACAATCCGTGACTACTGGAAGCCTATCGTTTTTAAACACAATCGAATGTTCAGAACTATCCTAAATTTTCGAGTGAAATTTTGAAAAAATCATCAAAATATCAAAACCTTTAATAAAGTTACGCAAGTCGACATTTCTTATATAATTTTTCCTTAGAAAACGATTGACATAAACTCTAGAACGCTATCATGAACTGTTCTCGAGATATTGCACATTTTTCAAATACATTTATCAAAAATCCTATAAATAAAAAAAATATATTAACTGTTGAGAAACAGATCAACTCTTCATATGTAATATCATGCGATACATTTGGTGACATCATTCTCGTGGTTCTACAAGTAGCCTGTAGCTCCTACCTGTAGCTCGTTCCATTCATGAGAAAAGATACTTTGAGTAATACTTTTGTATTTGAACACCAATAGTCATTTATCTGCTGTAAGAATGACTTATTTTTTCGTCCATAACGCTTGACGAGATTTTGGCGAAGAATTTGGCGGAATGTAGCCAACTTGGAGACTTTTTTAAATGTTGCCAAATTAACTAAAATCTCACCAAATGGATAAACTGACGACTGATTGACGAAAATTTAATATCTTGGAAAGAATATAAGTCTCTACGATAAGAATAATCTATTACTTTCCCTGCAATACATGGTAATGTATTGGGAAAGTATTGGAATCATACCGAAAATCGCAACTCGAGTTTTCGACGGATCTACACGTTTCGAGACCTATAGAATACGATAAACTATTTTTAACGTGACGTCTGTGTGTGTGTCTGTCTGTTTGTCGGTCTGTCTATTTGTGCAATGTATGTATCCACTCTAACTCAAAAACTAATGGACCGAATTTTATAAAATTTGGTAGGTAAGTCACTTGTGTGTGACCCTGGTGCTGATTACTTTTGGAACGATTCGTGATAAAACAACCCACCGTTTTTTGCGAAATGGCCAGCAAAAATTTTATGTATCCAATCTAGCTGATAAACTAATTGATCAAATTACACAAAATTTGGTAGATCAGTTGCTCGTTGGATACTGTGATGCTGGTTAGAATTTGATACGATTCGAAAAAAAAGAATCTGCTTTTTTTTGCGAAATGACCCGGAAATCTAATATATTTGATCTAAAATAAAATACTACATGTGCAAGATAATGAAACTCTGAAATGAATGACTGAAGTTGATTAAATATATTAATTAGGTACTTGTTCTACATGTAAAATTTGACACCTAAGCGAATGAATCTGACCCCATGAGTGTAGGATAAACCGTTCTCGAGATATTGTAGTTTTTGGAATTTTAAGGACCTGAAGAATTTAAAGTGAATTAAGTTGCCAAACGAAACGGAGATGCAATAAAAGAACGAAATGTATATAATATCAGAAAATTATCCATATTATTTTCTGCAATTAAACTGAATGAAATACATAATGAAATAAAAAATGACAAAATTAATTTGAATCTGCAGGGAAAGTCATGTGCTGTTCACATCAGATTTTTTTTTTTTTACTGTAAAAGTAGTAAATTCATTGCATTATATAAGGAAAGTCATGTGCTGTCCACATCTGATTTTTTATAAGAATAACATATTTCTCCGTCCATAACGCTTGGCGATATTTTGAAGATGCATTTAGCGGAATATCGCCAATTTAGCGATTTCTTTCAACGTTGCAAAATTTATGAAAATGTCGATTAAGATTAAAATGTAAAAGAGGTTCGCAAATTCGCAAATCTCGACCGATGCTGTGTGCTATAGAACGTGGTTCGCCTCTGCTGCAGAAGCGAACTCCTTATCTATATATTTAGCACACTGGACAGTTAAATTATAGAACCAGTGTCTGCTGTCTTTGAAGGACGAGCCCTTCCATTCTTCAAGTAAAAGGTTCGTAAAAACACCCCAAAACTGGTTTAATACTTCGATATGTGACCTACCAAGTCTGCCTTCCACGGGTATGGAAGACAGTTAATTTTATTTTGAGTAAATGACCTATCAATGACGTGGTGAAGGTGAGATGCGAAAAACAGCAAGAGGTCTATTGGGCGCAACGAAGATGACCTTTCTTATTGCGCTTTATTTTAATTTATTTTTATTTTTATTTTTATTTATTTATTTATTATGTACATAAAAAATAAGAATCTGGAAGTCTCCTCTGCGTGAAATATTTGCTGAAATACACAACTCATGTAGTTGAAACTTTGAAATAAGACCTTTGGGCCTTTGAAATAAGACCTTTTTGGGGGACCTTTGAAATAAGACCGTTCTCTTTAACTCTAAAATAAATGCAGATCGCGTTTCCATTGCATATACCAGCACCTGAAAACCAATTTAAGTGCTTCTTAGCAGTACATAGCCGTTCTCTCAATGACAGCATAAAAACTAGTTATGTGCCGCAATTAAACGAATCTTTATGGAGACCGACATATTTACCCCAACCATGCAGCCACCATCAAATTAAAAAAATATTAAGCTCAGGTTTAAGTCCATTATCACAGAACCCGTCTAAAAGAGTCGTGGATTTCGTGAGTATGATGTAAAAGAAACGACTCAGTAGATCAATGGATAGAGCGCAGATTTCCGGTCAGTGATTCATGATTCAAATCGAATCAAGGACATAATATCTTTGCAATTGCGCTCAAATAAATTATAAATTTTCCTTAAAAGTTAGCAGCAATGGATATCTAAAATCTCTATTCTTCGAGAGTTTTCATTTTTCAAAAAAACCTACGATATATGGTATAAAGAATTTTCATTTTTCGAAGAACACTACGATATATGGATTAGAGAATTTACATTTTTCGAAAAACCCCACGATATATGGTACAAAGAGAGAAGAACCATTTGACATATGGTATAGAGAGCTTTCATTTTCAGAAGAACCCTTCGATATATGATATAGAGAATTTTCAATAACACTACGAAATATGGATTAGAGAATTTTTATCTTTCGAAACACTCCACGATATATGGTATAGAGAGTTTTCATTTTTCGAAGAACACAACGATATATGTTATAGAGATTTTTAATTCATGAGCGTTATGGTGAATAGAATGCTACCCTGTTTTAAAAAAATCTGATGTGGGCAACACATGACTTTCCTTATATAATGTAATGAATTTACTACTTTTACAGTAAAATAAATATGTTTTTCTTATAGTAGATACTAATATCCTTTCCAAGATATTGAATTTTCGACAATTAGTCGTCATTTTCATTGATTTAGCGTCATTTTTATCCATTTGGCGAGATTTTCGTTAATTTGGAGACATTTCAAAAAGTCGCCAAGTTGGCGACATTCCGCCAAATTCGTCGCCAAAATCCCGCCAACCGTTATGGACGAAGAAATAAGTTATTCTTACAACAGATAAATGACTAGTGGCGTTCAAATACAAAAGTATTACTCAAAGTGCCTTTTTTCATGAATGGAACGAGCTAGATCCACGAGAATGATGTTATCCAATTTATCGCATGGTATTACATATGAAAAGTGAACATGTTTCTCAATAGGAAATATTTTTTTTTATTTTATATGACTTTTTGATAATTCTTTTGAAAAATGTGCAATATCTCGAGAACGGTTCATGTTAGCGTTCTAAAATTTATGTCAATCGTTTTCTAATGAAAAATTACATAAGAAATGTCTATTGCGTAACTTTATTAGTGGTTTTGATTTTTTGACAATTTTTTCAAAATTTCATTCGAAAATTTAGGGGGGGTTCTGAACATTCGATTGCGCATAAAAGCAATAGGCTTCCAGTGTTTACGGATTGTGATTTTTGTACCAAATTTGGTTAGAATCGGTCCATTCGTTCGTCAGTTATCGTCTCCACAGACTCACTGACACACACACACATACACACACACACAACACACATACTTTCACACACACACACAGACATCACTTCAAAAATGTTCGATTCGTGATCAGGGATGCTTGAAACGTGCTCTCCCGTCGAAAATTCGAATTCGAATTTTCGACCCCGTCACAATACTTTCCTTATACACTATGTATATAAGGAAAGTAAAAAGCAGATCAATGAAGACGTTGTACACATCCGAAATTTCCCTTCTATCTAAAATCTAAAGGAGAAGATTATAGAATCCACTTCAAATGTAGGAGAAAATATTATCCTTCTGGTATCTCAATGGATATAGGATGACTGACCAGGTAATAATCCGTGTTTCGAACCCCAATTCAGAAATAGTTTTTAACAAAACTTCAGAAAATATTCTGATATAAGTTTTATTTGGGGAAAAGCGAAAATTTAAAAACCGCTTCAATCTATGGGTGGACCTCTTATAACCTAAACTAGACGCAAACTTCCCAACTTACGTCGTAATTTCACTGACCTTTTAAGCTTAGCTGAGAATAATTTGATAAATAAAAATTGTGTGACTTTTGTAAATTATCTAAGAGTTACGTAAATAATCAATTTAAAAGTACTTCAAGAAATGCGAACCCATGGCACGCGTGCTAAAGAAAATTGGGAAAATGTTACTGTCACGTGGGGGGATCTCCCATATTAAATAAATTTATTCCCTTATAACGTTTTAATTTTTTTAATATGAATAATTTTAATAAAATAGTATGGAAACATGTTAAGATAATTAATAATTTAAAAATAAAGACAACCAAAGATATTGACCATAATAGAAAGTATTTTATTAAAATCTCCATTTTACGACGTACTAAACTCACACGGCCGTAGCGCTTTTAGGCATTACTACGTCTTTCATCAGTGACGAAGTGAAAATAAATTTTCACTTCACCACTGATGAAGGACATAGTAATGCCCGACAGCGCTATGGCCGTGTGATTTTAGTACGTCGTAAAAAGGAGATTTTAATAAAATACTTTTAATTATGGCCAATATTTTTGGTTGTCTTTATTTTTAAAGTATGAATAATTTTGTTTTAAAGCAAACTGAACAAGAGAAACAGTTCCTTTAAAAACTGAGCTGCATCACCCATAACTATAATTTTAAATAATCGCTGTCAGCACTGTGATCGATTATAATCGGACGTGATTAACAAATAAAAATATAGAAAAGGGAATAATGACAACTTTGGATGCCATTCCAGAAATCTTCAGTTCTTTATAAACGCTGGCAACCACTGTATTAAC
This sequence comes from Amaurobius ferox, assembly GCA_951213105.1. Taxonomy (NCBI): domain Eukaryota; kingdom Metazoa; phylum Arthropoda; class Arachnida; order Araneae; family Amaurobiidae; genus Amaurobius; species Amaurobius ferox. The sequence continues at coordinate 25,610,361 of OX578147.1, forward strand.
GGTCTTCTCTTCCACATATGTATATGAACCATTATTTTCTGAAACGAATTTTATAAAAGAACAAGATAAATCAGATTTATCACGCATTTTACTAAAAGTGAAGAAATATGAATCTGATCCACAGGGACTTATCTGCCGCATTTTATGAAATTCGGTTAATTGGTCTTTCAGTTAGAGTGGATACAAAATCTGCACAGACGGATAGACAGACAGTCAGACAGACACACAGACGTCACGCTAAAAATTGTTTTTTCGTGTTCTAGAGGTCCTGAAACGTGTAGATCCATCGGAAACTCGAGTTGCGATTTTCGGCACGATTCCAATACTTTCACTATACATTACCATGTATTGCAGGGAAAGTAAAAATCAGATGTGGGCAGCACATGACTTTCCCTGCAGACTTATATCCACGTTCTCTTTATTTTAAATAAATGTAATTCACTTTTAATTCAATTTTCGTTCTCATTTGATAACTGGACTTATTTTCAAAGGTGGAGTAGAGAAAATAAGAAAAACTAATATCTCGAGAATGGCTAGTCCTAGTGTAATGGGGTTGATCATATTTTTTTTCTTCGTTAAAAATTACCCATTAAACAAGCATTAAATGGATATATTTGAGCATACGTAGTTTTTAACACTTTACAACAAAGTTGAAAAGTGTTTATGACTTTGTTCATTCTGTCTGTCTGTCTGTCTGTCTGTCTGTCTGTCTGTCTGTCTGTCTGTCTGTCTGTCTGTCCGTTAGCACGATAACTGCCGTAAAAATGAGTTTATCAAAATGAAATTTTAGTATGTTGTTCAGACGGTCTGTAGGACCTATGGGAATATAAATAAATAATATCACCCAATTAGTTTTTTATTGAACACGGGTTGAAAAAATGAAATACATTGAACCCTATGGGACCTAATTTTTCAAACATTTTTTAAGTAAATTTAAAATTCACGAATTGCTTCGAAATTTTTAGGAAATATTCACATTATCCCATAGAATATATAAAAAAAAATTCAGTAAAATATGTTAAGTAGTTTTTTAATTAAAAAAATTATTTAATATAGGGAAAAAAACAAATTCAATTAAATTCTGACTTTGGGATATCTTCCAGAAAGAAAAGAGAGAGATATTATATAATAAATATCTCTCCATTTGTTAAAACGTTTTGCATATGGGAGTGGCTTCATATTTTAAATTAAATTTGGTAGATAACAATTTTTCATTTTTTTTTAATTTTATATAACTCTTCATGATAAATTTAATTGATGGCATTTTAAATGCACTTTCCTACGTCCTAGAGAGTTAAAATTTGGTACACAGCTTAAATTTGTTGAACATTTTATTCGACAAAAATTTGATGGATCTTTAAATATAGATCATACATTTTTTTCGAAATGGCCAGAAAATAATCCCCGTTCACTTCTATAAATCATTGGTGTAATATTGTTAAAAATTCTGATGTGGACAGCACATGTCTTTCCCTGCAGACTCATATTCGTTCTCTTTATTTATTCAATGATAATTTGAGTTTATCTGCACAACATAAGTATTTTAAATGACATTGAATTTACACGTTAAACTTAAATTTGGTTCTCATTTGATAGCTGGACTTATTGTCAAAGGTGGCGTAGCGAAAACGCGAAAAAACTAGAATATCTCAAGAACGGCTAGTCCTAGAGTAATGGGGTTAGTCTTATTCTTTTTGTTGTCAAAAATCACATATAAAATAGGAATTTAATTGATATAATTGAGCACACGTAGTCTTTTATTTTTATATATAACGATTTTTGCTGGCCATTTCGCAAAAATAGCCCGTTCCTTTTTCCCGAATCGTAGTAGAATAACCTACAAATGATTTATATACAAAATTTTGTTAAATTTGGTATATAAATCACTTGTAGGTTATTGAAATATTATACTCCAAATTTTGTTAAATTTGGTTCATTAGTTTTTAGCTAGAGTGGATAAAGGCAATTTCTGCGGCCATTTCGCAAAGAAGGCAGATTCTTTTATTACGAATCGTACTATAATCTAATGAACATCAGGATTTCCCACAAAAAACATACCTACCAAATTGTATGAAATTCGGTCCATTAGTTTTTCAATTAGAGTGGATGTAATATCCACACAGACACACAGAAACATACACAGATACACCCTTACACACACAGACGTCTTCCTAAAAGTAGTTTTTTCGTGTTCTAGAAGTCCCAAAACGTGTAGATACTTTGAAAATTCGAGTTCCGATCTTCGGCACGATTCCAATACTTTGAGTACATACACATACACATATATATTATCTGTGTATCTAAATTCCGTGCCTATGCAATTACAATAGTTGTGATTTTAAATGATCCCTAAACTTTTATTATTTTTTCAAGGAAGCCTAATTTTAACATATGCAGAATGCAAATATCTAAAGCGATTGTAAGATGAATTACATAAGAATTGCTGAATTTTTTTCACACAAAATTATTTAGCTCTGGAGTCTGGAATACAAGTTATATGAATGAAATATTCATTGATTTTGCATAAAGAATCAGATGATTTATATTTCGATACAGTTTTAAATATTTAAGTATAATAAATTACTGTAGTACTGTGATAATGTAAAAGATATTACCACTGAATGAATCACATTTTAGAAATTTTTAAATGAAATTACATTTCAGTTGGAAAGTGTTTCATAATCAATGCTTATGCATGATTGATCTTTCTTGTTTATTTTAGATTTTGGCGATTTTTGTAGGCCATTTTTCAAAAACGGGCAGGTTCTTTTATCTCGAATCGTACCCAAAACTAATCAGCACCGGATTCGCCCACAAGTGACTTACTTACCGAATTCTATGAAATTCGGTCCATTAGTTATTTAGTTAGAGTGGATACAAAATCTTCACAGACACACAGACACACGCACAAACGTCACGCTAATAATAGTTTTTCGTATTCTAGAGGTCTCGAAACGTGTAGATTCGTCGAAAACTCGAGTTGCGATTTTCGGCACGATTCAAATATTTTCCCTATACATTACCATGTATTGCAGGGAAAGTAATAATACCAAATTTCTTTTGACGATATTAATTTTTTTTTAAATATCGTGCCTAGGGACTTGCAGACATCATTGAAACCAAAGTTCGATTCATATTCAGGTATACTCAAGATGTGTGAATTCATCCAAATTAGAGTGCCGAATTTTTTATCCGTTTACAATACTTTATATTTGAATATGGTGTGCATTGTACGGAAAATTGAAATATGGCCAATATTTAAGCCTAAGGAAGGAAGCCTTAGGATTAAAAGGAAGGCTAAAAAATGTTACAATTCAAAATTATGTCAAGGAGAGGCAAGTGTTGGAATCAGGTCGAAAATCGCAACTCGAATTTTCGTCAGATCTACACGTTTTGAGAAAACTATTCGTCTGTGTGTGTATGCGCAATGTACATGTATCCACTCTGAGTGGAAAACTAATTGTTGAAACTTCATAAAATTTAGTAGGTAAGTCAGTCATGGATTATCCTGGTATAAATGAGATTTTAGTACTATTCGGGCAAAATCAACCTGCCCTTTTTGCAAACTGGCCCACAAAAATCGAATGTATCTACTCTAGCTAAAAAACAAATGGACCAAATTTCACAAAATTTGGTAGCTGAGTCAATTGTGGGTTACTCTGCTGCTGATTAGATTTTGGTACAATTAAGAAAAGAATCTGCTTTTCTGCGAAATGGCCCGCAAAATTCGTCAAGATCTAAAATAAAAGAATATACTCAGACTCATCAATTAAATCCTTATTTTATACGTAATTTTTGACGGCGAAAAGAGCAAGACCAACTCTAAAATGGGCCATCCACCGGATATGTAATTTTTTACTATCCCTGCAATACATAGGGAAAATATTGGAATCATATCGAAAATCGCAACTCGAGTTTTCGACGGATCTACACGTTTCGAGACCTCAAGAATACGAAAAAACTATTTTTAGCGTGACGTCTGCGTGTGTGTATGTCTGCGTGTCTGTCTGCCTGTGTGTCTGTGCAATGTATGTATCCACTCTAACTCAAAAACTAATGGACCGAATTTCATAAAATTTTGTAGATAAGTGACTTGGATACGACCCTGGTGCTGATTAGTTTTTGGTACGATTCGTAAAGATAGAACGCACCTTTTTTTTGCGAAATGGCCCGTAAAAATTTCATTTATCCACTCTAGCAAAAATACTAATTGACCAAATTTCACAAAATTTGGTAGATAATTTACTTGTGGGATACTCTGGTGCTGATTAGATTTTGGTATTATTCGGAAATAAATAATCTGCCTTTTTTTACGAAATGACCCTCAAAAATCGCCAAAATCTAAAAAAAAGCTACGTATGTTCAAATATATCAATTAAATACTGTTTTATACGTAATTTTTGATGAGGAAAGGAATAAGAACAACTCTATTATTCTAGAACTAACCGTTCTCGAGATAATTGAGATTTTTCGCATTTACTTATGCCACTTTTGGGGAAATGTCCAATTACCAAATAAAAACAAAAATTGAATTAAAAATGCAAATTTAGTGTTATTTGGTTCAATTAAACTCAATCTAATGAATTATTAAAGAAATAAAGAACATATGAATTTGAGTCTGCAGGGGAAGTCATGTGCAGCCCACATCAGATTTTTTATTTTAAGGAATCGAAGACGTTTATCACTGTAGTTAGAAAGCTGTTTAAAGAAATTTCTTAAAATGTAGTAGTTCAGTTCCTTGAAGGTTAACTTGATATCGATCAGATTTGGGCATAATTCGGAAAATTATTACAGACTCCTTTTTTGAACTGAGCCGCAAGGATCGTGGAAATATGAAATAAATGACTAAAAATATTGAAACATATTAACTATATGTATACCTGTTCTTCATGTAAATTTTTGACAACAAGATAATTTTCTATCTCTCGGTTCTCAAGATAATTTAATTTTTTAGAATTTTGAGAAGCTGACGACTTTAAAGTGCAATAATTTGCCAAATGAATCGAAGATGCATTAAAATCGCAAATTGGATATAATATTAGAAAAGTATCTATGTTATTTTCTGTAATTAAACATTAATTTAATGCATCATGAAATAAAAAATCTGATGTGGGCAACACAACTTTCTCTGCAGACTCAAATTCATTCCCTCTTTATTTCATTAATAATAATTCATTAAATTGAGTGTAATTGCATTAAATAACACAATTAATTGAAGTTACACTGAATTTACACTTTTAATTCAGTTTTCGTTTTCATTTGGTAACTGTTCTCAACACCGGCTTAGCGAAAATATGAGAAACTGAAATATCTCGAGAACGGCTAGTCCTAGAGTAATGGGGTTGAACTTATTATTTGTCATCGTCAAAAATTGCATGTAGAACAAGCATTTAATTAATGCATTTGAATATACGTAGTCTTTTATTTTAGATTTTGACGATTTTTGCGGGCCATTTTGCCCCCCCCCCCCAAAAAAAAAGTAGGTTATTTTTTTTCAGATCGTACCAAAATTTAATCAGCACCAGAGTAACTCACAAGTGACTTCCCACATTTTGTGAAATCTGGTCAATTAAATTTTCAGTTAGAGTGGATACAAACCATTTTTACGGGCCATTTCGCATAAAAAAAAAACTCCAGGTTCATTTACCTAATTTTATGAAATTCGGGCTATTAGTTTTTGATATAGAGTGAATACATACATTTTACAAACACACAGACAGACGCACACACAGACGTCACACTAAAAATAGTTTTTTCGTGTTCTAGAGGTCCCGAAACGTGTAGATCCGCCGTAAACTCGAGCTGTGATTTTCGGCATGATTCCAATACTTTCCCTATACATTACCATGTATTACAGGGAAAGTAAAAAGAAGAAAATTAATTTGAGTTTGTAAGGAAAGTCATGTGCTGCCCACATCTGATTTTTACTTTGCCTACAATACATGGTATTGTAGAGAATCATGAATATTGCATTAAGGTCATGGGGTCAGTCCTATTTGCTTTGTTATCAACATTTACATGAAGAACAAGTATACAGAATTAATATATTTTAAGAATTTTAGTCATTCATTTCATATTTTCACTACGTTTGAGGGCCATCTCACAAAATGCGGTCTGTATAGGAAAAGGATTGGAATCGTGTCGAAAATTGCAACTCGAGTTTTCGACGGATTTACACGTTTCAAACAAAAAATCGAAAAAACAATTTCTGTTTGTATGTGTGTGTGTGTGTGTGTGGGGGGGGGGGTAGGTGTACAATGAATGTATTCACTCTAACTCAAGAACTAATTATCCAAATTTCATAAAATTTTATAAGTAATTCACTTGTGGGTTACCCTGATGCTGATTAGATTTTGGTACAATTATGAATAAAAGAACATGCCTATTTTTTGCAGAATGTCCCTCAAAAATAATATGTATTCACTCTGGCTAAAAAACTAAATGATCAAATTTCACAAAATTTTTACAGATAAGTCACCTGGCGGCTAAGCTGGTGCTGATTAGATTTTGGTATGATTCGGGAAACAATAACCCGCCTTATTTTGTAAAATGACCCGCAAAAATTGTCAAAATGTACAATAACACACTACGAATACTTACATTTTAGACGATACAAATAATAAGACCAACCCTGTTTCTCTAGGCCCTGCCGTTCTCGTGATATTTTAGTTTTTTCCCATTTTTGCTACGTCGCCTTTGAAAATACTTCCATTTACCAAATGAAAACGAAAATTGAATTAAAAGTGCCAATTCAGTGTCACTTCAAATAATCATGCATGTTACATTGTGTAGTGAAACTCAATTTATCGAATTATTAAAGAAATAAGGAACAAATTAATTTGAGTCTGTAGGGAAAGTCAGATGCTGTCCACATCAGATTTTTTTTCATTTTATTGCTTTTTCATTTTATTGGATGGGGGAGTATTATTTTCCCCCAAAATCTTCAAATTTAAGATTTTGACGGATAAGTACAGTTTAAGACATCCTAAATCAATTTTGAACGCATCTGATAAAATACCCGTCTGAATGAAATGAAAAACAAATTTACTTTATTTTGTTTGAGCCTGCATAGCTACACGCCAAGATCGTCCGCGAGAAAACCTTTTATTTATTTATCATACCTTCGCGCTTTCTCTCGAATATTCATTCACTCGTGAGTTTCGTGTCACGTCTCTGAAGTTCAAAAAACAAATCATTGATAAAACTACCCACTCTGCCCTGCGAGCACAGAAAATTATAGATCAATGTCACAAGCGTTATTGCCGGCAAAGTGAAAATTTTTGTCAAGGTCCTGGCAAGAACCGGCCAGAAAGATATACCAGTGCCTCAGGCCCAAACTGGCCATCGTGAATCCACAAATAAGATTAGCTGTTTTGCACGTCTAGAATCTTTCGACACAGACGAAAATTAAATGGATGAGTATGAAGAGTTACGGGCGCTTTGTCCAGCTATGACTCGTGACATGTCAATTTAGTCGACACCTCTTTGCTCGGCTTTTGGTGAATGAATATTCTTTAAATGATTTCACGAGTTTTTGTAATTGGTACTTATTTAAAAACAATTTATCTGTGATTTTGAGTGATTTGTGCCTTACTTAGCGAAACCAATTTGCCCTAGAGTTTGATTGGGAAAATTTTCTTGTGAAAATGTTTCAATAATTGGACATTCATTATTTTCCATAAGATGTTATAGATAATTCGAAACGGACATTTGTGTTTTAAATTCTCTGTGGCTTTAACCTGGACTGCTGTTAGCATCTGACTTCAGGTGATATTTATATTTTTAATTTATTTCCAACTGGGCTGAACAATGTTTAAATTAAAAGGATTATTACGAACAGCACTACTGCTATCTTCTGCACTGTTGTGTCTGTCGACAAACAATACTACAAATTCGACAGAATCAAACCCAATTCCAGAAGCAACTGAAGTCTTTGATCCGTCGTCTATTAGTCCAATAACTGAAAATATATCTTCGTTACTTGAAACATCAGACGCCTCCATCATATCAACCACCGAAGATCAAAATGAAACATTTTCATCTTCAAAAGATGTATTGGATAAATTAAGTTCACAGGATGCAAAAAATATATCTTTAGTACCTAGCGAAATCAATGTTACAATCACACCGACTGCTGAAGATGGAAATCCAACAGACTTACCATCGAAAGACATCATTGACACTGTAACCACCCTTCTTGAATATTCAACTGCCTTTCCACAAACTTCTATTAATTCTAGGACGATTTCGGGAAATGATTTGGATTTTACTTCTCAACCAGAATCAACAACACCTAGTGTGCTTCAAAAATGGCTTCACTTAGAGAATATTACGAAGATATTTGCTAAAAACACTGTAAAAAGTCTGATGGCGGGGGTCATAGGACAAACTGAAAGTATGAACATTTCCTCCAGCTGCAGACGAGATGTTTTGAAATTTCTGGTTGGACTAAGAAATATAAAAACTTGGGCCTTTAGCTGTAAGTACTTAACATTTTTCTCCAACTTGTTACTAAATTTTAAGCAGTTATAAACTCATGATTTAAAGTAAAAAAAAGGTTATAAAATTTATTGTAAAATACTCAATGCATTTTTTCCCCTGAATGATAATTTTTCTTTGACTTCGTCCATTTTAAAAGTTCATTACTTAATGTAAGCATTATAAACCGTTTTAACTGTATTTTTAATTCGAGATAAAATGTTTTAGATGAAATGTTTGATAAATACATAGAAGTTGCTCAATTTATCAAATAATTTTATTTTCGATATATGTGAAAGGAAAGTAAACAAAATTCCTACTGAATTACAATTTTATTTACTTCGTTCATTTCATAATTTCAGCATTTCCAACTTCGTTCTTAATGGATTTGACTGCATTTTTCTAATTCCAGATGAAATATTTTAAAATAAAATTCTTAAAAGTTTAGGTGCAATGAAGTTGCTCGATTTATCAAATAATTTTATTTTCTTTAAATTCATAATATATGTAAAAGGAAAGTGAACAAAATTTTTACTGAATGACAATTTTATTTACTTCGTTCATTTCATAATTTCAGCATTTTCAACTTCGTTCTTAATGGATTTGACGGCATTATTCTAATTCCAAATAAAATATTTTTAAATAAAATTCTTAAAAGTTTAGGTGCAATGAAGTTGCTCGATTTATCAAATAATTTTATTTTCTTTAAATTCATAATATATGTAAAAGGAAAGCAAACAAAATTCTTACTGAATGACAATTTTATTTACTTCGTTCATTTCATAATTTCAGCATTTCCAACTTCGTTCTTAATGGATTTGACGGCATATTTCTAATTCCAGATAAAATATTTTTAAATAAAATCCTTAAAAGTTTAGGTTCAATGAAGTTGCTCGATTTATCAAATAATTTTATTTTCTTTAAATTCATAATATATGTAAAAGGAAAGTAAACAAAATTCTTACTGAATGACAATTTTATTTACTTCGTTCATTTCATAATTTCACCATATCCGATTTCGTTCTTAACGGATTTGACTGCATTTTTATAATTCCAGATAAAATGTTATACGTGAAATTCTTAAAAATTAAAATGCAATGAAGCTGCTCGATTTATTAAATAAATTTATTTTCTTTAAATTCATAATATATGTAAAGGGAAAGTAAACAAAATTCTTACTGAATGACAATTTTATTAACTTCGTTTATTTCATAATTTAACTATTTCCGACTTCGTTCTAAATAGATTTGACTGCATTTTTATAATTCCAAATGATATATTTTTAAATAAAATTCTTAAAAGTTCAGGTGCAATGAAGTTGCTCGATTTATCAATAATTTTACTTTCTTTAAATTCATAATATATGTAAAATAAAAGTAAACAAAATTCTTACTGAATGGTAATGTTATTTAATTTGTTGAATTTTATAAATTCCCCATTTTCAACTTTGTTCTTAGCGGATTCGACAGCTTTTTTCTGAATCCAAATAAAAATGTTTTAGATAAAATTGTTAAAAGTTTGATAGACACATTGAATTTGCTCGATTTATTAAATAATCTTCCTTACAATACAAAATATATGCAAATGAAAAGTAAATAAAATTTCGCTTAATGGTAAATTTATTTATTTCGTTCATTCCATAAATTCACGATTTCCGATTTCGTTATAAACAGATGTTGCTACATTTTTTCAATTCAAAATAAAAATATTTTCCAATGAAATTCTTAAAAGTTTAAATACATTAAGTTGCTCTATTTACCGACTAATTTTTCCTTGACTGCAATAAATAGTACATGTAAAAGGAACGGATCAAAAATATTTCTCTCAAATCTAGAAAGGTGCATCTCTATGGTGGATACATCTGGGACATTTCCGATTACAAATCAGCCACTTTTTAGAATATCTATGGGCATAATAACTTAAGTAAGAAACAGTACTTTTCCTGCTCCAATTTTTTGAATTAGAAATAATTTTAACAAATATTTTACAATTTCGAAAATTTAAAAGAAACGCATTATAATTCGATTAAAATCCCCCGCATGACAATAAAAACGTCTATCTTACTTTTAACAAACCTGTCAAATAAGTTAAACCAAAGCTGGAGCTGGTTTTCACATACTTGAGAAAACAAACACTGTTTTGTTTTTCAGCTATAGCCCCATATTTATTTTTTAAATAATTTAAGCACTTGTATTATTTTGTACGATGGCATCATTAAAAGTGCTTCGGATATTGTAGTAATATAAGGCTAATTTAGGGGAATAATGGGACCTAATTTTTCAAACATTTTTTAAGCTGAGTTAAAATTCACAAATTGCTTTGAAAATTTTTGGAAATATTCAAATTATCACGTTAAATGTGTAAAATAATTTCAGCAAAATATGTTAGGTAGTTTTAAATAAAAATTAAAATAATAATTACACCCATATTATATATATAAGTGATATGAAGATATATATAAGTGATATATCACGATTATAAGATAAGTGATATGAATGAAATATTGATTTTACATAGAGAAGCAGACGATTTATAGCATTGGCGTTCCTGTTGAAGTTGCAAGTTTCCAAGTATAATAAGTTATTGTAGTACTGTGATAGTTTAAAAAATATCAGTGCTAAATGTATCGCATTTTACAGCTGTTTAAATAAAACTGAATTTCAGTCGGAAAATGTTTCATAATCAATGCTTCATGCATAATTGACCTTTCTTGTTTATTTATATATTTTTTACCAAGTAAAAATAATATATAAAATGACGACTTTCTTGATATAACCGATAATTCAATTTTTTTTAATTTTTAAATGTATCAGTCACTTTTTTGTATGGCCACCACTTTTGTAATATATCCATTTTTTGTCGCGGAACATTCTATAAAATGTCAAATGTGCTCCCGAGAGTCAAGGACAGGGACAGCTATTGAGAACCTCTCCATTTCGGAAATTCATGACGGACGATATGGAGAGCACTTTTGAATGATGCCATAACACAAAGTATTCTACCAAAATTGCGAAAACTTTGCTATATCTTTGAACTCACATTTATGGCCTGTTTTCTCTATTTCTCGTGTAAAATATTACGATGAAATAATTGACATGCTTAGTGTTATTTAGAATGATGCCCCATTCGTACTATTCATTAAAAATTCCTGAAAGCGGTAATTTTCTTGAAAATGGCTAGTTTTAAAAGCTCGAAAGTAGTTTCAATCGATTTGAGGCAAAATCATGTTTAAAATAACTGCTCGCTTAACAAAACTGAATATTTTTAATTCTATTTTTATTTTGAACTAGAACGAATTACCCAGGTTCTATATAGGCGTCCACCACGTTTAAATATTTAAATAAACACACGCTACTTAAAAAATGTATTTGAACACAATTTAAAATGGTTTCAATACGAGAATTGAACAAATAAAATCGCTCGCATTCTCCACGAAAACAAAAAATATAAGAATCACAATTTGCCGATTCATCACAATTGATTGTGCATTCAACCGCTCATGAAACAGTCCATTCCCCGTAAATCCCCATGCACCTTAATAAATACGAAGTGCCATCCGTCTGGAATTCCCGGTTTCGCGATCGAGACGCTTGTCTATGATCTTGCCACCATGCCTCGAATGAAATTCCAGCCACATTTTTCTCCACTCGTTTTATTGAGTTATTAGCGGTCCCAAGGGAAATTCGAGCCTATAAAATAAATGAAAAACTAATTAAAAAACAACACCGATGTGAACCTATTCGGATCTTAAAGTACTTATACTAAATTTCATGGTCATACGCCGCTTAAATTTCAAACTGCACAGATCCAAAAATGGTCGCCATTTTGATGGGATAGTTATTTTCACTGGAAACGCTCTTAAAATTTTTAGTGCCCACTAAAGTATAAAAATAGTTGATCTCGAAAGATCAGGATTGTTCACCTGGAGCCTCCAGGCTCCCAAACAAAATTTTCTGGTCCCAGCCTGCTCCTTGAGAAATCTGCGGTGCCGGTTATTGTGATTTTATTAGAAAAAAAAAAGAAATAATTTATACAGTGGGTCTTTATTTACCATAGTCTGTTTTTAAATATGCTATGTCACGTGGCTAAATCATTAGAAAATTTATAAATTGATTTTATGAAATAATTGAAATTTTCCCAACGGGTGCAGCTGGAACAGGAATTTAAACTAGTTTCATTAAAAAAATTTATTAAAAAACAAAAAGATCAATCATGCATAAAGCATTGATTATGAAACACTTTCCAACTGAAATGCAATTTTATTCGAAAATCTTTAAATGCGATACATTAAATGGTGATATTTTTTTAATTATCACAGAACTACAATAATTTATTTTATCTGAAAACTTAAAACGTCATCGAAAAAAAATGAACTTTATTCATAAGACGTCATTGAAATATAAATCGTCTGGCTCTCTATGTAAAAGCAATGGATATTTCATTCATACACTTTTACTCCAGACTCCAGAGTTTAATAATTATGCTTGAAAAAAAATCAACAATTCTTATAAAACTCATCTTACAATCACTTGTTTACATTCTGCATCCATTTAAATTAGGCTTCGTTGTAGAAATATTCGAAGTTTGATGATTATTTAAACTCAAAAATATTGTAATTGCATTGGCGCAGAATACAGGGTGTCCCAAAAAGATTGAAACGCGCTTTAATTCTTTACCTGTTGGAAATAAGTGGACATTGTAAATTGCAAAAATGTTGAAAGCAAGGTAGGAAATAAGACTACGTTAATAAAATAGTCCTCCCATTCATTTTCAAAAAGTTACACTTTTTAAATTTTTATACGACTCCTTTAGACAAATTGGGTCAATTAGAAAAATTTTATTTTTAATGCAACAAGATCATTAAAAAAACCGCATAACTGTATCTTTAAAATCAACTTAATTATGATAAAGGAAAGAATCTGAGTTATGCCACTTTTCCGTACATGTAAAAGGCTGCTTCATCAGTGAAAATAGGGATCATAAACAAATTGACGATGAAAATTATTTAGATCAAAAATGCGTTAATATGTGTTAAAATGTGTCAAATGCAACTAAATAAAGCATTACACAGACAGGTATCATATAAAGCAGTGGTACTCACAACGCGGTTGGGGCACATAATTAAAATATGCATACATTGATAGAAGCCCACTGATATAAAGGGACAAATTTCGTTACAAATACTAGAAATACAATTCACAAAACGCAGTTCACAAAGCATTCTCAAAATGTTTTCCTTCAACTCCAATACATAACTGAGCTCTTCTAATAGAGCTTCTGTAAATATTTTGGAGTTCTTCGCCACTAATATTGTTACAAGCATCAATTATAGGTCAATTGGATTTAGTGGGCGAGTAATATAAACTAGCGTTTGAAGACGACCCCATAGGTAAAAATCTAGAGGGGTTAAATCAGGGGATCTGAGGGGGGGGGGGGGGGTCATTCTGTGGCTCCTTTCAAACCCATCCACTGTTTATCAAAGTTTTCGTTGAGCCAATTTGTCACAATTATAACCTGCTGTGCAGGCGATCCAACTTGTTGATAATACATGATTTTTAGAAGCGTTAATGTTGTCGTCTCCATAAAATCCTTTACAACACCGTTAAAAATAAGCTGCATGTATTTTTCATGTGTAAGAATGCCTTCATAAAACACAGGACCAATCAGTTTTTCATTCCAAATTCCGCACTATCTGACACAGAAAACTTTCTCTTGTGATATATTTTTCATGCACAAAAAATGGTTTCGTGTTATCCCAATAATAATCGTTGTGAGTATTGATTGCTGTATCTTCCGTAAACAAACATTCATTAGTTCACAGAATGTTCTTAACAAAGTACGAATTGGTGCTACACGCAGGTTAAAATCGGAGGGATAAAGTGCTTGAAGTCCATGAATACAAAATGGATGCCAATGGTATTTTCCAAGTGTTCTAGCAATTGACATCCTAGGTAGCCCCAAAGCTTTGCTTGCTTTTCAAATGCTTGTTCGTGGGTTGACAAAAAAAAATGCGATGATGTCAGTTTCTTGGTACTCCGTGTACAAACAATTTCTTCCAGGGCCTCTTGGATGAAATGAACCGGTAGTTCTTAATCTTCTCATCATCCAATAAACAAATGTACGTGAAATTTCAGGCCACTTTGGATATCGCCGTCCAAAATCCCGAGCAGTTTCAGCAGTATTTTTATTACACAGAGCATAAATCATTTTTAATTCGAAAAGCTCGTTATTTGTTAAAAATACCATAATGCACAACCAGTTACGTATTCTTAATTCGTCAATTCAGAACTAAACATGCTGACGATTCACTGAATGATTTCTAATATTCTTTATTTTGGTATAATATTAAAAAAAAGTTTAGTTGTATTGAATAGAAATAATACTGGGAATAAATACGTAAATTAAAAAATAAATCGTCTGCTTTTCATTCTTCAGTTCTTTTAAATTATTTTACTATAAACATTTGAAACGGCTGAATTAAAATTAAAGGAAAGAAAAAATCGTCTGTGAGTTCTATTCTTCGTTTTGAAAAATTATGTTAAATTTCAAAGTCAAATACATACTTGCATTTGCTTACTTATTTATTTTAATTGTTTCAAATAAAAAATGACATGTCTCAATATGAAAAGTACTTCAAAATCCATGATTGCATTGTGAGCCTACGCGGAATTCACAAAAATTTCTCCTATGTATTATCATCCAGTTTTATATTTTTTGTGATATGTCACAAATTTACATTTCTAATTTGATATTGGGCTTCCATTCACAATGTTTAATTTTCAATTAAATATAACTAGCTCAATTTTAAGGATACGGATATACGGTTTTTTTAATGATCTTGCTGCATTAAAAATAAAAATTTTCTGATTGACACAATTTGTCTAAGGGGTTCGTATAAAAATTTAACAAGAAAGATCAATCATGCTTAAAGCATTGATTATGAAACACTTTCTAACTTCAATGCAGTTTTATTTAAACATCTCTAAAATGCAATACATTCCTAAGTACTATTTTAAAACTTATCACAATACAACATTAATTTATTATATTTCAAAACTTAAACCTTCATCGAAAAAAATGAACTTCATTCAGATGAAGGCATTGAAATACAAATTGCCTGATTTAAACATCTCTAAAATGCGATACATTCCACGGTAATATTTTTAAAACTATCATAATACTACGATAATTTATTATTTGAAAACTTCATCGAAAACAACTGAAATTTATTTAAATGACGTCATAGAAAAAATAACACGCCTGATCTCTCTATAAAAACAGCATTTCATTCATTACATTTTCCCATTCATTTCATTCATCAAAATACTATAATAATTTATTTTATTTAAAAATTAAGACCATGGAGCTACAAGTAATTAAACTCTATGCTTAAAACTTCATCGAAAAAATCGTCCTTCTCTCTGTAAAATCAATGAATACTTCATTCATATCAGATATGCAGACTCCATGAGCTAAATAATTTTGCGTTATAGAAATGCAGCAATTCTTATACAACTCATTCTGCATATTTTGCTGTTTACATTTTTCATAAGAGAAAAATAGGCTTCGTTGTAGAAATAATCAAATTTGGATGAGCATTTAAACTCAAATATATCGTAATTGCGGTGTTTCAGTATGTAGAGGCACAGAATTTAAGCAAAAGTAAAGTGGTTTTAGGACGGATACAACACTCAATATGAATTAAAAAGAACGTAAAAGATCACGATTTTGAGACAAGATGGATGCCATATATCATTTTGAAGTGGATCATGTGAACTTTTCATATCATGGTCAAGTGATCGCTTCATATAAGAGGTGAAATTATTATTTTAATTTTTATTTAAAAAACTACAGAATATATTTCGCTGAATTTTATTTTATATATTTTATGGAACAATTTGAATATTACCTAAAATTTTCGAAGCAATTTGTGAATTTTAAATCTGCTTAAAAAATGTTTGAAAAATTAGGTCCCATAGGGTTCAATGTATATCATTTTTTCAACCCGTGTTCAATCCAAAACTTATTGAGTGGTATTATTCATTTACATTCCCGTAGATCTGACCCAGACCGTCTGAATAACATGCTAAAATTTCATTTTGATAAATTCATTTTTACGGCAGGTATTGTGCTAACAGACAGACGGACAGACAGAATGAACAAAGGCATGAAATCTTTTCATCTATGTTGTAAAGTGTTAATAAAGACTACATAAGTTCAAACGCATCAATTAAATGCTTATTTTATACGTAATTAATTGGGTAGTATTATTAATTTGTATTCCCATAGGTCCTACAGACTGTCTGAACAACATACTAAAATTTCATTTTGATTCATTTTTACGGCAATTATCGTGCTAACGGACAGACAGACAGAATGAACAAAGTCATAAATACTTTTCAACTTTGTTGTAAAGTGTTAAAAAGTGTAACATTTCTAAAATAAATGGGAGGACTATTTCATTAGCGTAGTCTTATTTTCTACCTTACTTTCAACATTTTTGCGATTTACATTGCCCACTTATCTCCAACAGGTAAAGAATTAAAGGGCGTTTCAATCTTTTTGGGACACCCTGTATAGATGCACAGAAAATACGCAAGAATAAAGCGGTTTTAGGACGGATGTAACATTAAATATAAATTTAAAAGAACTTTTAAAATCACTATTTTCGCACTGGGAAAGAAAGATGGATGCATATTTTATTTTGAAGTGGGTCACGTGGTCTCTTCATATTATATGGCTGTAATTATTATATTAACTCTGTTTTTAAAAACTAATGAACATATTTTGCTGAAATTTTTTTTATATATTTTATGGAATGATTTGAATAATTTTTTAAATTTTCAAAGCAATTTGTGAATTTTAATGCTGCTTAATAAATGTTTGAAAAATTA
Source organism: Amaurobius ferox (assembly GCA_951213105.1). Lineage (NCBI taxonomy): Eukaryota > Metazoa > Arthropoda > Arachnida > Araneae > Amaurobiidae > Amaurobius > Amaurobius ferox. The sequence goes on from OX578147.1 coordinate 25,627,733, forward strand.
GATCCCATAGGGTTCGATGCATTTCATTTTTTCAACACGGGTTCAAACCAAAACTAATTGAGTGATATTATTCATATACTTTCATTCAGTGATATTATTCATATACATGTTCCACAGACCGTGTCAATAACATACTAAAATTTCATTTGATAAAGTCATCTTTACGGTAGTTATCCAGCGAACGGACAGAGAAACAGACAGAATGAACAATATCATAAACGCCTTTCAACTATGTTGTAAAGTGTTAAAAAGATGATCATGATGAAATGAAAAATCCTTTTCTTAAACCAGAACGTGCATGAAATGTTTAAACATCGTTATTTAACTATTCTATGCACGTAATGAGAAGATCTTAGATAGCAATTTCGAATGTTTTTAAAATGATAATCTATGGTTACTTTGAATTCTGGTTAAATTGAAACTAATTTAATCAAACAAGTAATTTTTACTTTCCCTGCAATACATGGTAATGTATAGGGAAAGTATTGGAATCATGCCGAAAATCGCAACTCGAGTTTTCGACGGATCTACACGTTTCGAGACCTCTGGAATGCGAAAAAACCATTTTTAGCGTGACGTCTGTGTGTGTGTCTGTCTGTCTGTGCGTCTGTGTGTCTGTCTGTGTGTATGTCTGTGTGTCTGTCTGTGCAGATATTGTATCCACTCTAACTAAAAAACTAATGGACCGAATTTCACAAAATTTCGTAGGTAAGTCACTTGTGGGCGGGGTTGGTGCTGATTAGTTTTGGGTACGATTCGGAATAAAAGAACCCTCCTTTTTTGTGAAATGGCCCGCAAAAGTTTGTATCCACTGTAGCTGAAAAACTAATGGACCGAATTTCACAAAATTCGGTAGATAAGTCACGTATAGGTTACCCTGGTGCTGATTAAATTTTGGTATGATTCAGAAAAAAATAACCTGCCTTTTTTTGCAGAATGGCCCGCAAAAATCGTCCAAATCTAAACTAAAGAACTACGTATGCTCAAATATATCCATTAAATGCTTGTTTAATACGTAATTTTTAGCGAAGAAAAGAATAAGACCAACCCCATTACATTAGGACTAGCCGTTCTCGAGATATTTTAGTTTTTCGTATTTTCTCTACGCCACCTTTGAAAATAAGTCCGGTTACCGAATGAGAACGAAAATTGAATTAAAAGTGAAATAAATTTAATTAAAATAAAGAGAACATGGATATAAGTCTGCAGGGAAAGTCATGTGCTGCCCACACCAGATTTTTATTTTTCCTGCAATACATGGTAATGTATAGGGAAAGTATTGGAATCGTGTCGAAAATCGCAACTCGAATTTTCGACGGATCTACACGTTTCGAGACCTCTAGAATGCAAAAATACTATTTTTAGCGTGACGTCTGTGTGTGTGTCTGTGTGTCTGTCTGTCTGTCTGTGTGTCTGTCTGTCTGTCTGTGCAGATTTTGTAGTACTTTCCCTGCAATACATGGTAATGTAAAGGGAAAGTATTGGAATCATGTCGAAAATCACAACTCGAGTTTTTGACGGATCTACACGTTTCGAGACCTCTAGAATACGAAAATACTATTTTTAGCGTGACGTCTGTGTGTGTGTCTTTGTGTCTGTGTGTCTGTCTATGTGTCTGTCTGTCTGTCTATGCAGATTTTGTATCCACTCTAACTCAAAAATTAATGGACCGAATTTCACAAAATATGGTAGATAAGACACGTGTGGGCGAATCTGGTGCTGATTAGTTTTAGGTATGATTTGTGATAAAAGAATCCGCCTTTTTTTTTTTGCGAAATGGTCCGCAAAAGCTTGTATCCACTCTAGGTGGAAAACTAATGGACCGAATGTCACAAAAATCGGTTAATAAGTCACTTGTGGAATACCCTGGTGCTGATTAGATTTTAGTACGATTCCGAAAAAAATAACCTGCCTTTTTTTGCGAAATAGCCCTCAAAAATCATCAAAATCTAAAATAAATACATACGTATGCTCAAATGTATCCATTAAATGCCTGTTTTATACGTAATTTTTAAAGATGAAAAAAAAAAAGTCCAACCCCTTTACACTAGGACTAGCCCTTCTCGAGATATTTTAGTTTTTTCGTATTTTCTCTACGCCACCTTTCAAAATAAGTCCACTTAATAAATAAGAACGAAAAGTGAATGAAAAGTGAATTAAATTTAATTAAAATAAAGAGAACGTGGATATAAGTCTGCAGGGAAAGTCATGTGCTGCCCACATCAGATTTTTACTTTCTCATACTATGTACTAATATGTTATAAAGTATCATTTTCGAGAAAATGTTAGAATTCGAGATTTTGATGATAATGCATGTTTTAGGATCTTCTGAACACGTTTTAACTTTTTTTGGAGAGATGTCCATCTGTCTGCCTCTATGTATGTATGTATGCATGTATGTATATAACCGATTTCTTGCGATCGATCTTCGATAGTTGCCACAAATATTAATGGATTTCTACGAAACTTTATATCCGGCTTTGTTATCAGACAACTGTTGGCTCATCTGTCGTTTACATCTGTTTTATCCCGCGCTCTAATCACATAACCTATTTGCATTTCAGATTATTTGCATATATCGGTCAGTTGCGTTTCTCTCGCAATTTGCATGATTATATATCCAAAACTTCATGATATTGCATTTTCAATGTCGGGTAGTACAATAATGGATTTTCACAAAAAATTTATATCCCGATTTTGTTATCAAAAAATCTAAAACTAGATTTTTTTTTAATTCCAGAAAAGAACTTCTTAATTTATTCGAAATTTCATATTTTTAGAACATGGCAGCATAGGGCAAAATTTTACATAATCATGCATAATGATTTCAATCTCTATTTTTAACGTGATAACTATTTTTTGCGTGACGTCTGTCTGTGTGTCTGTGTGTCTGTCTGTGCTATGTATGTATCCTATCTAACTCGAAATCTACTGAACCAAATTTCATAAAATTTGGTAGGTAAGTCACTTGGGTGTGACTTTGATGCTGATTAGTTTTTGGTACGATACGTAAAAACAGCACCCGCCTTTTTTTGCAAAATGGCCTGTAAAAATTTCATGTATCCATTCTAGCTAAAATACTAATCTACCAAATTTCACAAAATTTGGAAGATAAGTTACTTGTTGGATACTCTAGAGCTGATTAAAATTTGGTACAATTCGGAAAAGAACAACCTGCCCTTTTTTACGAAATGGCCCACAAAATTCGCCAAAATCTAAAAAAAAAGACTACGTATGCTGAAATGTATAAATTAGATTCTTATTTTATACGCAATTTTTGACGAGGAAAAGAATATAACACACTCCATTTTACTTTAGGCCTAACCGTTCTCAAGATATTTGCGATTTCTTGCATTTTTGTTACGCAGCTATCGTAAAAATGTCCAATTACGAAATAAAAACAAAAATTGAATTAAGAATGCATATTTAATATTATTTGGTGCAATTAAACTCAATCTAATGAATTATTAAAGGAATAAAGAAAACATGAATTTAAGTCTGCAGGGAAAGTCATGTGCTGCCCACATCAGATTTTTACTTTCCCTGCAATACATGGTAATGTATAGGGAAAGTATTGGAATCATGTCGAAATTCGCAACTCCAGTTTTCGACGGATCTACACGTTTCGAGATCTCTAGAAAACGAAAAAACTATTTTTTGCGTGACGTCTGTGTGTGTGTCTGTCTGTCTGTGTGTCTGTGTGCCTGTGCAATGTATGTATCCACTCTAACCCAAAAACTTATGCACCGAATTTCATAAAATTTGGTAGGTAAGTCACTTGGATATGGCCCTGGTGCTGATTAGTTTTTGGTACGATTCGTAAAAATAGAACTCGCCTTTTTCTGCAAAATGGCCAAAAAAATTTTATGTATCCACTCTAGCTAAAATACTAATTGACCAAATTTTACAAAATTTGGTAGATAAGTTACTTTTACGCTACTGTGGTGCTGATTAGATTTTGGTATTAATCGGAAAAACAACCTGCCTTTTTTTACGAAATGGCCCGCAAAAATGTCATGTCTCTAGCTAAAATACTAATTGACCAAATTTCACAAAATTTGGTAGATAAGTTACTTATTGGATACTCTGGTGCTGATTAGTATTTGGAATAATTCGGAAAATAGAACCCGCCTTTTATTTCGAAATGGCCCGCAAAAATTTCATGTATCCACCACAGCTAAATTACTAATTGACAAATTTCACAATATTTGGTAGTTAAGTTACTTGTGGGACACTCTGGTGCTGATTTGATTTTGGTATTATTCGGAGAAGAACAACCTGCCTTTTTTTACGAAATGGCCCTCAAAAATCGTCAAAATCTAAAAAAAAGCTACGTAAGTTCAAATATATCAATTAAATGCTTGTTTTATACGTAATTTTCTATGGGAATAAGAATAAGAACAACTCTATTACTCTAGAACTAACCGTTCTCGAGATATTTCAAATTTTTCTCATTTAGTTATGCCATTTTTGGAAAAATATCCAATTACCAAATAAAAACAGAAATTCAATTAAAAATGCAAATTTAGTGTTGTTTTGTGCAATTAAATTCAATTTAATGAATTATTAAAGAAATAAAGAAAATATTAATTTGAGTCTGCAGGGAAAGTCATGTGCTGCCCACATCAGATTTTTTACTTTCCATGCAATACATGGTAATGTATAGGGAAAGTATTAAAACCGTGTCAAAAATCGCAACTCGAGTTTTCGACGGATCTACACGTTTCGAGATCTTTAGAATACGAAAAAACTATTTTTAGCGTGATATTTGGGTGTGTGTCTGTGTGTGTGTCTCTCTGTGTGTGTGTCTGTGCAATGTATATATCCACTCTAACTCAAGAACTAATGGAACGAATTTCATAATATCTGGTAGGTAAATCACTTGCGTATGACCCTGGTGCTGATTAGTTTTTAGTACGATTCGGGATGAAAGAACCCGCCTTTCTTTGCAAAATGGCCAGCAAAAAATGCCTGTATCCAGTCTAGTTGAAAAACTAATGAACCGAATTTCAGAAAATTCAGTAGATAAGTCGCTTGTAGGTTACGCTGGTTCTGATTAGATTTTAGTATGATTCGGAAAAAAATAACTTGCCTTTTTTTGCAAAATTGCCCCCAAAAATCCTCAAAATCTAAAATAAAAAACTACGTATGCTCAAATATATCCATTAAATGTTGTTTTTATATGTAATTTTTAAGGAAGAATAGAATAAGATTAACCCCATTATACTAGGACTAGCCGTTCTCGAGATATTTCAGTTTGTTCGTATTTTCTCTACGCCACCTATGAAAATAAGTCCAGTTACCAAATGAGAACGAAAATTGAATTAAAAGTGAATTAAATTTAATTAAAATAAAGAGAACGTGGATATGTCTGAAAGTCATGTGCTGCCCACATCAGATTTTTACTTTCCCTGTAATATATATGGTAATGTATAGGGAAAGTATTGGAATCATGCCGAAAATCGCAACTCGAGTTTTCAACAGATCTACAAATTTTGGGGCATCTGGAACACGAAAAAACTATTTTTAGCGTGACGTCTGTGTGTGTGTGTCTGCCTGTCTGTTTGTGCAATGTATGTATTCACTTTAACTCAACAACTAATGGACCGAATTTCATAAAATTTGATTGGTAAGTCCTTTGGGTGTGACCCTGGTTCTGATTAGTTTTGGTACGATTCGTAGAAAAAGAACCCGCCTTTTTTTGCGAATAGTCCCGTAAAAATTTCATGTATCCACTCTAGCTAAAATACTAATTGACCAAATTTTGCAAAATTTGGTAGATGAATTACTTGTAGGATATTTTGGTGCTGATTAGATTTTGGTACGATTCGGAAAAGAACAACGTGCCTTTTTTTACAAAATGGCCCGCAAAAATCGCAAATATCTAAAAAAAAGACTACGTATGCTCAAATATATGAAATAAATTCTTGTTTTTTACGCAGTTTTTGACGAGGAATAGAATATAATACACTCCATTATACTTTAGAACTAACTGTTTGCAAGATATTTTAGATTTCTTGCATTTTTGTCACGCCGCTTTCGGGAAAATGTCCAATTACCAATTAAAAACAAAAATTGAATTAAAAATGTATATTTAGTGTTATTTTGTGCAATTAAACTCAGTCTAATGAATTATTAAAGAAATAAAGAAAATATGAATTTGAGTCTACAGGGAAAGTCATGTGCCGCCCACATCATATTTTTTTTGTTCGGGACATCATTAGTCCAACCCCAGGGGGTAGGGGCAAGTTATATCATCCACCCATCCCGGAGGTACATTTTAAAGTATGGTATCAATCGAAAGGTTTTATCAAATCCTTTAAAGTGAAGGGTAACAGGTTGTCTCTTAGTAATCACTTGAACGAACAATACCGGTTTTTCAAAAGTTTTCTTGTAAAATTTGGAAAAATAAGAAAAAAATCTGCAAACTACTTAAAAAATAGATTATGGTATGAGAAGGTTGAGTTGAGATACAAACCAGTTAATTTTTATTTGTATTTCTCACTTATTTTCAAACAAACTAGCTGCTAAACCTTTCAAATTGCAAAAAAGAATGGTAATAAAATAAGCTTATGTGTTGAAAGACATTATCTTGTTCCTTTAGTTTCACTACTTCGCCAATTTTCGAGAAATTGAAAATTCTTTGCATATGTTGAGAATTGGCTATATTTTAAAATATGATGCCAATTCGCCAAATATTTACCAACTTTCTATAAAATTATGCTTTAAAGGGGTGCCATAAAATGTTATTTTCTTATTTACAGCTAGTTTTCTCCTAGTATTTACATAATTATAAATCTTTATTAAAAAAATATTGTGATATGCTATATAAGAAAAGCCCTTCTCTCTGCCTATCTATCTGTAATATCTGGCGACAAATTTAGCGAAATAGTCACCACTTGGTAATGTTTAGAAAATGTGGCAATTTTCGATAATTCTATATAACGAGATATTAAATTAATTTTTTTACTTTCCTTATATACAATAATGTGTAAGGAAAGTATTGTGACGGGGTCGAAAATTCGAATTCGAGTTGTCGACGGGAGAGCACGTTTTAAGCATCCCTGATCACGAATCGAACATTTTTGAAGTGATGTCTGTGTGTGTGTGTGTCAGTGAGTCTGTAGAGACGATAACTGACGAACGAATGGACCGATTCGAAAGAAATTTGGTACAAAAATTACAATCCGTAAACACTGGAAACCTATTGTTTTTATACGCAATAGAATGTTCAGAACCCCCCGTCAAAAAATCAAAACCTCTAATAAAATTGCGCAAATAGACATTTCCTATGTAATTTTTCATTAGAAAACGATTGACATAAATTTTAGAACGCTAACATGAACCGCTCTCGAGATATTGCAAATTTTTCAAAAAAATTATCAAAAACTCATATAAAATAAAAAAAAACATATTTCCTATTGAGAAACATGTTCACTTTTCATATATAATACCATGCGATAAATTTGTGACATCATTCTCTTGGATCTACCTCGTTCCATTAATGAAAAAAAATACTTTGAGTAATGCTTTTGTATTTGAACGCCAATAGTCATTTATCTGCTGTAAGAATAACCTATTTTCCGTCCATAACGCTTGGCGAGATTTTGACGACGAATTTGACGGAATATCGCCAACTTGGCGACTTTTTAAATGTTGCCAAATTAACGAAAATCTCGCCAAATGGATAAAAATGACGGTACATCAATGAAAATGATGTACCGTCATTGGGAAGAATATAAGTATCTAAGAATAACATTTTTTTCACTGTAAAAGTAGTAAATTCATTGCATTATATAAGGAAAGTCATGTGCTGCCCACATCAGATCTTTTAGCTTTGGGAAAAAACAGATTCACAGTTGTTAATATAATAAAACTTGAAATATTTTCTTTAAGAAATCAGACATATGAAAACTAGGTGATAAGATGCTTTGTAGCTCTCCTCTTCATGCTAAAAAACAGTTTATTTTCTACTAAAGAAGTACTGCAAGGCGGTAAGCAGACAAACAATCGAATATTTTTCAATTATTTTGAAACATGCTATTATTTTCGATAAATTAGTTTTTGAGTTAGAGTGGATAAATACATTGCACAGACAGACACTTAGACAGACGCACAGACATCACACTAAAAATGGTTTATTCGACTTCTAGAGTTCCCAAAACGTGTAGATCCGTCGAAAACTCGAGTTGCGATTTTCGACACGATTCCAATACTTTCACTATACATTAACATGCATTGCAGGGAAATTGTGATACCACTGCAGCACATTTTGATCAGAGAGGCCTGATATTTTTCCTTTCCTATTTGATCTATTTCCAACGACACAGGTAACAACTTTTCCTCCAACTCGGAGAACGAACGGAAGAGGGCCCGTCGCTTCCATGTCTGTCCTATCTGTTTCCCAATCGAGCTTCCTCACCTGCTGACGAAACAGAGATAAACAACACTGTCCCGCGGAAGTGCCTGCAAATACGCAGAAAACAATCGTTAAATGTTATATTTGCGAATTTTCTAGAATCAAATATAGTTTAGCTTTAAATATACCTCATAGTGTCTGGTTCTACTTGTATTACAATTATTATCAGAATGAAAGCAGGAAAATCTGATGTGAGCAGCACATGACGGTTTTTCTTTATTTCTTTAATAATTCGTTAGATTGAGTTTAATTGCACAAAATAACACTAAATTTGCATTTTTAATTCAATTTTTGTTTTTATTTGGTAATTGGCCATTTTTCCAAGGGCGGCATAACAAAAATGCGAAAAATCTCAAGTATCTCGAAAACGGTTGGTGCTAGAGTAATGGAGTTGGTCTAATTTTTTTTTCTTCATCAAAAATCACGTATAAAACAAGCATTTAATTAATGCATTTGAATACACATATTCTTTAATTTAGATTTTTATTTTATATTTTGACGAATTTTGCGAGCCATTTAGCAAAAAAAAGCAGGGTTTTTCTTCCGAATTGTGCCAGAATCTAATTAGCAGCAGAGTATCTCAATAATTTATCTACCAAAGTTAGGCCATTTTTCTTTAACTTTAAAATCACCTGAATTTTGATAAAGGAAAAAATCTAACCTATGCCACTTTTCCGTACCATGTGAAAGTCTGTTTCATCAGTTGAAATGGGGATCATAAACAAATTGACGATCGAAATTGTTTAGATCAAAAATACGTTAATATGTGTCAAAATTTTTTATCACACATGCATCTAAATAAAGCATTACGCAGACAGAGATCATATAAAGCAGTGGTACTCACTACGCGGTTGTGTATCCAATGTATTATCATCCAGTTTTTTTTTTTTTTTTTTTTTTTTTTGTGATATGTCACAAATTTACATTTCTAATTTGATATAGGATCCCCATTCACAATGTTCAATTTTCAATTAAATATAACTCGCTCAATTTTAAGGATACAGATATACGTTATTTTTAATGATCTTGTTGCATTAAAAATAAAAAATTTCTGATTGACCCAATGTGTCTAAGGGGGTCGTATAAAAATTTAAAAGGTGTAACTTTTTGAAAATGAATGGGAAGACTATTTCATTAACGTAGTCTTATTCCCTACTTTACTTTCAACATTTTTGCAATTTACATTGTCCACTTATCTCCAACAGGTAAAGAATTAAAGCGCGTTTCAATCTTTTTGGGAGCACCCTGTATACCGTATATTTTTGCCAACACCCCTCATGTAGAAAAATGCCAAGACATAATTCTAGTGTTCTTTCTGGTAATTTTTACTTTCTCATGCGTAGTATTGAGAAAGTATTGCTTGTACGAAAATTTTCGATTTCGATATTTTGATGACAATATATGTTTTAAGACCTCCTGAACACGTTTTGACTATTTTGGAGTTATGTCCATCCATCTGTCTGTCTGTCTGTATGTATGTATGTATGCGGTCGATTTTTTGTGCACACGATAGCGGACACAAATATTAATGGATTTTCGCAAAACTTTATATCCGGCTTTGTTATAAAAAAAAGATGAGTCACGTGTGGGTTACCTTGGTGCTGATTAGATTTTAGTATGATTCGGAAAAAAATGACCTGCCTTTTTTTGCAAAATGGCCCGCAAAAATCGTCCAAATCTAAACTAAAGAATTGGGTATACTCAAATATATCCATTAAATGCTGATTTAATACGTAATTGTTAACGACGAAAAGAATAAGACCAACCCCATTACACTAGGACTAGCCGTTCTCGAGATATTTTAGTTTTTCGTACTTTCCCTACGCCACCTTTGAAAATAAGCCCGGTTACCGAATGAGAACGAAAATTGAATTAAAAGTGAAATAAATTTAGTTAAAATAAAGAGAACGTTAATATAAGTCTGTAGGGAAAGTCATGTGCTGCCCACATCAGATTTTTTTAACATGGCAGCATAGGACAAAATTTGACATAAGAATGCATTAAAGGATTTATTTATGGCTCAATGGTCCCGATACTTTATAGACTGAATCATTGGGAAAAATAGCCTCAATATATTTATTTTTGTTCGTGACGTTATTAGCCCCCATCGGGGGGCAAGTTCCCCAACCTCCCCCCTCCGGGGGGCACATTGTCAAGTACCGTATCAATCGAAAAAAATTTTCAAGCCCTTTAAAGTGAAGGGTAACACGCTATAATTGTAATCATTTGGACCCATGATACAGATATTTCAAAATATTTCTTGTAAAATTTAAAAAAAAAAAATCTGCGAAACATACATTCTCGTATGAGAAAATCGAGTTGAGCCACTCTCCAGCTAATTCAAATTATAAATGTGAGTCTACGAGAAACTACTGACGAGATAAATCCCTGATTGTGGATTAAGAAACGCCATGTATAATATATGGCCTGGACATATACACACCGGCGAACCTCTTCCATCGAATCTGATTGGGGCATACTTATCCAACAAAATTCTGAATTATTAAAATTTTCCTTAAAGCAATGCTTTCTCTAGTATGAGACAATTAACACCATAATTTTTATCTTAGACCTTTGTGTATCGGTGGTAAAAAAAATGAGGAATAGAAAAAATCCCATCTTTTATTTCAGAAGTAGGTTGAAATCGAAGCAGCTCACAAAGACCTGTAATTTTCTAAAGAAAGAGATCGGGGTTTGCTGTTGTCCTTCGGGCCTATATCTAAACTTTTGCCATAGCAACCAGTTATTTAGGTGGCCACTTTTCATTTGGCCTGCAATTAGATTTCCTTGAGATCTCAAATTAAACCTGTCAAAGACAAGGAAAGTAACACGCTTAAAAGGTTGAGTTGTGACGTATTTTTGATACGGATAATTTAGTTTTACCATGCATGAAACTTAGCATCAAAGTTACTCGCCTTCATCGAAAGTAATATCAGTTAGGTTTCGTCCCTGAGGATCTTTTTATTCACTTTTCTTGTAAAAGGGAATGGTGTAAAAGGTTAGTTGATCTCTATTTCCCGAAAGTATATTTGTTTAAAATTTAGAAATTGATACATATAGATGAGAAATGCAATTGTGAGAAGTACATTAGATACAATGAATTACAAAGGCAGATAAAAGTACAAAAATACAAACAAGAAAAAGAAAGACCAAAGTAAAAGACACAAAGAAAAAAAAAATACAAAGATACAAAGAAAAAAAATGGAAAAAAATACAAATAAATACAAAATGGGCATCTCCATAAATGAATATCTACATAAATGAACATCAGTGCATTAGATACAATGAATTACAAAGACAGATAAGAGTACAAAGATACAAAGAAGACAAAGAAAGGTAAAAATGCAAAGTACAAAATAAACATATATTTTAACATTAACATCCTTTTGAATAAACTTCCATTTTAAACAATAATACCCTTTTGCTGCGATGAAAAATAAATATAAAATTTATACACACACACACACACACACACACATCACTTCAGAAATGTTTGATTCGTGATCAGGGATGCTTGCAACGTGCTCTCCCGTCGAAAACTCGAATTTGAATTTTCGATCCCGTCACAATACTTTCCTTATACATTATATATATAAGGAAAGTAAAACTAAGAAAAACAATAGATAAGCATTGAGGCTTTAAAACTGAATGGACTGAATCCTTCACTGTTATCTCGAACTCAGATGGCCTTTCAACCTGCAGTTTTAAACATGAAACAATCTTTTCTTCGAAGATTAAATGAATTCAGAAACGATAAAGCCATTCTAGCTTTTATTACTAATCCACTTAATGCCAATGAATTAAATTTTTCTCTGTTACTTTCCTTATATACATAATGTATAAGGAAAGTATTGTGACGGGGTTGAAAATTCGAATTCGAGTTTTCGACGGGAGAGCACGTTTCAAGCATCCCTGATCACGAATCGAACATTTTTGAAGTGATGACTGTATGTGTGTGTGTGTGTGTGTGTGTCAGTAGTGAGACTGTACAGACGATAACTGACGCAAGAATGGACCGATTCGAACAAAATTGGGTGCGAAAATCACAATCCGTAAACACTGGAAGCTTATTGTTTTTATACGCAATCGAATGTTCAGAACCTATTCACGATGCCGTGCAAGAGTTAAACCTTTATATAGTTACCTTAATTTATAATATTGTTCTAAAATATTTAATACCTTTAAACAGTTTTTTAAGATATTTTTGAGCTATGTATATATTGTATAATTTATATCTGTTTTGTAATACACCAATTTGTTATGCTGACAGTTTCTAAGATATGCAAATTTCGCTTGACGGCGGTGGGTTGTATTTAAGCATGTTGGCATCTTTTTTTAATTATATCGCCACTGAAGATGAGCATGAGGATGTTCGAAAGCGCTTTGGCTGTATTTGATGTACGTCTGTAGGATGATTGTTTAATTAAGTGACCTTTGGATCTGGTTTTAAGATGTGTCATTTGTTTAGTTGATTTAATGATTTGAGATTTTGACGTGTCGCCACTTCTGGTATAAGCCGGAAAATATTTAGATTCATTGATGTAAAACTTTGCTTGCCATTCTAAATTCCACTACGAAGTAAATGAGACAAAAGAACCTTTACGGGTGTTATGCGAAACTCATACATACAAAACTGTAAAAGAAAATTGTGGGAAAAAAAGTTCAAAGTGTAGCTATATATACTATTTAATGAATTTAATAATGGTTCAAATGATGGCGTATTAACATTTTTTCAAATTATATTGAAATAAAGTTACTCAAATTTCAGGTTTCTACTTAGATGAAGCACATTTTGTCAAATTCCGCATAGCATTTTAGGAAATTAATATCATAAGAAAACTTAATGAGAAATTTGGCCGCAGCGATTATTCATGAAAGCAGTTTTTTATTTTCATTTCAGCATAGAATACATAGCATATTAGAGTGTGGTATATATTTTCTTTTTCATTGCACAAAACTCGCAACTGCCTCCAATTATTTCAAATTCCGGACAGTTACAATCTCTATTTACAAAGCGGAAGACAAATTTCTGAGACAAAAGTTTTTATTTCCAGGTTTGACAACCCCTGGAACATTTTAGAAAAACTTTAGTTTGCCTCACTTTTTTAGAAAAACTTTAGTCTGCCTCACTTTTTGTGAAAATTAATTGCAAATTCGCTTCTATGTAAAAACAAATGACATGCCATATAGAGCAGTAACATTCACCGTTTTTAAGATATTGCATGTTTTTTTATACTAAAATGCAGAAAATCTTAAAAAATTTAAATATATTCACTATTATCAAATGACTGGATAATTTGTAAGTACTTTTAATCAAATTTCAATGGGCACTATTATTTAGTAGTTATCATGAGACATTTTCGAAATATTAGTAATTTTACTTTCCGACAGGGAGTGCGATATTCATAAAATAATCTAGTTAACTACATAAAATCTGCTTATTTTAATCGGTAGCAACAAAAAAAAAAAACCAGTTGATCTTCAGAGAGATCTAGTTATAAAGAAGCTCTAATTAGCGTTGTCGTTGCACAAAATCGGAATTTGCTTATCTGCATGTAAAGTCATGAGTTGGACGTGCGGACGTGATTGTTGAGGACTTGTGGACCTCTGATTATTTGCGAGATGGTCCAATCACCCAACATTTGTTGTTTTGTTGACTAGGCATTATCTTTTGCATAAACAAATATTTATTAATTACAGGAAAATATATACACATAATGAAGAAAAATTAGCAAAGCGGTTCCGCGATAGGTTGACAAGCCATACGCAAAGTCTCTAACTGTAGCATTGTAGGACAGTAAAGGTTCGAAACAAATCGAACGGAGGTTCGACTGATCAGTTCGAAATCTCAAGAGCAAGTGTCCAATCCGAGGGTTTTTCTCTGGACTAAAATTTGTATACGCCCCAAAAGGAGTGACCGACCATCTCATTGGTCGTCACCGGGACTCATTTATGGGTATGTCATCCATGTACACCACGCGTTTGTAAGGTGCACCATCATATTAGTTTTCACATATGCAGGTGCCGAAAATTGTTACTTTCAAGTGCCAACATACTGTCACCGACGTTAAAGTTATGTGAAAGTCACCATCGGGAGTTTTTAGAAGACAGACTTCCAAAACAGGAAACGATATGAGGTTTCCACAGTTATGCAATACGTAGAGAAATGCCGCTTCGAGTTGGCTGTGGTGCATGTAGAAGAAATGGCGAGAGCTAACCGCCACAGACATATCAGATTTAAAAAAAAAATATGTGTTAAATGCGAACATTCTAACATTTAACTCTTCTCCCATAGTAATAGATGCGAGCGGCAAGATCATCGATGGCATGCTGTATGGGACAATGTCCACCTTAGGGGACTTTGACCAGTGCCTTGACATCAAGGCCACCAACGACAGGAAGGGAAAGAACTTCGGCCAGGTCATGTTCACTGGTCAGTACTGCGCACTGGACATAACCCCACCCCTTCCGCCGAAAAGACAGTACTACAAACTCAATGACGTTCCGGACGAACTGAAGGAGTTTGCTAAGGGAGATAATGTAAGTGTCTAGCAGATTCAAATAGTTAATATCTTAATGTGAATTTAAACTTATTAATTACTTTAGTGTAGCGAACATGTTACCAAATTTATAAATTGCATAAGTTCGAATATCATTTTTCATTTATTATCAATATTATTTTTCTGAATCTTTATTTTATTTTCTGCGTTTCGCAGAAAAGAAAAGAAAATTAAAAAATCTGATATGGGCATCACATGACTATCCCTACAGAATACAATGATTTTGCTTCTTTCACAGCTTAGCCAAATTAACTTTACTTTGCGCATATATAATTTGACAATTAGAAATATAACTAGTATCCGCTAAGCAATATAGTTCATATATTAATAGTATAGTTCGTATATTATTATTATTTATCATCATTATTAATAAAATTGCAGTTTCCAGTCTTTTTTAACCAATCAGAAAGAAGTAAGCCCTGAGCCTGCACTACTAAGAGCTACAAAGAGCATGCTAATATTTCACTCAGGTGACAAAACCATGGGACAGGGATTTGTCCCTAATCCTTTCTCCATAGACAAATCTCCGATTTGATATATAGGCTATATCTCACCTTGGCGGGACAAGCTAGAATACCCAGGACAAAGAACAATTTTTTCTTACACTATAAGCACAGGCTAGGAACTTAAGTGAGTGCAGGAATTACCCCTGCTCCTGCTAAAACAAATTTTATAGACTTCAAACTGAAAAAAAAAACTTTTAGAGACTAAAAAAAATAGATAAATAAAGAAACAGACTAGCTCGTTCATTACATTAGCTTCTTTGGATCATAGCGAATGCATTTTTATTATTTTTTCATATTATTGTATAAAGAAAGTACTATTTCTCTGAATATTCTCAATTTAGAGATTTTGTTCCAAGAATGTTCAATAAGTAAAGATTTAGAAACTTGTTGTTTAAAAGCATATATGGCTCATGTGTTCCTTAATACGAAATTTAGGAGCTCCTTTTAGTTTACCGACATAACCAAGACTACATTCCCATGGAATGGGATAAACACCCAACGATTTAAGACAGGAATAGGGCATTTTAGTGAAAGGAAATGTCTTTTGTTGGAGGTTTAAAAATGACACACTAAGAATTGAAACGTGGTAGAATATCGGCGAGTTTATAAAAATGAATAAAAAGATTAAAGGATAGAATTACGTGAACAAAGCTCTTGGCGTTGAAGGTTAAAAACCAATTGGGGAATTTAGTTATAAGTTTGCTTGGTATGAAGTATATGATGCAAAACAACTGTAATGCAGGACCATCAGATAGATTATACACGATCTGGGACAGAGACTCATCAAGTCAAGTCCTCTCGTTAAAACTAATCTTCAACATAACAATGTATACGGTGCATTAATTTTAATTATTTCAGAAATTTATAAAGATGATATCTCGATAACTTTCTATTTCAGATTATAAACGAAGCAGCGAAAGCTTCTCAGTTCTTCCACTTCTTGGCGATGAGGTATGGCATCTGCGTTCCTTCTGGGTGCCAGACTACTGACCTACAGCAAGTGGCAGACATAAGTATGACATCTTTATTTTATACTTTCCCTACAATACGTATGTATGAAATGTATACAGGGTGTACAGTGCTATCGGTACCAATGGCTATTTCCTCAACCGTTAGTCACAGAGATACACTTCCAATTGCAAAAATGTTTTAAATTTTAAATTCTATTGTCTTAGAAACAATTTAAATCAATAAATGCATTTCTGGAAGAAATACGAAATATAAATTTTTATACAGTACCACGATCCTACCAATTATATTTAGGAAAATCATCCTCATACAATATTATGCAAAATAAAAAAAAAATCATCCTTTTACGACCAAAATTGACGACTTATAGCTGTTTAAAGTTGAACCCCTTTTTTGCTGAGAAACGGTCAATACGGTCCCTGATCTGTTGGTTCCCTGTAACGGGTCATTTTTATGCGTGGAAAAGCGACTTAAGACATAAAGTTTAATGCTTCATAACTCGGTGAATTTTGGTCGTAAAAGGAAGATTTTTTTTTATTTTGCATGAAATTGTATGAGGATGATTTCCTAAATATAATTGGTAGGACCGGGGGACCGTATAAAAATTTATATTTTGTATTTCTTTCAGACATGAATTTATTGATTTAAACTGTTTCTAAGATAATAGATTTTAAAATTTAAAACATTTTTGCAGTTAAAAGTATATCTCTGTGACTAACGGTTGGGGAAATAGCTATTGGTCACCAATAGCACTGGATTCCCTGTATAATAAAAAGTATTGTAATAGAGGCAAAAATTTGAAGTCAAGATTTTGATAGATTTCCCCCTTTGGGCATCCTGAGATGACGCAGGCTGTTGCTTCACTTAAAAGTTGCCGGCTGAATGGATTATTATTATTATTAATATTTGGCGAATTTTTCAGACTCGTATGGCTATTTTTAGATGTTATTTGACAATACTTGCGCCAGTAGCGTGATGTGTTTCGATAATGTTCGTTGTCAAGGAGGAAGGGGAATTCCGCCACTGAATCTGTTTCACCCATTCTTGACGTCAGGAGCCGCCACTGGTTTGGGCATCCTAGAACACGATTCTACTTGTTTTAACGCAAATTCAATGTAATCTTTAATCAGTGTTCATTTCATATGATGACATGCATTAAACTAATGCATTTCTTGTATGTATGTTGACATTTATTTTTATCTTATCCTTTGTACTGTAGAGCACTTAATACTCTTTGCATCTTATCCTTTGTACTGTAGAGCACTTTGTACTCTTAAGCATTTAATTTCTTTTCAGTCGCGAAAGATACTTACTGGACAGTAAAAGTGAAGAGATGTGAAGTGAAAGAGGAGAATGTCTACACACCACTCATAATAGCCGTTATGTAAGTATAAATGATGATCACGTGGTGCATTTGTGATTGGCAAGATGGTCTTCAGATTTATGTGTACAGAGTTCCTAGAAAGGGTTCCACAACGTTGTTGTTGTTGTTGTTGTTGAAACCCAGACCGTCCGACCTACCAGAAAGGTGTAAGGTAACTGTTTTGGACGGTCGGGAAGTGCCACCCAATTTAGACCGGAACCCAGTGGGGGAGGCATCCACAGGGACGGGGTTCCACAACGTGATAGTATCGTGTCAATTAATAAAAATCGTACAATTTTGAATAAGTTGGACTACAATGTTTTCTTTTTCTCATTTTGGGGTTCCGCCATCAAATTGAATTTCAGAAGATTTGCTAACCAAAAAGGACTGATAAACACTGATTTAGAGTAAAGCGACCATGCCCGATCGAATAAAATGGACTGCCAAGTCCCCTAGCGGAAAATTTAAAAATTATTACAACGAGCTCGGTAACAAAGCGAGATCAACGAAAAAAGCCAATTACAAAATTGTAAAGGAAAATTGTAAATTGTTGTGTCTAATGTGTAGGAATCGGCATTAAAAACGTACGACCCGAGTGTATAGAAGGCGTGCCTGTCAAAAGTCATATCATCAAAACCTAACACGGTGACACCTTCAATGCTTGTCAAAGTACTCTACATTTTATCAAATTCAAATGAGCATTGTTGTTGACGAAGTGCATTATGAACATATTGTATATTAAATTCCTATGCATGTAGTTTACTTCAACTTTCCTGAATTGAACAGCAATTCGTCAATAGCTATATTGTGTGAAAAAAATGTCTTCTATAGCAATTTTGTTGCCTTTCCTACTCATTAAATAATGCTCTAGAACTTTGTAATTGGCATTTTTCGTTAATGCTTTTGAGCTTTGTAATTGACATTTTTCGTTAATGTTCTAGAACTTTGCAATTGGCATATTTCGTTATTGTTCTAGAACTTTGTAATTGACATTTTTCGTTAATGCTCTAGAACTTTGTAACTGGCATTTTTCGTTAATGCTCTAGAACTTTGTAATTAGCATTTTTTTATCTATCTCGCTTTCGTGTCGAGTTCATTATCCTTACTTTTTAATTTTACGCTAGAGGTGCTATAATAGTTTTTATTCTATCGGGCATGGCCACTTTACAATTAATTGACCTAACGCGTGCACACCTGAACATTTCCTTACAAAGTTATTGGGGTACTTAAGGACTTTCATAGGAACCCTGTAGGAACTAGACTTCATGCATAGTTGCTGATTCACTATGAAGTTAATAAAGCTTTCTCTCCGGGTCCCATTTCCCAATAAGGAAATCCTCAATATACTTGAACATCTGAAAAAATTTAAGTGATATCAAGAAATTTAAATCTCTAAATAAAATACTTTTTTAAATATTTATATCACTCATTTTTAGAACTTAATAATTAAACAGTGCTGAATTAGAGTCCAGCATCCCCCTGAGGAAGTATTTTACTACTTAGTTTAATGTATCTGCCATTATTTTCAAAAACATATTTTCTTCTTAATGAATATATGAAGTGTTAATAATACATTTATTTTCTTCCAATTTTCTAATGTGGTTCAACAGAAATTCGTTTAAAAACTAAAAATAACAAAGAAAGAAGTTCCCATATTCTAAACGAATTGCTCTTTTATCAATTTAATTCTAAAATCATGATTCAGTTATGCAAATAAGGAAAAATAATCAAATTAAATAAGGCAAAATAATCAAGTGAAAAATAATCAAGATTTAAATATCATCTTGTTATGATATTTCTAAGAAAACCTTTCTTGTAACTTAGATTACATAATTGTTGTAGCTGTCAAGGAATGAAAAATACTACTACTGACTGCAGCATTATTAAGAATTGCAATATATATGACGTCACGCCCCCCCCCCCCCCATCATCCTTGTTT
This sequence comes from Amaurobius ferox, assembly GCA_951213105.1. NCBI lineage: Eukaryota > Metazoa > Arthropoda > Arachnida > Araneae > Amaurobiidae > Amaurobius > Amaurobius ferox. The sequence goes on from OX578147.1 coordinate 25,647,489, forward strand.
TAGCCTGGTTCCCCCAATTAAAAATTCGCCACTATTTATACATAGATTAATGCATGGAGATAAAAGTAAGAAGTTAAAACTTCCTAGTAAGAAAAAGCCAATATCGTTTGAGACAATAATTCCGGTTGCGCTTGGGTAAGATAAGTTGCTCTGTATTGTATACATTTCTATGGCAAAAGTTCTAAAATACTTATTTAAACTGTCAATTTTGTAAAAATAAATGATTAGCGCGATGCAAAGTAGAACTGAAACAATAAAGAATATTCCTACGTATTCTAGATTATTTTACCTTGCAACGTATTTTTATCTCCCTAAATTCTGTACTCTATCCTACAACTATGAAAAAATACTGGTTAATTATACTCATCATTAGGGAACCCTTAATTTAAAAATAATCAAAAATGCGTATACTAAGTACAACGCCTTTTTGTTGTGTCAACTAACAATAGCAGCCACTTTGCTAACACTAGCGACACCTAGATATAATTCTCAAAGCATTATGGCAGTGTCAATCGTTTCATCCATACGAGTTTTATCTCCTTCTTTCTAACTCCATGGCTCAATGTTTTTAAACTGAAGTTATCGTCTGCAGCTAATTTTAAATTACCTTTACTAATCGAAGAGTTTCTCTTTTCAATATCAATAAAATATAATTAAGATATTAAAACGGATCAGCTTATTTATAACATGAATCAATATAAGTACTTAACGGTATTACCCTATTTCCAATTATATTAGATTTACAAGTACTATACTACGGAGTGTTAGAGATAAAACTCCCACGGATGAAATGCTTGAAAATGCCATAATGCTTTGAGAATTATATCTAGGTGTCGCTAGTGCAGTAAAGTAGCCGCTATTGTTAGCTTATACAACTAAAAGGCGTAGTATTTAGTATATGTACTTTTGAATCATTTTTAAATTTATCGTTCCTTAATTATGAGTATAATTACCCAGCATTTTTTCATAGGTGTGGGATAGAGCACAGAATATATGGAGATAAAAATAAATTGAAAGTTAAAATAATTTTGAATAAATAGAAATGTGCTTTATCGTTTCAGTTCTACTCTACATTGCGCTAATCATTTATTTTTATAAAATTGACAGTTAAATATTTGAGACATTTCGCTATAAAAATGCATTTAATGCAGGACTGCTTATCTTCTCCCAGCGTCACCTGAATTATTGTCTCAAACGATATTGACGTTTTTTTCATTCTCACCTTCATCTATTATACCTACATGGTAAACGGAACTTAAAACTACAGTTTCTTCATGGGTTCACCAATTATCCTGTTAATCAAATGATAGGATTAAGGAATTACCGTCTGATCATAACGCCAAAACCAATCAGTAAATCATTTTCAAAAATCAGTGAAATAAAAAAGAAAAAAAACCTCCCGAAATGAAAATTTCTTTCTTGAAAGCAATATTAGATAGCCTTTTGTAATGTCTTCAATGGCAGCAAGAAAACTTGCTTTGTTACACCATTTACATCTCTATGAAGACTGACAAATTTAGTTCTTCCATTCTAATTTCGAAAATGCCACTTACCGTCTGGTTCTGTTGGTACTGTATTCTAGGTTTGTTTCTTCAGCAGTAGATATTACCTTCTAAGTTGAAAACGTTTTAAAATTGAATGTAGAATTCTTAATGGCAGTTCCACTCTCCAGTAACGGGACATAAAAATCTTATATGGGCAACACATTACTTCCTCTACAAACTCCAATTCATTGTTTTATTTTTTACTTCATAGTGCATTAAATTGAGTTTAATTGCAGGAAAAAAAAGATACTTTTCTGCTATCATATCCAATTTGCAAATTTGCATTTTCAATGCAACTTCGTTTCTTTTGGCAAGTTAATGCACTTTAAAGACTTCAAAAAACTAAAACATCTCGAGAACAATCTATCCTAGAGTCAGTCTTATTCGTTTTGTTGTCAAGAATTTACCCCCTGCTGATAAATTTTTTAACAAGTTTAAACGGGGTTTTTTCCACATATTTTGAGGTTATTCTTACTGAATTTGGTCGTTTTTTTCCCCTACATTTTAAAGCATTCTACAACCTTTGCTCATTTTTTTCAGCAGCTTTGTTAACACTTTACAACAAAGTTGAAAAGTGTTTATGACTCTGTTCATTCTGTCTGTCTGTCTGTCCGTTAGCATGATAACTGCCGTAAAAATGACTTAATCAAAATGAAATTTTAGTATGTTGTTCAGACGGTCTGTAGGACCTATGGGAATATAAATAAATAATATCACCCAATTAGTTTTGGATTGAACCCGGGCTGAAAAAATGAAATACATTGAGCCCTAAGGGACCTAATTTTTCAAACATTTTTAAAGCGGATTTAAAATTCACAAATTGCTTCGAAAATTTTAGGTAATATTTAAATTGTTCCATAAAATATATAAAAAAAAATCAGCGAAATGTATTCAGTAGTTTTTTAAATAAAAATTAAAATAATAATTACACCTCTTATATGGAACGATCACGTGACCACGAAATGAAAATATCCCATGACCCACTTCAAAATGATATATGGCATCCATCTTGTTTCAAAATCGTGATTTTTTAAGTTCTTTTTAATTCATATTGAGTGTTGTATCCGTCCTAAAACTACTTTATTTTTGCTTAAATTCTGTGCATCTACATACTGAAACAACGCAAATACAATATATTTGAGTTTAAATGATTATCCAAATTTGGTTATTTCTACAACGAAGCCTATTTTTCACCTATGTAAAATGTAAACAGCAAAATATGTAGAATGAGTTGTATTAGAATTACTGTATTTCTTTAACACAAAATAATTCAGCCCATGGAGTCTGCATGGCAGATATGAATGAAATATTAATTGATTTTATAAAGAGAAGGACGATTTTTCGATGAAGTTTTAAGCATAGAGTTTAATTACTTGTAGCTCCATGGTCTTAATTTTTAAATAAAATAAATTATTATAGTATTGTGATGAATGAAATGAATGAGAGAAAGTTATGAATGAAATGTTGTTTTTATAGAGAGATCCAGGCGTGTTATTTTTTCTATGATGTCATTTGAATTAATTTCAGTTGTTTTCGATGAAATTTTCAAATATAATAAATTATCGTAGTATTACGATAGTTTTAAAAATATTACTGTGGAATGTATCGCCTTTTAGAGTTATTTAAACCAGGCAATTTATATTTCAATGCCGTCATTTGAATGAAGTTCATTTCATTCAATGAAGGTTTAAGTTTTCAAATATAATAAATTAATGTAGTATTGTAATAAGTTTTAAAATATTACCGAGGAATGTATTGCATTTTAGACTTTTTTAAATGAAATTGCATTGAAGTTGGAAAGTGTTTCATCATCAATGCTTTAAGCATGATTGATCTTTCTTGTTGATAATTTCGGCAAACTGATAAAAAAAGCCAGAATTACAAGCGTTTATGAAAATGCAAGCTTCATTTCGCTTCATAGCTTCATCAAACTTTATCAAGCTTCATTATATATATATATACAGTAAAAATTATTTTACAGTATAGGAAATACTAGATTATCCATTACCTTTGATACACAGAAGCGAATTATGATGTTTTTTAAATAACACTTTCCATTAAAATGTGTTTCCGTTTAAGTAATTAATATATATTCAGCAAAACTGCTTTGAGATAACATTGTAAATGAAGATTTAAAATTTATACATTCTCATTTCCTCTAGGACCGCTATGTGTTTCTTCGGCTTTCTGCTGGTTGTGGGATCGCTGATTGATTTATATCACAGATATGCACAAAAGAAAATAAGCAGTAAGTATTTACTTATGTTGAATTGAAAGTCTGTCTATTTTTCTGCTCGCCTCTCATTGTTCCTTTTTTCCTTCTTCTCATTTTCTGACTAATACTTTTCAAACTTTATATAATGTGACATGATTATCAATTTTGAACTCGTCTTGAGATTTTATTTAGAAAAGTTGCAAATATATTAAGTAAAAATATTACTCTTTTTATAGAGTTAACCATAGGCATACAGTTCTACTTTCTCATACGTAGTATTGAGAATGTATTGTTTTCGCGAAAATTTTCGATTTCGAGATTTTGATGCCAATATATGTTTTAAGACCTTCTGGGCCCGTTCTGACTATTTTTAAAGTTATATGTCCGTTTGTCTGCCTGATTTCAGTGGTCGATTTCTTGTGTACAAACATTAATGGATTATCAATAAATCTAGAACTAGATAGAATTTTTTTTAAAATTCGAGTAAAACTTAGAATTTTATTGTAAATTTTATATTTTTTTAAATGACAGTACAGGGCAAAATTGGACATAATCATGCACAAAGGTATTTTTTCTGGCTCAATGATCACAAGACATTATAGTTTCAATCATTGTTGTGAAAAATAGCCGCGATACAATTTTTTGTTAGTGACGTCATTAGCCCCCCTTGGGGGCAAGTGGGGGCAAGTAGATTAAATTAAAATTAATATAATATTTTTAAATGAGTCATTTTTTTTTCAATCAACTAATGCACGACCCTTTAAAACCATCGTAGTGATGAATATTTAAACATAGAGAAAAAACTACAAGGAGGAAACGGTTGAAATTTAGCATACTCACATAAAAAATCTTTGTAAATCGATTTCCATTAAAATGTTAAATTTCTTATTCATTTATTTTTTCGAATATTAATTTTATAATTCATATTTCATACAAAAACATATTTAAGGAAAATAAAAATCACGAAATTGTCTTTAGGTTACTTAGTGATGTAATACAATACATCAGTGTGATAAGAGGATTATTACAGAAGATATGAATAAAAGTCTGAGAAACTTAAGGCTAACATTGGAAGCTTAAAGCTTGACATACTCACAACGCTTCATCCAGATGACTTGAAATTTAGTATCGGAAGTTGAATATTGCCCTAAATTGGAAATATGGTGTCACACTTGTGTGTTGTCATTGAAAATTTCGAAGTTTGTACTTGTTTGGCATGGAGACGGTTTCTTATGGAAATTTTATGCACAATGTATAAAGGATGTTATTTCAAATCGAATGGTATCTCTAAATTGGCTCTACAACGAACGATGCTTGAATAACAAGAGATGTTGCTCTTTTGCCTCCGCAGCTGTACATCACACTCCGCAACTGTAAACACTTCAAATACCACATTTTCTCCATCAAACTCATAGAAATATGGGTATGATGTAAGTCAAGTAATTTTTTGAGCACCACTGTAGAGTATTGTCTGAAAAGTTATCATAACTCATTTTACTTATTTCATCTATTTATTCTACTTATTTCATGTGGTACCGTGTACCAATCATAAGTTTAATTTATGACATATCAAGCTAAAAGACATAGCATGTAGATAGATACATGTGATACGCATTTTTTAAAAAATCAAACCACGGGGTTTTGTCAATTTCACATCCTTATTGCCTATAAATGATATGAGCATTTTAATGATATTTCAAATATCAATCATTTCTGCATGTGTATCCATCGGAAGCAAAAACTAATTTTTAGGCTTAAAAAATAATCTAATGGACACTTTCCCTATATAATGCAATGATTTTAATTCTTTCACATAGAAATAAGCATGCAGAAGGTTAAGCATGCACAATGTTTCTAGTATTAAACTAACATGACTTAAATTGCAATTGAAACACAAGGACTTATTCATACATGTAAAATCCTTATCAAAATGCAATTGACATTCCAGCAATATCCTGTGAAATAAATGAGTATTGGCGAATTCTTTCGCGTCAAAATACAAAACGATTACCGAAAGTATTTTCTCTTGTGCATGGAATGTACTAGATCCACGAGAATAATACTAAGCGATTTGTCGCATATTATTGCATATGAAAAGGGAAATATTTCACAGTAATTAATATTTTTTAATTTTATATAATTTTGGAAAGTGAACCGATTTGACGATATTTACTACTTTTTACTTTCCCTGCAATACATAGTAATGTATAGGATAATATTGAAATCGTGAACTGAAAATCGTGAAATCGTGAAATGTATAGGATAATATTGAACTCGAGTTTTCGGCGGATTTACATGTTTCGAGAGCACTAGAACACAAAAAACGTGACGCCTGTGTGTGTGTCTGTGAAGTATTGAAAAAAAATTAATAACAAATCATTACCTTCTATACCGTTAAATAAATAAATAATTCCATACTTAACTTTAAGCACCAAACTCCATTTTTACAAATTGGATCAAATATCTTTCTAAAAAAAAAGGATTTTAGTCCGGTTATTAAATTCGTTACACTGTGAATTTCTAAAATATTGGATTCAAGAGTGGTAAACGGGGTGCAACACAGGGAAATAATACTAACCGTGCGAATATGCAATTAAAAAATATTTAAGTACGTTAAAATGCAAGAAAAACAAATCAATATTAAACGAATTTTAATAATTTTTTATTATGTCCATTTTTATGAAGATTTTAATCCAGCCTCTTTCCTCAACAGATCTGGCTCTGGAGATACTGGTCAGTTTTTCCCTGCCGTCCAACTTTAAGAAGTTGGTCAACACGAAGAGTTCGAATGGGAATATGACCTGCCTTAGTGGCCTCCGGTTCTTGTCCATTTCCTGGGTCATATTAGGCCACACCTACCTCAACACCAACTACACAATTTCAAGTAGGTACTTTGTACCATTATCTGAATTTATAGTGAAAGAACACGATTTTAAGGAGCATTCCCAAAGTTGGATACCGTTATCTGCAATGGCAACGTGATCCTAACTTTTGGAACGCACACATAAATGTGGGTTCTGAGAGCAACGCTGTTTTGTTTTAATTATAAATAATTGTAAAACTTTTGAGAATTTGGAGTCGCCTGGAGTTTTAAAACTTGTACACTGTAAAAAAATCTGATGTGGGCAGCACATGACTTTCCTTATATAATGCAATGAATTCACTATTTTTACAGCAAAAGAAATAGGTTATTCTTATAGTAGATACTTATATTCTTTCCAAGATATTGAATTTTCGTCAACTAGTCGCCATTTTCATTGATGTAGCGTTATTTTTATCCATTTGGTGAGATTTTCGTTAATTTGGCAACATTTAAAAAAGTCGCCAAGTTGGCGGCATTCCGCCAAATTCTTCGCCAAAATCTCGCCACGCATTATGGGTGGAGAAATAAGTTATTCTTACGCCAGATAAATGACTATATTGAAGTTCAAATACAAAAGTATTATTCAAAGTATCTTTTCTCATGAATGGAACGAACTAGATCCACGAGAATGATGTCACCCAATTTATCGCATGATATTACATATGAAAAGTGACCATATTTCTCAACAGTTAATATATTTTTTTTAATTTATGGGATGTTTTGATAAATTTACTTGAAAAATGTGCAATATCTCAAGAACGGTTCATGCTAGCATTCTAAAGATTTTGTCAATCGTTTTCTAAGGAAAAATTACATAAGAAATATATATTTGCGTAACTTTATTAAAGGTTTTGATTTTTTGATGATTTTTTCAAAACTTCACTCAAAAATTTAGGGGGTTCTGAACATTTAATTACGTTTAAAAACAATAGGCTTCTAGTATTCACGGATTGTGATTTTTGTACCAAATTTCATTCGAATCGCTCCATTCGTTCGTGAGATATCGTCTCCACAGTCTTACTGACACGCACACACACACACAGACATCACCTCAAAAATATTCGATTCGTGATCAGGGATGCTTGAAACGTGCTCTCCCGACGGAAATTCTAATTCGAATTTTCGACCCCGTCACAATACTTTCCTTATGTATATAACGAAAGTAAAAGGAACACTGTCAATTTTACAGTAAAAAGTCCTTGAACTTCTAACGCCAAGACTTTTTGCTGTAAAATTTAGTGAGAACGCTATAGCGATGAGAAGACTAGCGATGAAAACGATGAGAACAATGAGAACGCTATAGAGTTCTCATCGTTTGTAGATTAAATGAGTATTTTACTGTGTCCAGGAAATAAGCAAATTTTTCGTTACAAAATATGTTGAAAAACAATTTATACCTGAAAATGAGCATAGCAAATGTAAAGAACTGCATTTAAAGCCTTAAAGCCGTTCAGCAAAAAAGGACAAGCAACGGACAAATTAAAAGTTAAAAATATTCAGTGACCTAAATTTCAGACATTTAACTGGAAAGAATTTTTTGACCTGTACAAAGCAATCTTCCCGCGTTTTTTATAATGTATAAATCAGATTTTATATTACAATTTTTCTTTCATCTGCTTTGCCATCTCAAGTTCTGTCTCTCAGAAAATGCGTGATAAAATATGTATACTGAAATGAAGAAAGTCAGAAATTTTGTCCAGGAAATTTGTCGGCAACGTTCATTTTAATCTAGAGTTCCTCTTTCATCACCTTTTGCTTATAAAATTTGTCTCTGACTTACCTAAATATGGCTGCTTATCTATAGCTAGAACAGTTCAAAATAATGATGTATCCATAGAATTCTATAGTTTCTAACTATATTGAGATTTTGTGCCATTTTGTCTTGGGATGTGCAATAATAATTTGATAAGCTGGACGTAAGGTGGTAATAAGATGTCTACTTTTTGAAATTCTCCACTTCTTCCAACGTTTATATTGCTCCAAAATTAATATTTGGTCATCTTTCCAATTAAAAATTTTGTAATTTGATAACCATGTATCCCAAATACATGTCTAATTGAAAAACAATAAAAATATTACTATACTGTTAATGTTTCGTAATTTCAAACTGTATGAATTTGCTGGCTATTCAAATGTTTCATTCCTTTTTAATATAAAGCAAAAACTTGAAACCAGACGAAAAGATGTGACGGTTATTTTAATTTTACCCTCTCACCCAGGTAAGAGCTGTGCTCAAACAGCTCTTACCTGGGGCTTTGCTCTCCAAAATGTGAAGACTTTAATGAAATGAAATTTATATGTGCTTATACAGTGTTAAGGAAAGCCGTTGAACAGGCCAATAACTTGAGAAGTAAGAATTATCGAACATTTTTTATGCAGATGCATACGAAACCCCAATGACGACGCACGATGAAACAATTTGGGGGATAGACTCACTCGCTGTTTTAGAAGAGTTATGGTGGCTATCGAGAAAGTCAAATACAAATTTGTAAACCGCTGCAAAATTAGTACTAAGCATTTTTATCCCTTTGCGAAAGATCGAAAGGAACTTGTAGAGCCCACTTCAATAATAAGAGCTTGCAATTTTGTCCCAGTAACTCAACGGTAGAGCGTCGGCTCACCAGTTTGGAGATCCAGAGTTCGATTCCCGGTTGGGGCAGAAAGGCTCTTTACAATAGCTCCCGAACAAATCAACCCTGTAGGTTAGTGCAAAGATGTCGGAGGTCTGAAGACCCCAGACCGTGCGACTCACATATTGGGTTTAGAGTAGTTATCTGCACGGCCGGGAAGGGATACCTCCTGCATTCAGGAGGCACCCAAGGTCTACCATCCCACCAAACGAACTTTTATTTAGGTCTAAAAATATTACAATTTATAATAAATATTGTGATTAAACAGACAGTTTTACATTATATTTGAACTTGACAAGTACGTCCATTTTACAAAAATGGGAAAATGGTTATTGCGAATATAGATAAAAAGATCATTGAAAACTAATATTTAGAGTGAGGTATAATAACATAATAAAATATACATTAAAATGAAAGAAAATAATAAAATTTTAAAAGTAAAATTTAGAAAATATATAAAAAGAAAATAAATGAAACGGAAAAAAAAATTGGGCGTATGAAAACAAAAACAGAAATTTAGAATAAAATTTAGAAAAGAAAAATAAGAAGAAATACAAATAAAAAGTGTCAAAAGAAAAAGAAAGATCCAAAAAAATAAGAACAGTTAACATAGCTTTTTTTTTTTTCTAAAGAAAAAAAAATAGAGGGAACGCAATAAGTTCATATAAGTTAATAAGAATGAAATAAAGCGATTCATTGATCAAAATCAAATGAGAGCAGAATCTACTCATAAGCTTAGGTCACTTTATTAGAAATTTCCATGGAAACAAGAATACAGTTTTTAATTTTATCTACTGAAGAGGGATTTGAACGAACTTTGGAGAACCAAATTGGTTTATTAGAGGGGGAAGGTTTGCAGAGATGAAATTTTTTAGAAAAAGGACAATCGAAAATGTAATGGTCAACGTCACCGAATTTATTGCAAATTCAGTTAGAGGTGGATTTAATTTTGAAAAATTATAAGTAATCAAGAAAGGGGCCATGACCAGTAAGAAAGTAAATGAGATATTTATTAAAAATTTGTAAATTAGGATTCACGATAGGGAGGTAAGACAGGATTCTAGCCGGATCACCAGTCCTGGTGGAAATGTAATCATTAAGATAATTTTGCCAAAGATTAAGAATATGAGATTTACAAAATTTTAAGAGGAGCGAGTAAGGAAAGGGAATAGTAAGAGGGGAACCAGAGATAGCAGCAATTTTGGCATGGTAAACAGCAATTTCATTTCCAGATATGTTATTGTGAGCTTTTACCCAAGAAATATTGACAAGGTTTTTGGCAAGGAGAGCTTTGTATTTAATGGAGTTAAGATAATTAGATTTATTTTTTATTGAGTTAAGAGCTTGAATGGAAGAGAGGCTATCGGAAAAAATATTAACAGGGGTATTATTAGAGGAAGCCCAGTCAATAGCAAAGGAAATAGCAGTAAGTTCGGCTTGAAATACTGTATTCCTGTTGTCAAGTTTATAGGGGAGAACCTTTTACAGAACATCATGTTTAAAAATACAGACTGAAAAACCAGTGTTATTGTCAATATTTGAACCATCAGTATATATATTATAAATGGCAGAGTTTTTATCCATCCTGATAACTAAATTTACGGACCATTTAGAGGGGTGAAAGTTAAAGATGTCGGAGGTCTGAAATTGACCCTAGTACAACTTGTACGGATTCAGTGGACTCTGGAAGATTAAGAACCGATTTTAAATTGAGAGGATAACAACCACGTGAGATACTAACCTGGGAAAAATAGAAGTAGCAGGAGGCTAACCTGAGGTAGAAATAGCAGGAGGTGGTCAGTCAGATTGTCAGTGGCCCGCCATTCTGACATTAGAGGGTGGAGAATGCAGAGCCCATTTCGACAATAACAGCTTGCAATTTCGTCCCAGTAGCTCAACGGTAGAGCGTCAGCTGGTCAGTTCGGAGATCCGGGATTCGATTCCCGGTTGGAGCAGCAAGGTTCTTTGAAAACCAGTGTATACAATCCCCCCCCCCCCCGCCAAAAAAAATAACAATAATAATAATAATCGAACATTTAAACACTGTGGCATAAAAAAATTGACTTTATTATACACAAAATACAAATTGTTTGCCTACAGCTAAGATGCATTCTAGCACACATGGAATAATAAGTCTCCCCGTATTACTTTCCTTATATAAAATAATGTATAAAGAAAGTATTGTGACGGGGTTGAAAATTCGAATTAGAGTTTTCGACAGGAGAGCACGTTTTAAGCAACCCTGATCACGAATCGATCATTTCTTGAGGTGATGTCTGTGTGTGTGTATGTGTATGTGTGTGTGTCAGTGAGTTTGTGGAGACGATAACTGACGAACGAATGAACCGATTCGAACGAAATTTGGTACAAAACTTACAATCCGCAAACACTGGAAGCTTATTGCTTTCATACGCAATCGAATGTTCAGAGCCCCCCACTTCTCCACCTAAATTTTCGAGTAAAATTTTGAAAAATTCGTCAAAAATCAAAACCTCTAATAAAGTTACATAAATAGACATTTCTTATGTAATTTTTCATTAGAAAACGATTGACATAAATTTTAGAACGCTAACATGAACCGTTCTCGAGATATTGCACATTTTCCAAAAAAAATATCAAAAAATCACATAAAATTAAAAAAAATATTTTCTATTGAGAAACATGTTCACTTTTCATATGTAATACCATACGATAAATTGATATGATAACATATATATATATAAATATAAAAATAACGCTTCTGTAAAAATGCCATGCGATAAATTGGGTGACATCATTCTCGTGGATCTAGCTCGTTCCATTCTTGAAAAAAGATACTTTGAGTAATACTTTTGTATATGAACTCCAATAGTAATTTATCTGCTGTACGAATCACTTATTTCTCCGTCTATAACGCTTGGCGAGATTTTGGCGATGAATTGGGTGAAATGTCGCCAACTTGGCGACTTTTTAAATGTTGTTAAATTAACAAAAAACTCGCCAAATGAATAAAAATAACACTAAATCAATGAAAATGACGACTCATTGACGAAAATTCAATATCTTGGAAAGAATATAAATATCTACTATAAAAATAATCTATTTTTTTTTACTGTAAAAGTAGTAAATCCATTGCATTATATAAGGAAAGTCATGTGCTGCCCACATCAGAATTTTTTACAATGTATCTACGTTTACTCTCAAATTAATAAAATTGTCTCTTTTAAAACCGTGATTTCCAAAGTTATTTTACAGATTTCGCTGTGGGAGAAAAATGCTTAATACTGATTTTGCGCTCTCTGCAACTTAACCATTGACTCCAGTATATCTGACAAAAAGCGAGATAACCCTTCGTAACCCTCTATATTGAGCGCCTATTTCAAATCGGGAAAATAACTATCACGCAAGAAGCAAAACAGGAGGATAAGCATAGAATCGGGAGGATAACCTGAGGTAAAAATAGCAGGGGCGGTCTATCAGATTGTCAGTTGCACGCCAATCTGACATTAGAGGGTAAAGAATGCATAGCCCACTTCGGCGATAAGAGCTTGCAATTCCCTGCCAGTAGCTCAACAGTAGAGCACCGGATGGCCAGTACAAAGATCCGTGGTTCGATTCCCGGTTGGTTCTTCAGTTCTTCCCAGCAAGATTCTTTACAGATGTACTTCAATGCTCTGAAAAATATTTAGGTGTATTTACATAAATGTTTATTTAGAATAGCAAAATTAAACACACATCCATAACAGAAGGTCTTTATTTCACTTCCTTAAGACGTACAAAAGTTTAAAAAAGGCCATAGCGCTTTCGAGCATAAGCATGCCCTTCATCAGTGGCTTCACGGAAATAAAGTTTGAATCGTTCATATATAGACCAGATATAGCGACAAAATTTGCATAAATACAATTTACAAAAGAATCTACCTTTAGACAAGGATTAAACGTAAACAATTTTTCAAAAAATTTAATAACATATGAACAGCATATTAAATTACAATTTAATTACAGAAATCGATAAAGGAGGGGGGGGGGTGGCAATCAAGCATAATCTCAAAGAGGAAGACGTCAAAGATAACTTTGCAGAGACTTGAATTGCATGGAGTCGAGAATGAGTCGCCAAGCGTAACTCCAAGCGTAAAAAGGGATTCAAAAAGGAGAATATCACGAGGGTTATTACAACGTATCAAAAGTCTTTTCAAAAAGAGGCTAAAAATTATCTTTAACAACAAATTGAGCAAGAACCGTAGAAAGTTTACTATCCCTGACATCCCGAGCATGTTCTGCTAAGCGGATGCCAACGGTGCGTTTAGTACTTCCAATATAAAATTTAAAATTACCATCGGTGGACAACAGGGAAACAACATACACCCCAGCAAAGCTTTTAAAGTCATCCCTATCACCCAGCTTATCAGACCGAATACGGTTAAATAAAGAAGAAACATTAGAGTGAGCAGGCCTGAAACCAAACTCAGAACAAAATTGGATAAAGGGGCGAAAAATCGTAGGATCGGGATGTCAGGGATAGTAAACTTTCTACGGCTCTTGCTCAATTTGTTGTTAAAGATAATTTTCAGCCTCTTTTTTGAAAAGACTTTCCTTTTGATGCGTTGTAATAACCCTCGTGATATTCTCCTTTTTGAATCCCTTTTTATTTATATTTACCGCGAGTCCGTTTGTAATTTTGACCCTGTTATGAATTTGAGTTACGCTTGGCGACTCATTCTCGACTCCATGCAATTCAAGTCTCTGCAAAGTTCTCTTTGACGTCTTCCTCTTTGGGATTATGCTTGATTGCCACCCACCCCTCCTTTTTTCGATTTCTGTAATTAAATTGTAATTTAATATGCTGTTCTTTTGTTGTTGTTGAAACCCAGACCGTCCGACCTACCAGAAAGGTTTAAGGTAACTGTTTGGACGGTCGGGAAGTGCCACCCAATTTAGACCGGAACCCAGTGCGGGAGGCATCCACAGGGACCGTACCCTCCTTCCCCTACCACCAACCTCTCGGAAGGACTTTCGGACCCACATGTTTAACGTGATCGTACTCCGCATGAACACGGCGGCAGTTTTGGCAGTGGCTGGAATCGAACCCGGGCCTACCGAGTGCAACTCCAGCGCGCTAACCAATGGGCTACCGCGCCCTTGTTCTTTTGTTGTTAAAATTTTTAAAAAATTGTTTGCGGTTCATCCTTGTCTAAACGTAGATTCTTTTGTAAATTGTATTTATGCAAATTTTGTCGCTATATCTGGTCTATATATGAGCGATTCAAACTTCATTTCCGTGAAGCCACTGATGAAGGGCATGCTTATGCTCGAAAGCGCTATGGCCTTTTTTAAACTTTTGTACGTCTTAAGGAAGCGAAATATAGACCTTCTGTTATGGATGTGTGTTTAATTTTGCTATTTTAACATCAGACGTGATGCCAAATTATTTAGTTTATTTAGAAACCTGAGAAATTTAAATAAAGAGAAATTAAAAATTTTAATAATAGAAAAGTACCTAAAAAAATTATGAAACAGACATTTTTATTTCAAACTAGCAGTTCACCCGTTCTTCGTACAGAATATATAATGAAACGAAACTTAACACTCACAATTATGTGCACATTCATGTAGTATTTCAAATATAATTGTTATTCAAAACATTCTATTAAAATATTTAATTTAATTCCCCTAAAAAGAAGCATAAGAATCTCTGTTCTCGCTATACAAATTTATCTTCACATGCAGATCTGATGAATACTGGTCCTGTTTGTAAACAAATTTACAAAAAAAAATGTGAAATTTGATCAATATATACCAAAATGAAAGCGCCAAAAGTGTATTTGAAAACATACCGTTTCACTTTTACTATTTTTCGACAATTAGCTAAAATGTTAATCAACTTATATGTTAATTGACTAAACACATTATATGAGTTTGAAAAATGTTTGCTAAAATAAAGCAGATGGCGTTAGAAATTGAAAATATCAATAATTCTCTTAATCTTTAAGCCCAAAGGCCGTAATTGATATAATCTAGTCAAAAATGCAAAATGGTTCATTCATAAAAATGTTTTATATCTATTTCTTCTTTATTTATATCCGAAAAAAAAATAATAATCGTCTGCCGTACTAACACATTTGATTTCATTGCGTTGCTAAGCAACATGAAAGAAATCTTCAACTGAATTGTCGAAAAATAATTATCGTCTGCGTAATGGAAGTTTCGTTTTTTATTAATATCTTGATAACCCCTGGTCCTAGAAACTGGAAACATGGACTAAAATTTAAGTAGGGCTATTTAAAGGCTATCCCAAAATTTCATGAAATTCGGTGCAGCCTTTTGATAATGAGACAAAAATCTCACACATACACACATAGACAGGTTTTCAATTTTATTTATATAGATGTAAAGGTAATGTTTTGTGGGTCCCCGTCCCAAATCATGACAAAATCACTGGATTTAATCTACTTCCTCCATAAAAGCATTCACAAGCATTTTTATTAGTATAGATTTGATAATGTTTTAAGAATAACTTAGTAAATAAAATTAAATTGTTATATAATTGTTTTCCAAATAACTCACAGCAAAGTTACAAGTTAAATAATGTGATAAAAATAATATTCCGTTGACGTTAAAAACTTCATTAGAATGAAATCTAAGATATTTAGAAAGCACGATCTCAGTACTTGCTGGTCATGTGATGTGAACAAAAATAGAAAGTATTCTTCATAAGGGTTACCATCTTAACTTTCTATAGCTAGATAAATTATTTATCCACCAAACTTGGAAGAGAAATTCCGTTAGCTGGTTACTTACTGTGAATTTAGTATTCAGCCAAACAGCAAATCATGTTGCTACACTAAAAATTCGCAAATGTTTTTCCCCCCGTTGCTAGCTAATAGCAAATTTTGGAATAAGAGTTCTATTTGCAAGAATTTATGCTTTTTTTGGCGAAAAGCTTGGCGCTAAAAAGCCTCCAGCCAAGCAGTGTCATGTTAGCAAATAATAAATCGCAGATCGGTCGTTAATAACATCTTATGGACTCACATGTTTAACGTGATCGTACTCCGCGTGAACACGGCGACAGTTTGGGAAGAGGCGGGGATTGGATTTATGTCTTCCCAGTGCAATCCGTATGGGGTTACGGATTTGGGATTTCCTCGCATTTCCGTTCGCAGCTGATACATGAAATGCATGTTGGTCTTCTCCTGATTTATGAAACAACCCATTCCTTCTCAAATCCACGGTAGAACTGACGACGAGCTCGACAACAGGCGCTTAATACATTCGCTGGACAGCGCCCTTTAGCGCTTAACCGCGTGCGCTACGACCATGCATTGTATGACGAAAAGTTCTTGTTTAGGTGTGTTCTATCTATCACCCCTTAAAGTTTTGCCCAATCGTTTTGAATCACCCTGTATTTCGATTGATGGCACTATTTGGGAAGAAATGCGAATAGGTGTTACATCTGGGAGAGCAGCACTTCATAACATCTTTAGTGAAGAATCAGGTCCAAAATCAGGTCAGGATGTGCAAAATGTAATATTATAAAGGGTAAAGTGAAAACTGCATTTTCGTTTAAATTGACCACCGTATTATGAAACATATAAAAACGTTCACAATAGAAGAAGCAAATCAAGTTTTAGGAACCGAATGGAGTTTTTTATCTTAAAGTTTGTTTAATATTTCCTTACTAAAATCAATATTACCCGCATTCAATCAGAAAAAATAAAGTTTTTATCTAAAAGCCTGTTATTTGACCGGTTACTGTACTAATAAGTATATATTGAGTGTCGGTGCTTTTAATGTTAAACCCCTCAGTTCTTTTTAGGGGCCTATTTAAGCAAGCAAACAAGTGCGCAAATGAATATCTCATTACTTTTTTACCTATTTAAAATGGTCTTCTCGGCGTAAAATAAAACATACCCATAATTCCGTGTAATTCATATATAAATGAATAAAATAACACATTCATATAGATAGTTACCTTTAAGAGTGTAACTGGAAATTTGCCTGTTTGAAAACGCCATTCTAATGGCAGTAAACCCAGTTTTTTTTGTGTATTTTTATCAATATTATTTCAGTTTGAATGTATAAATATTTGGACGCTTATTGCATTTTGAAATTTTCTTAAAATACCTACTGATCAACCGAATTTCAAGTCTCACATCGAACATGTCTGATCATTAAACATTATTGAACATGCATGATCGAATAAATATGATTATAGGGCCCCCTAGCTAAGAATTATAAAAGTAGGGTAATGAATGTGTACTCGGCAGCAGCGCGAGATAGAAGAAAACCCTAATTACATAGTTGTAGATCGTTGTCTAACGAGTAGTAATCGACAATAAAACTGTTACATAAGCTGGTATATTTATCTGGTTGCTGATACATTTATTTATCACACTATACGGATATTGGCGAACATTGTCCTATTCAGGAATGATACAATAATACGTTTATATGAACAGAAATCTCGTTTAAAGTTGTTTAAAATGTCCCCGGTCAGAGGCAATGCATATTTAAATTTTTAAAATAATATGACCTTTTAAATAATAAATTTCGAATATAGCTTTCAAAAAACTAAATTTTCAACTTTATTAACATTCGATCACGTACTATAAATGGTGATGTGCAATGTAAACCTGGTTCCATAGTTCTGATAACAGAAATATCATTTACTCTTCTATTATAACAGGAATCGAATCTGCGACTGTTTGAACCCGAAACAAGAACTCTACTAACTGAACTATTAAGCAAAGAGAGAACATCACATTTTTGCTTTCGATTAACATCAATCTGACGAAAGTAATACAGCCATTATGAAGTTTAATTTTTGATGTAAATATTTCATTGGGTTCACAAAAAACCGCATGTATTTTAAATGTATTTATATCTCTATCAATTTCAGTTTTATAAAACATTATTTGATCTAGCATAAATTCGTATCAAAATATTTTAATTTATGACTGTGAATTTTATGTGGTTCTCGAGAATAGAACATTTAAAAATGTTCTCTTTATTTGTAGAAGGCTTGAAGAGAGCTACAGAATTCCAGAAAGATTTTTTCTTTCAAGCCATCGTGAATGCATCTGTAGCTGTGGATACTTTTTTCTTCATTGGGTAACTTATTTATTCTTCAATAATTTTTTTATAGAATTAAATTAAAAATATTTTTAGACTCAATACTTTTAAAACTCTTGTTTGCTATTCATAACTCATATCGTAATGTAAAGAAAAAGAATATTGTATTCGAGGGTTGAAAATGATAATTCCGGTTTCCGACAGATTTACACGTTTTGAGGAGTGTAGCATACGTACAGAAAATTTTTACTTGACATCTATGTGTGTATCTATGCACTGTATATACCTACGTTAACTCGAAAACTCAAATTAGATTTAGAAATTAAGTCACTTATGCATTACCCTGATGTTGAATGCATTTTTGGTACGATTGGAAAAAATAGAACTGGCCTTTGTGTTCGAAATGGCTAGCAAAAATCTGATATAAAAGACAAAATACGTTTAAGTGTATTAATTAACAGAGCCGCTTTTACCCTTTCTTGAGCCCCTAGGCGAAAGTAAATTCTAGAGCCCCTATCCTCCACCCCCCCACTCCTCAGTAAAACAATGTACAGTGAGAGCAGGCGATGCCTCCACACTCAGTGCTTCGTGCAAAAATAAAAATTTTGAACAACAGTAATCAACCTTCAATCCTATGAAAAATCAGACAGTAGCTCTTATAGTGCTGCCATCTATTTTTCGTTTATAATACTAAACATAGAATTTTGAGTATCTACATGACATGACACCTGATGACGAAGAATCGAACAAGTCCAATAGCCTTAGCGTTCTTGGCGACTTTGGAGTTATTAATAGCATTAGAGTCCCAGAAACCATTGAATATTGTACTCCTTTAGATTTGTAGTTCTGGTTTAAAATCTCTGTGTAGTGGCACCTAATATTTAGAGACGAAGGGAACAAATTCTTTGATACAGATGTTCCCGAATGAATTTCCGCGGAATTTATTTTATTTTATTTATTTATTTATTTTCTCTGTGATGCAAAACGGAGTATACGTCCAATTACAATAATCACATTAAAATGGAAATATAATCATAAATAATAACATAATCCTCAAACAATCATGCTTGAAATTATTTTCCGACATACGAAACAAATCAATATCAATAAAATTTAATTATATAAAGTGTAAAATTTAAAAACAGAAAAGTTTCTAAGGAAATTGCTATTAACATTGACGGGAATGCGAAATAACATATGGTACATTAAACAACGCTTGCTAGTATAAAAATCCAAAAACATAATTTCAATATAATATAAAAATTACATTTAAAAAAAAAGTATATCATACAAATGAAAACCATGATGTTGCCAGATTTGGCAATAAATCGCTAAATCTGGCAACCCTTCTTTAAATTGCATATGGGAAACCTAGAATCGCGCCGTGGGAAAGGATGCCTCTTCGGGTGTTTTCTCAGTCTGATTTTCAAAACAGACTCTAGCGAGAGAGAGCATTTTGCATGTTCGCTACAATATTGATGCCACCCACCAGAAAAAATTTTTATTTCGGTTTTTCATTATGACTTTAAAATTTACACATTGTGACTTTAAAATTTAATGTGTTGTTGTTGTTGAGACCCAGACCGTCCGACCTACCAGAAAGGTGTAAGGTAACCGTTTGGACGGCCGGGAAGTGCCACCCAATTTAGACCAGAACCCAGGGGGGGAGGCATCCACAGGGACCGTACCCTCCTTCCCTTACCACCAACCTCTCGGAAGGTCTTACGGACCCACATGTTTAACGTGATCGTACTCCGCATGAACACGGCGGCAGTTGTGGCAGCGTGTAAATCCAGCGCGCAAACCACCGGGCTACCGCGCCCGAAACGTGCCAACAACACGCGGTGTTCCCAGGTGGTCAGCCATCCAAGTACTAACCCCGCCCGATGCTGCATGACTTCGGTGATCTAACGAGAACCGGTGTTTTTAGTACGGTAGGGCCGTTGGCCATAAAATTTAAGTAATGTGTGCTACTTTTTAATCGCCCTATATAATAAAGAAAATATTGCTAAACTGTACTTTTTTTTTGCACTATATAGAGACCACGATATAAATTATTTCACTTTTTCAGAGGCTTACTGGTGTGCTATGTGACTGTCAAAGTGGTAATTGGAGACAAAAAGCCCTTCAGCATTCCTCTGTACCTTATGCATCGTGTGTTCAGGTGAGGATTTTATGTGAATTCCATTTTAGGGCGTAAAAAATAAAAAATAAAGCAATAACTTTAAATTCTGTTGACCATTTTAAAAGTTTTCTATGCTCACGAAGATAAAATTAAATATATAGCCTAGAATTAAATTAGACAATTTTTTTTAAAGTTCTTAAGAAAATCATGTTAAATTGGTGTAGAATAAGTATTTATTTTGGTGATGTTATAGTTAATTATATTTCAATGATACTGACAAAAATACTCAAGTAATATTACACTCACTGATTAAATATATTAAATTGCAGCTAATAATTATTGTTAATCAATGTAATTGATTGATAAGTTACGTTATACAAACTTCGCTCCTTCATCATAAAAGAAACAAAAGACTATTAATAAGTTTCCGTCTGGCTTTACTAATATTCACTCCAATAGACTAAATTATTTTATAAGCATATTTCTGATCCTTTCTGATCCTCTTATACATTTTAAATTAATAACCCAATCAGTGTAATGTTTTAGGTAAATATATATCTCATGTATTGTCTATTATTTTGTTTTAAACGCATTTTTCTCCATTTTTTTTTATCCCGTTTTAGTTCGATATTCGATAATCTGGCATTTCTGGAGTCCCGAAAGTACCAGATTATGGAAATTTTATTGTAGTATGAGAAAATAAAAATTTTAAATATGATTGTCACATGGTAAACACATGATCCAATATTTCGGGGAGTGCGATCTAGAGTTAACGAATTCATTTGTGGGGGGAGGGGGGTCGGCTTTTGGATGCAGTCGAAAACAGGAAACGCGTTGAACCTTGTGAAGATCGCATTTTACCGAAATATGCAAATTTGTCTTCGTCGGACGGGATCATAGGGCTGGCAGGCCTTCGAAAGGGTATCGGTTCGCAGGGGCTTGAAAAATAGGATTTTGGCCTGATGTGTCTAAAAAGCCAATGATGTTGCTTTTGGGTAAAGGGGTTACGCCCCAGAAACCAATGAGAGAGTTTTTTGCATCTCAGAGGCGTGTTTTAAAATCTTGGAGAGAGAGACAGTTTCAGAAATTTAAAAAAGAATGGAGCGAAGGAACTCCGACACGATGCAGAAAAGACGTTGTTGTTGTTATTGAGACCCAGACCGTCCGACCTACCAGAAAGGTGTAAGGTAACCGTTTGGACGGCCGGGAAGTGTCACCCAATTCAGACCGGAACCCAGTGGGGGAGGCATCCACAGGGACCGTACCCTCCTTCCCCTACCACCAACCTCTCGGAAGGACTTACGGACCCACATGTTTAACGTGATCGTACTCCGCGTGAACACGGCGGCAGTTTTGGCAGTGGCTGGAATCGAACCCGGGTCTACCGAGCGCAACTCCAGCGCGCTAACCAATGGGCTACCGCGCCCGCAGAAAAGACGTGTCGTCGGAGTTCCTCCTAATTCATCCCCGAAATATTGGATCATGGATTTACCATGTGACAATGATCATATTTTCAGAATTTTCAATATTTCACATTTTCCCTAGCAGCATGCCAATATTGGCCCAATATCGGTAGTCAATATAAGTCCAACATTCTACTAATATTAAAATGCGGACATTTTAACTATATCAGGACAATATTAGCTTCCAATATTAGTTGGCCATTTATAGCCAATATTATGTCAATGCATACCCAATATTTAGCTAGTATTAGATGCCAATGTATACCAAAATATTTAGCTAGTATTAGATGCCAATGTATACCCAATATTTAGCTAGTATTAGATGCTAATGTATTCCATATATTGGATAACCTTATATATCAATGTAACCCGAATATTGGCGTATAATTGTAATGCCAATATCTAGCCAGTATACCAATGTATCCTCAATATTGGCATTACATTAGATATATTTCCAATAAAATGCCAAGATATACAATATTGGCAGTCAATATAAGCACAACATTGGGCCAATATGAAAATGTGGACATTTTGGAAATATCTTGACAATATTAGCTTTCAATATTGGCTGGTTATTTATAGCGAATATTGGCATGTCAATGTATACCCAATATTTAGCTAGTATCAGATGTCAATATATTCCAATATTTCAAAACATTTCAATGTAACCCAAATATTTGAGTAATATTGGAATTCCAATATCTAGCCAGTATTAGCAACCAATGTATCCCCAATATTGGCATTATATTGGATATATTTCCAATAAAACGCCAATATATACAATAGTACCTATATATACAATAGACCTAAATTGGGCCAACATTGGCATGCTAGTCGCCAAAATATTTCGTTCCTTACTATGTTTCCAGACAGGATTGAAACATAGCGATGAATGGTATATACGGTCACTGACCTCTGTGTACATATTTGGTACCCGTATTATTTAACCATGCGTAACTATCAACTATATTTATCGCCAGTTTCGTTTCCCGTTTGAAGGAGATTGCATCTTCGCGGCCGCAACTGCGATGTTGCCGAACGCCTAACCAGGTAAACAACAACCTCGCTTTCCGGTTCAAAAATAAAAGGAAAAGTGATAAATCAAGCTGATGAGTGAAAGCGAAAACAGAACGAACTAAAGTGGAGATTAAATACTGTAAAAAGGGGGTTTGTGATTCAGAAATGGGAATTTTATGATTGTTAAATAATTGCTTCCAATCAATAAGGTATTATTTTAGCCCCAGTACCTTTGTAATATTCTTAACAGTGGGATCTCAACCTTTTACTATCAGGGTTCACAAACACTATTAAATCTTTCTACGGAATATCAACAATGCTACACAGGATCCCGGAAAAGTCCTTACAGTGTTTCTTTCAGGATATTTTGGCCGGAGGTTCGAATGAAACTTGGAGAGGGGGGGGGGGGGGCAAGCTTATATATATATATATATATATATATATATATATGTGTGTGTGTGTGTATATATATACATATATATATATGTCTATATATATATATATATATATATATGTATGTATATATATATATATATATATATATATATATATATATATATCTATTTATATAAACATATATATATGTATATATATATATATGTATATATATATATATATATATATATATATATATATATATATATATATATATATATATATATATAAATGCTGTCACATAAATAGAAACTAGGTTAACATAAAATGTGTCCGAGGGGCTAATGACCGCGCCAGGGGGCTTCGCCCCCCCCCCGGACGTATGGCTGAAAGAAACGCTGTAACCACCCAAATAACTTTATAAGGAAAGGTCCGTGAGTGTATTCGTTAGGTCTATTTATTGTAAAGTTAAGATGCTCGATCAAATACAAATGATTACGGCGCTCTTAGAGGAGAGTTTAAAAAGTTAGGAAAACGAACTTGGGCAAACAAAGCGAGGTAGAAAAAAAAAAGCCTATTACAAAGTTGAAGCGCATAAGAAATGAGTACAAATCGACCAAAAAACTGTTGTATAAGGCATTTATTTGACACAATAGCTTTATTAATGAATTGCTGTTATATTTATGAATGATACAATAAGCAACAGAAATGTATTCTGGAGCCTGTTTAAAATGCCCTTTATCAGAGACAATTCACTTTTCAATTCCAGGAAAATTATTGCCGCGTACTATGGCAAGCATTGCAGATGTCACCGACCGATACAACTTTTTAACAGATATTTATTGCCTTCCGTGTACACGTTTTGTTTGCTCCTGGTGTTGACGCCTAAACAATCCCCTACAACTTTTCAATTGTATTTTTTTTTGTCTATCTCGCTTTGTCACCGAGTTTGTATCCTAAATTTTTAAATTTCACACTGGGGGCTCTGCAGTCATTTTATTCGATTGGACGTGATCACTTTTCTATTGATCTAGCTTGTACATACATGAGTCTTTCCTTACAAAGTTATTAGGGTGCTTAAAATCCTTCTTAGGAACCTTGAATATTATACGATATTGAAATCTGTATATGTGCGTAATAGAAACAGATATTGGTGAACGTAATACATTTGGGGCATGACCCCTATAGAAGAAAATATTTGTATTCCTGTCAATGGCGTAGGCAACGGTTGTGGGTCACCTTCTTCTCTCTCCTCAATGGCTGAACAATAATATAAGTTCTTCATAAGGTCTATATATTAAAAAAACTACTATAACCATCTCTTTTTTGGTATTTTGTCTACATCTGTGAATCATCCAGAAATTGTCTTTGCCTATTGTACTGATATGGCCGTGTGTGTATCAGTACAACATATGCTTTCGATAGCATACTTCCAACTACGAAGGTAAAGTGGGAAAAGGAGCGCAAATAATGCAGGCGGTCAATATCGGAACAGGTCGGAAAAAATATCAGCTACGTCGGAGAAACACTTCAGGACTCCGGTTATTTCCACTTAGCTGAGGTTGGAACATCTTTGGTTGCCATGGAACGAACTCATATGGAGAAAGTGGTGGATGAGTGGCATGTTGGCGATGGTTGACGACATTTGAACTCTTTTAAATCTTCTTTATTAAATAAGATATTTCTCAATCCATATAATTACATCAAGATTTACGATTTTCATATAACTACAATAATGCTCGGCAAGTGAGTAAGAGCTTTCAATATACTTGATATCATTTAATTAAGCATAATTGAGAATCGAAATTAGAAATCAATCATACATTCCAAAATTATCGACAACATATAATTTCCTGATTTAACAGCATCTCACCTTGCTATCAAAATATTTTACTCATTCATTTAATTAATATTACTTATAATTTTTCAATAACAAACGTTCCATTTTAAGCCTCGCGGATAAACGCGTCCTACTGCCTTAAGATTACATCGCCAACTGAACTATTTACCAAAATCAGACATAAGCGTCTTTAATATACTTGCGCAAGTTCATGACAAAAGAAAAAGAGTTCCCATGTTAAAAGATATGAAATGCAAATGCGCGGTACATGTGCAAACGCTCGGGAACAAAACCCTACGCCAAGGTTTACCAAAACCGGCGGGAAAGATCCAAAAGGCCGAATTACAGAACTGGCGCGTTATCAATTTGGAATAGAACAAGTTTTAGAATCGGAAGTAAATTAGAATTCACTGAAAGTTAAATTTAGACGGGAATAATTAATAAACAAGGGCATGCATTTCATAACACTATCAAAGAACATATATCGGAGAATGATTCCAGGTATTTATTCCCCTACCTATGCAAGAAGTAAATGACATTGCTTTCGTCATCCAACAGCTGTTCGAGGTTTTTTGCTTTTCCATTGTATCCAGAGCTGTCAAATTCGTTATTTTAGAGTCCAGGAAGTTTCCGAAATGCTGCTATCTTTTGGCAGATGAACAAACGCTTGCGATATATTGCAGTTTATTGCGATCGGTTCCAAATTCAGATGAAATTGCAGAAACGATTGTCGCAGGCGGTTCGCCTCAATGCGTAAGGAAATGGTCGGAATTCGAGTCTAACCCGCACACCAAATAAATGACGTGGTTTGTGCTGGAGGTTATGTATGGGTTGAATTTTTGGACCTTTATTCGACCCGGAATGCCAATTAGTAGATCCTCCACACAGCCAGAGGCGCAAATAAAATTGTGCAATTTAAAGCTGGAACACTGCCCAGCCAAAAAAAGGTTTAAGTTTTGAAACGACAAGGACCGAACTGTTTTAAGATGTATCTAAAATTATAAATCGGAGCCACCTATTACTTTCATTATATACATAATGTATAAGGAAAGTATTGTGACGGGGTCGAAAATTCGAATTCGAGTTTTCGACGGGAGAGCACGTTTCAAGCATCCCTGATCACGAATCAAACATTTTTGAAGTGATGTCTGTGTGTGTGTGTGTGTGTGTGTATGTGAAAGTATGTGTGTGTGTGTGAAAGTATGTGTGTGTGTGTGTGTCAGTGAGTCTGTGGAGACGATAACTGACGAACGAATTAACCGATTCGAACCAAATTTGGTACAAAAATCACAATACATAAACGCTGGAAGGCTATTGTTTTTATGCGCAATCGAGTATTTAGAACCCCCCTAAATTTTCGAATGAAATTTTGAAAAAACCTTAAAAAATTTAAAACCACCAATAAAGTTACGCAAATAGACATTTCTTATGTAATTTTTCATTAGACAGCGATTGCCATAAATTTTAGAACGCTAACATGAACCGTTCTCGAGATATTGCACATTTTTCAAAAAAATTATCAAAAAGTCATATAAATAAAAAAAAAGTTCCTATTGAGAAACATGTTCACTTTTCATATGTAATATCATGCGATAAATTGGGTGACATCATTCTCGTGGATCTAGCTCGTTCCAGTCATGAAAAAAGATACTTTGAGTAATACTTTTGTATTTGAACGCCAATAGTCATTTATCTGCTGCAAGAATAACTTATTTCTTCGTCCATAACGCTTAGCGAGATTTTGACGACGAATTTGGCGGAATATCGACAACTTGGCGACTTTTTGAAATGTTGCCAAATTAGCGAAAATCTCTCCAAATGTATCAAAATGACGCTAAATCAATGAAAATGACGACTCATTGTCGAAAATTCAATATCTTGGAAAGAATATTAGTATCTACTATAAGAAAAACCTATTTATTTTACTGTAAAAGTAGTAAATTCATTACATTATATAAGGAAAGTTATGTGTTGCCCATCAGATTTTTTGTGTTTACAGTGGCGGCTCGTGACTTCAGGAATGAGTGAAGCAGATTCAGTGGACGGTAACCCTCCTCCTCCTACTCGACAACGAACATCATTAAAACGCATCACACTACTGGCATAAGTGCAGTCAAATATTATTTAAAAATAGCTAGACGTATCTGAAAAATTCACCAAATAATAATAATAATAATAATAACAGCCCATTCAGTCGATGACTTTAAGTGAAGCAGCGCTCATCCTGCGTCACCTGCGTCACTTCACGAGCTGCCACCGATTTAGAGCTAGGTAAAAAGGTGTTTATTAAGCTTTTCCTCACCACATTACGAAAAAAATCTGATGTGAGCAGCACATGACTTTCCTTATATAATGCAACTTACAGTTAAAAAAATGTTATTCTGATAGTAGATACTTATATTCTTTCCAAGATATTGAATTTTCCTCAATTAGTTGTCATTTTCATTGATTTAGCGTCATTTTTATCCATTTGGCAGTTTTTCGTTAATTTGACAACATTTAAAAAATCGCCAATTTGGCGACATTTCACCAAATTCGTCGCCAAAATCTCGCCAAGCGTTATGGACGGAAAAACAAGTTATTCTTACAGCAGATAAATGATTATTGGCGTTCAAATACAAAAGTATTACTCAAAGGAACTTTCTCATGAATGGAACGAGCTAGATCCACGAGAATGATGTCAGCAAATTTATCGCATGCTATTACATATGAAAAGTGAACATGTTTCATAATAGGAAATATATTTTTTTTTATTTAAAGACTTTTTGATAATTTTTTTGAAAAATGTGCAATATCTCGAGAACAGTTCATGTTAGCGTTCTAAAATTTATGTTAATCGTTTTCTAATGAAAAATTACATAAGAAATGTCTATTTGCGTAACATTATTTGCGGTTGTGATTTTTTGACGATTTTTTCAAAATTTCACTCGAAAATTTAGGGGGGTTCTGAACATTCGATTACATTTAAAAGGAATAGGTTTCCAGTGTTTACGTATTGTGATTTTTGTACCAAATTTTGTTCGAATCGGTCCATTCGTTCGTCAGTTATCGTCTCCACAGACTCACTGACACACACAGCAATCACCTCAAAATCATTTGATTCGTCTTTAGGGATGCTAGAAACATGCTCTCAAAAACTCGAATTAGAATACAATAGTACTTTCCTTATACATTATACTATGTATATAATGAAAGTAACAAGAGACACACGAAAAACAAAAACATTCGTCTCCATATTTAAAGTAGTAAAATGAAGGTCACTCTACAATACTCTGCACTTATACACGCACACGCACACACACACACACACACACACATACACACACATATACTTTCACACACAATCAGACAGACATCATCTCAAAGTTGTTCGATTCGTGATCAGGGATGCTTGAAACGTGCTCTCCCGTCGAAAACTCGAATTCGAATTTTCGACCTCGTCACAATACTTTCCTTATACATTATGTATATAAGGAAAGTAAAAATTTGATGTGGGCAGCACATGACTTTCCTTATATAATGCAACTTACAGTTAAAGAAATGTTATTACTTTCCTTATATACATATGTATAAGGAAAGTATTGTGACAGGGTCGAAAATTCGAACTCGTGTTTTCGACGGGAGAGCACGTTTCATGCATCCCTGATCACGAATCAAACATCTTTGAAGTGAAGTCTGTGTGTGTGTGTGTGTGAAAGTATGTGTGTTTGTGTGTTTGTGTCAGTGAGTTTGTGGAGACGA
Organism: Amaurobius ferox; assembly: GCA_951213105.1. NCBI lineage: Eukaryota > Metazoa > Arthropoda > Arachnida > Araneae > Amaurobiidae > Amaurobius > Amaurobius ferox. The sequence goes on from OX578147.1 coordinate 25,676,349, forward strand.
TAACTGACAAACGAATGGACCGATTCAAACGAAATTAGGTACAAAAATCACAATCCGTAAACACTGGAAGCCTATTGTTTTTATACGCAATTGAAGGATCAGAACCCCCCCCCCCCCCCCTAAATTTTCAAGTGAAATTTTGAAAAAATCGTCAGCAAATTAAAACCTCTAATAAAGTTACGCAAATAAACATTTATGTAGTTTTTCATTAGAAAACGATTGACATAAATTTTAGAACGTTAATATGAACCGCTATCGAGATATTGCACATTTTCAAAAAAATTATCAAAAAGTTAAATAAAATGAAAAAAAATATTTCCTACTGAGAAACATGTTCACTTTTCATATGTAATACCGTGCGATAAATTGGGTGACATCATTTTCATGGATCAAGCTCGTTCCATTCATGAAAAAAGATACTTTGAGTAATACATTTGTATTTGAACACCAATAGTCATTTATCTGCTGTAAGAATAACTTATTTCTCCAACCATACCGCTTGGCGAGATTTTGGCGACGAATTTGGCGGAATGTCGCCAACTTGGCGACATTTTCAATTGTTGCCAAATTAACAAAAATCTCGCCAAATGGATAAAAATGACGCTAAATCAATGAAAATGACGACTAATTGAAGAAAATTCAATATCTTAGAAAGAATATAAGTATCTACTATAAGAATAACATTTTTTTAACTGTAAAAGTAGTAAATTCATTGAATTATATAAGGAAAGTCATGTGTTGCCCACATCAGATTTTTCTTATAATAGATACTTATATTCTTTCCAAGATATTGAATTTTCCTCAATGAGTCGTCATTTTCATTAATTTAGCGTCATTTTTATCCATTTGGCGAGTTTTTCGTTAATTCAGCAACATTTAAAAAAGTCGCCAAGTTGACGACATTCCACCAAATTCGTCGCCAATATCTCGCCAAGCGTTATGGACGGAAAAATAAGTTATTCTTACAGCAGATAAATGATTATTGGTGTTCAAATACAAAAGTATTACTCAAAGGATCTTTTTCATGAATGGAACGAGCTAGATCCACGAGAATGATGTCACCCAATTTATCGCATGGTATTAAATATGAAAAGTTAACATGTTTCTCAATAGGAAATATTTTTTTTATTTTATATGATTTTTTGATTTTTTGATTTTTTTTTTTTTTTTTTTTTTTTTTTTTTTTTTTTTTTTTTTTGAAAAATGTGCAATATCTCGAGAACGGTTCATGTTAACATTCTAAAATTTATGTCAATCGTTTTCTAATTTAAATTTATATAAGAAATGTCTACTGCGTAACATTATTAGAGGTTTTGATTTTTGACGATTTTTCCAAGATTTCACTCTAAAATTTAGGGGGGTTTTGAACATTCGATTGCTTATAAAAACAATAGGCTTCCAGTGTTTACGGATTGTAATTTTTGTACCAAATTTTGTTCGAATCGGTCCATTCGTTCGTCAGTTATCGTCTCCACAGACTCACTGACACACACACCCACACACACACACTTTCAGACAGACACACACACACACACACACACACACACTGTCACACACACACACGCACACACACACGCACACACACACACTTATATCACTTTAAAAATGTTCGATTCGTGATCAGGGATGCTTGAAACGTGCTCTCCCGTCGAAAACTCAAATTCTAATTTTCGACCCCGTCACAATACTTTCTTTATGCATTATTGTATATAAGGAAAGTAATTAATAAAAATGTTTCATATGTGAGTTTCCTCACGATCAGCCACTGGTTTAGAGCTATATAAAAAGGTGTTTATTAAGCTTTTTCTCACCAGATTACTAAAATTAATAAAAATGTTTCATATATGGGGTTCTCACCACATTACTAAAGTTATCACAAAAATGTTTCTTATATGGAGTTCCTGGTAAAGTCCTTAATCACCCCAATATCTTTTGTAAGGAAATGTTCATGAGTGTGCACCTTAGGTCTCCCTATATAAAAATGATCATGCTCAATCAATTAAAAAAAGAAAAGCGGCCCCCGGCCACACAATTTGCTACCTTAAACCCTTGGGTTGGTCGTGTGGTCTGGGCCTTTAACTCCCCAAGCGGCCCTTCCCGGCCACACATTTTGCTACCATAAACCCTAGGGTTGGTCGTGTGGTTTGGATCTTCAACACTCCCCAAGCGGCCAATTTATAAAATTAAGATAATGTACTTGGCAACAAAGACGAAACATAGACGAAAAAGAGTACCTTACAAAATTATAGAATATTGTCAAATGGAACCGAATTCAAATCAAAAATTCAAATAAATATTTTGAAATGACAGTGTTTTTCCTTCCACCGAATATGTAGTTACATTTGAGGCAACTACGAAGTAGTTACATTTTCATATTTCCATTATGAAACCAGCTCATTACAGGAGGAACTCATTTACATAAACACACAGGATGAAATGCAAGGAGTTCATTGGCATGGCGACAATACACGTTCTGAAACGTAATCAACCGTGTTTTCAGCTTTACAACACGCAACTCTTTATTTTCCTTGTCATTCCTCATTACATTACTCAAGAACATCGAACAAAAGCACGTCGTTGTAAACAAAGCTTTAAAACAGCTCTACTTTCAACATATTACTTTCCCTGCAATACATGGTAATGTACTGGGGAAATATTGGAATAGTTTCGAAAATTGCAACTGGAGTTTTCGACGGTTCTACACGTTTTGGGAACTCTAGAACACAAAAAAAACTATTTTTAGCGTGATGTCTGTGTGTGTGTCTATGTCTGTCTAAGCAATGTATGTATCTACTCTAACTCAAAAACTAATGGACCAAATCTCATAAAATTTTATATGTGAGCCACTTGTCAGTGACCCTGGTGCTGATTAGATTTTGGTATGATTCGGGATAGAAGAACCTGCCTCTTTTTACGAAAGGACCCGCAAAAATCATCAATATCTAAAATAAAATACATGTTCAAATGTATCAATTAAATGCTTATTTTATACTTAAATTTTGACGATAAAAAGAATAAGACCAACCTCAATACCCTGCAACGAACGATTTTCTAGATATTATATTTTTTTTCTCGTTTTTGCTATGACACTTTTGTAAATACTTCCAGTTAACACAAGAAAGAAGAAATTGAATTAAAAGTGCAAATTCAGTGTTATTTTGCACAATTAAAATCACTTTAATGAATTATTAAATAAATAAAGAGAAAATAAATTTAAATTCATAATGAAAGTCATGTGCTGCCCACATCCGGTTTTTACATTTGCAATCACTACTGTAATTCTCATTATGCAGTATTATTTTGAAGTGAAGGTAAAAGTGATTTTATTCCAAAGCAATTAAGAGCTTGCTTCGGAATTCTTAGTCGATATTTTTTGTTATTGCTATGATTGACAACTTTAATTTATCGTTAATTAATAATTAATGTCAACTTTAAAAAAATAATTAATAAAATTATTAGTTTAGATTAATTGTTCTTTTTCGACCCAGGCCCTTTGACTTACCCGAAAGTGTAAGGTATTTGTTTGGACGACCGGGACAGTGCCACGCAAGTTAGACCGAAACCCAGCGGGGTGGCAGCCACACAGACCGTACCCTTCTTCCCCTACCACCAACATCTCAGAACAGGTAAATGCAAGGAGTTCTAACTCCTTGCATTTACCTCCATGGATTGTTTGTTTAAATCTTGTTAAAATGCTGCCAATCAGGATCAAAATTTCACACATAAAACACTCAAACAAAATTTCACAAAAAAAAAAACCGTTAAAATTTCAAAAGTGATCTTTCAAGATCTGATTATTATGATTATCTATACTCTGTGCCCTTTAATTTCATTTGTAGTTCAGAATTTTGCATCGCAAATCAATAGAGATTTTGGATGTATAGTACTTGGCATAATAATAATAATAAATAGTTGAAGTGTATTAACAATAACTAGTTATATAATAATAAATAGTTCCAATGTATTTTGTATTTCAAGGGCTAGAATATAGTTTTAAATACGCGTTTTTAACACTTTCCAACATATAGTTGAAAAGTGTTTATGACTTTGTTCATTTTGTCCGTCTGTCTGTCCGTTCGCACGGTAACTGCTGTAAGAAGGATTTTTGAAAATGAAATTTTAGTATGCAGTTGAAATGGTCTGTGAGACATATGGGAATGTAAATTAATAATATTACCCAATTAGTTTTGGGTTGAAGTTGGGTTGAAAAAGTGAAATACATTGAACCCTATAGGACCTAATTTCTCAAACATTTTTAAGCAAAGTTAAAATTTACAAATTACTTCGAAAATTTTAGGAAATATTCAAGTTATCCCATAAAATATAAAAATAAAATTTCAGCAAAATAAGTTCTACAGTTTTTAAAATAAAAATGAAAGTATTAATTACGCCCTTATTATATTGAAGAGATCGGGTCTACTTCAAAATAAAATATGGTATCTACTTTCTTTTCCAGTGTAAAAATCGTGATGTTTAAAGTTCTTTTAATTTCATATTTAATTTGCATACCTCCTAAAACCGCTTAATTTTGCGTATTTTCTGTGCATCTATATTCTGCGCCAACGCAATTACAATATTTTTTAGTTTAAATGATCATCAAACTTTGATTATTTCTACAACGAAGCCTAATTTCAATGAAATGCAGAAAGTAAACAAGTGATTGTAAGATGAGTTATATAAGAATTGCTGAATTTTTTTCACGCAAAATGATTTAACTCTGGAGTCTGGAATAAAAGTGATATGAATGAAATATTCATTGCTTTTTCACAAAGAGCCAGACGATTTATATTTCGATGACGCACGCCACTTGAATAAAGCTAATTTTTTCGATTGAGTTTTAAGTTTTCAAATATAATAAACTACTGTAGTACTGTGATAATTTAAAATATATCAGCGCTGAATGTATCGCATTTTAGAAATGTTTAAATAAAATTGCATTTCAGTTGGAAAGTGTTTCATAATCAATGCTTTATGCATGATTGATCTTTCTTGTTTATTTCTAGGTTGTTACCTGTCTACATCATGATCATTTCATTCATCTATCTAGCTCCCATTTTAGGTTCCGGTCCGGTGTTTCACGATACTGTGGATCCCTTTTTAGAATCATGTTACAAAAACTGGTGGACAAACATTTTGTTTGTGAACAACTTCATTAACACAGACCAGATTGTAAGTGTTTCTCAAATTTAGATAACTGTACATCTAAGAACTAGTATTTGAACTTTTCCAAGACAGGGACTTTAATACTCTTAAAAAATTATGTTGCAATATTTTTTTAATATTTTTTTTAATAATAAATAACACTTGGCAAGGAAAAGAATAATTTTAATTACAAATTAGCTCTTAAATGGTTGATGCTGTAAGGTAATCCTGTGGTCGATATTATGAATTCGCAAAGTTTTAGCCTCATAGGATAGTGGAGGATTCTGAGAGGTCTAAAAAGTAATTTTAACTCCCCATATGGTCCACAGCCGTGGGAAAAGTTGAAATTCCGGATGCACTACTTTTCCCATGGACGATACGATAAGTGTGCAATGACTCAACTTTCTAGGTCACAGGGGGGGGGGGGTAGCGGGGGGTCTGGAAAGGCAAAAGGAAAGTTTGACAATTATATAGATTATTCATTTCCTTCCTTAATATTTCATTTTTGAATCTTAAAATTCGAAATAACAACCGTTTTAAATCATACATTATGAATTATTATTCTTCGACCCAGACCGTCCGACCTACCCGACGGTGTAAGGTATCTGTTTGGACTGCCGGGAAGTGTCACCCAATTTATACCGTAACCCAGTGGGGGAAGCATCCGCAGCTAACCACTGAGTTGTCGCGCCCCACAAATTATGAATTGGACTGAAATTCTCTCAATTGCTTTTTTTCCCTCCTTTTGTAACTTTAAAAAAAAACGGTCGAGTGGGTTACATGGTCAACAAATATGATTTAAAAGTATACTAACATTTGCTATAGCTGGTTTCGGTGTGCTAAACAAAAAAAAATATGTGTCATACAGAGAAAGTATTGCAAAAACTTTTGAATTCCAGATTTTGGCAGAAATACTCATTTTAAGACAGGCTGAACACCATTGGAATTATATCTGTTTTTAAATGGTAGGTGTAATGCGGACACGATATCTCAAGGGCGAAAGCGCCCGTGTTCACGCGGAGTACGGGCACGTAAAATATGTGGGTCAGTAAGCCTTCCTGAGAGGTTGGTGGTCATAAGGGAAGGAGGGTACGATCCCTGTGAATACCGCTCCCACTGAGTTCCGGGTTTAAATTGGGTGGCACTGTCTCGGCCGTTCAAATAGATACCTTACACCTTCGGGTAGGTCGGACGATCTGGGTCGAAAAAAGACGAAAGCGCGTATCGCCATAAAATTTGACATTTATCAAGATTGTGTTAAACAGTAGATCTAGACAAAATAGGCGTAGTCAGATCTCTTAAAAGTAGTGATTATAGCCGTATAGAAGTTTTACAGTGTGGAATGTCGTTTTCCAATATGAACTATATGGAGAAATGCATTTGTCTACCAATGTTAACACCTATGGAACTGGATACAATTTCTATCTAGATTTATTATATATATATTATATCTAAAATCACTATATTTTTAATCAAGTATATTAAATTAGTAATCCCCACAAAGCGACAGGGATTATCATCAATAAAATTTAATTTTCGTACATATTGACTCATCGCTAACTTGGCGACATTATCCCGATGAAGATAAACATGTTTAGAACAAGTGTTATCCAAACTTTAGGATCTTGATAACATTATTTTCAAAAAATTATCATATAATCTCTCAGAATACCATCGAATATTTCACTATCGTGGAGGTTTCTATTAAGTATGATATGATTTACCCTGAATTAAATTATGAGAAAGTTAAATGGAGCCCACACCACTCTAGATGTTTTAAACTTTGAAATCCTATACGAATGTGAGTACTACTATAAACGACAGTATATTGTATGATTTGCAAACATAAAATTACGAATTTAGAAATGTTAAAGTAAAAAGATATAACTTTTCTAGAATATATGGCGAAAATAAAAATTTAATAGAATTCTGTTCCTAACAATAATGTATTGAAATGCAAATTAAGGCGGAACCTGCCCTTCTCATGGAATTTTATAAAATATTTTCTATACACTCTTTGAATCTTTCCATAGAAGAAAAACATACCACATTTACTTGAAATCCGTTTTATTATGCTTGTCGTCATGCTACACCCTGTGCTGCAGTTGCATTGTGCTGAGTATGAATTTAGGTTAGACATGAATTTAGGTTAGACTATGTTCCATTTATAATATGAATCTTAAGAAATAATGAGTTTAAGCGTATTCCTGTGGAAAGGATTGTGATGTCTTTGAAGTTTTATATGATATACTGACTGTTATGTGGGTTTTAACCACACGTCCGGTCAGAACGCATAATTCAAGCATGTTGTTCATTAAAACAATCTCCGACATTGGCCGTGTCGAATAAAAATACATATAAATCAAATTAATGGAAAATGAGGACAACGGACATGATATAAAACATTAACAATATATTTATTAACAAAAAGGAAATTAAAAGTAATAATAAAAACATATTTAATTGATTCAATTAACACTCTAACTAAATCATAATCACTCTCCATTGACATTCGTGTTTGACATTTTCTTAATCATGAATATTTTAAGTATATAATTAAAAATCTCCTTCATTTAAGTTTACAATTAAATCCACCCTGATTATTTCACTCAAGTGTAAATTGAATAAGATGTCGAGAGAGTGCGAAATTAACTCACATAGTGCCAAACAGACTGAGTATAAGGGACATGCATTACGTACCTTCGATGCTTCGTTGGATCGTCGCTGGATGCGGGGAACTTCGGCGGAGGAAACGCCGGTCATCGCTGCAGACGTCTTTTTGGAGAACTTTCTCTCCGGAGCACAAAATCAATTCTCTTCTCTCTTTTTTTGAAAAATCTAACACTCTCTCGAACACACGAAAAATGTCTCCTCCTACGCAATTAAGCCCCAGGTTTATTACTGGTTCCCCCAATTGAAGCCCCTGGTATTTTCATTGGATATTTCAGAATTATGTCCAACTATTGGGTGCTGTGATGACAGGAGGACGGCGATCACCCCAGAATCTAAGAAATATCTTGCAGGTGGACCGGGGTTCCCATGACCCTGGGTGCACGTGCGGCCGAAAAACGGACAAGGGTCAGCTCTCCCCAAGAACGCCCTGCTGTGTGTCCCTCTGTAACTGAACCATCGCTGTCCATATTTCCCAGAAACATGGCTTGCTCATCCCTTTGCAGGTGTTCTCTTAGGGAACTGTATATGAATTGTAGGAGTAGCACAGGGACCATCTTTGTAGGTTGTACTCCCTCCATAATTCGCAATGTTCCAAATTTGCCTTGGAACACTAACTGTATACCTTTTCTTCGTCCGGAATATAGTATAATGTAAAGAAACTTAATTTCCAATTTTCAGGAATTTTTAATATTCGGAGTCTTTCACTTTGAAATTTTATAACTCTCATTAAAGAAAAAGACGTGATTCCTACCGCGTTGACATGAAACAGACAGAAGCACGACTTACAAGCAGCTAATTATAGTTCTATAAGCAACTTATTATCGTTCTATAAGCAACTTATTATCGTTCCATAAGCAACTTATTATTGTTCTATAAGCAACTTATTATCGTTCCATAAGCAACTTATTATCGTTCTATAAGCAAAATATTATCGTTCTATAAGCAAATTATTATCGTTCTATAAGCAAATTATTATCGTCCTATAAGCAAATTATTATTGTTCTATAAGCAACTTATCGTTCTACAACCAATTATTATCGCTTTATAAGCAACTTATTAGCGTTCTATAAGCAACTGTACCAAAAATATTCTAAACAAAATATCATTCTTCTATTAATTCAAGTAAATGAAATATTAACAACTCTATTAAAATATGAATTCTAAAATGCTTATTAAATAAAACATGTGATCATTGCAATAACATCTGTTTCAGTTTTCATGGATTAAGAAATTTTATTTCCGATCACATCTTACTGGAATAAAAAACAACACTACAACTATGCATATAAAATACTTATAAGACGACCTTAACTTATGCTTCAGAAACCTGGATTCTCACAGAACATGGCGAAAAAGCTCCTTGTATCTTTGGCGGAATAATGTTGAGCAACATTTTTGGTGGAATTCAAAAAAATATATTTTTTGGAGAAGAATATGCAATTTCGAACTATACAGATTATATAAAGTATTATGATAAAATTAAATGCATTAGAATTAACAGAACAAAATGGGCAGGGCATTTACCAAGAATAGATAAAAATAGAACCACAAAGAACATTTCCATGTTCACGCCGATCAGGAAAGACCTTGAGGAAGACCGAAGTAAAGATGGATCAATTGTATGGCCAAGGACATTGAGGTATTACAATAGTAAAAATTGAAAAAACATTGTTCCAAAGTGAACCACTTGGAAGGAACTTCTAGGGACGGCCAAGACTCACAGTTGGATGTCGATTTATTGATGATGATGGCAATAAAATCTAAAACTATAAAAAACAAAATTATTTTAAAACTGAAAAATTAAACATCACTACTTTGCATAGAATATTCTAAACTCAACTATTCGTTGTAACAAATATCCTAATATTATTACTCACTGAAAAACAAGTAGTTAAAATTTAGCTATTGCTAAATGAGAATACATGCATATAATAGTAATATATGACATGAAGGACAACAAAAAAATCAAGTGAAAGAAATAAAATTTTCATTCTTTCAACATTGCTTACATATTGAAACGTTTTTTTAACACTTTACAACATAGTTGAAAAGTGTTTATGACTTTGTTCATTCTGTCTGTCTGACTGTCTGTATGTCCGTCAGCACGATAACTGCCGTAAAAATGACTTTATCAAAATAAAATTTTAGTTTGTTGTTGAGACGGTCAGTGCGACATATGGTAACGTAAATGAATCATATCACTCAATTAGTTCTGGATTGAACCCGGGGTAAAAAAATGAAATACATTGAACCCTATGGGACCTAATTTTTCAAACATTTTTTAAGCGAATGTAAAATTCACAAACTGTTTCGAAAATTTTAGGAAATATTCAAATTATCCAATAAAATATATAAAACAAATTTGAGCAAAATATGTCTGGTATTTTTTTAAATAAAAATTAAAATAATAATTACACCTATATAATATGAAGAAATCACGTGACCCGCTTCAAAATAAAATATGGCATCCATCTTTTTCCCAGAGTAAAAATCGTGATTTTTAAAGTCCTTTTAATTTATATTTAGTGTTGCATCTGTCTTAAAACCGCTTTATTTTTGAGTATTTTCTGTGCATCTATATTCTGCGCCAACGCAATTACAATATGTTTTAATTTAAATGATCATCAAACTGATTATTTTTACAACGAAGTCTAATTTTAATGGATACAGAATGTAAACAAGTGATTGTAAGATGAGTTGTATAAGAATTGCTGAATTTTTATTCACGCAAAATTATTTAAATCTAGAGTCTGGAATAAAAGTGTATGAATGAAATATTCACTGCTTTTACATAGAGAGCCAAACTATTTATATTTCGGTGACGTTATTTGAATAAAGTTCATTTTTTTATGTTTTAAGTTTACAAGTAAAATAAATTATTGTACTGTGATAATTTTTAAAATATCACCGCTGAATGTATCGCATTTTAGAGATGCGATACATTCAGCGGATTGCATTTCAGTTGGAAAGAGTTTCATAATCAATGCTTTAAGCATGTTTGATCTTTCTTGTTATTTAGTTAATTTATATTGCTTCTATAATTTTACAAGTAGAGATACAAACATTGCACAATAGTAAATGTATACAAAATGATATGTTAGTATTTTGCACTGTAAAGTTCAGTTCCTGCCAATTAAACCTTATGTTTGGTGATTTTTCTCTCGCAGTGTTTACCTCAGAGTTGGTACGTAGCCTGTGACATGCAGCTCTACATAGCGACCTTAATCATCTTGTTACCGTTATTGAGGTAAATTACTAGTTTTCGTACATAGTCAGTGTTCATATACTCGATTTAATGTAATTTTGTGCATTTGGGTCTGAAAATTTTTGAACGATATATGTATTACTTAAGTTTATTGCTCTTATGTTTACTATTCTTATATTTATTACTCTTATGTTAATTACTCTTATGTTTAGTACTTTCTTATCCAATTATATAGCAAAAGTATTTTCTTTTCCCAAAATATTTCTATATATGGATTTTGACCGATAGTACATTTTAAGACCTCCTGAATACATTTTAAATACTTTTGTAAAGATATGTGTGTAACACGATAACTGTAGAACGATTACATGTACTAATAACAGATTTTATCAGTAGATTATGTTGGAACAAAGTAGATAGATCGAATATTTAGTTATTTTCGTAATTAAAACGGAAGTTTTTATATTTTCGTAACATTATTTCCTATGGAAAATAACGATAATTATTGGAACAAGGATGGCAGCATCTATTATATGTATATATAGTATTGAAGCCCGTTCATTTGTGGTAGCATCATTGGAAAATTATTTCCTCAACCATTTGATTAAAATTTGTGTGAGAGATGTCATATGATTTTTTTCCCTTTTTTTCGTCTTTAGGTGAAACAATTTTATTCATCAACCGATGCGGTGGTCGAGCGGCCAAGGCGAGCGTTTCCAAGCGATAGTTCGACCATCGCGTTGTGGGTTCGAGTCCCACGTAAGGCATGGATGTTGTGTTGTTGGGCACAGTGTGTTCCGCCCCCCTCTGGTGCACCTGGGGCAACGTCCTAGGACGACTAAATGGTTACATTTCTGGCTGATGTATAGGCGAATGATGAAAGTCAAGTGCCTGGCCATTTGATAAAAAAAAAAATTATTCATCATGTTATTATGGTGAATAAAATTGTCTATGGTAAAGCTTAAGGCGAAGCAAAAAAATCTGATGTGAGCAGCACATGACTTTCCCTGCATTCATTGTTTCTTTAATTCATTGTTTCTCTTCCTCAAATTCATTGTTTCTTTATTTCATTAATAAATCATTAAATTTAGTTTAATTGCACTAAATAACACGCATGAATAATGGACTCAAAATCGGCATAGAAAAATGCTAAGAGAAATATCTCGAGAACGGCTTGCACAACGGATTAATTTCACAAACTAACGTCCACAATTATGTAAAATGACACTAAATTGGCACTTTTAATTCAATTTTCGTTCTCAGTTGGTAACTGAACGTTTTTTCAACGGTGGCGCAAAAACTACAATATCTTGAGAACGGCTAGTCGTAGTGCAATGGCTTGATCTTATTCTTTTCATTGTTAAAAATTATGCGTAAAACAAGCATTTAATTCATATATATGAGCATACGTAGTATTTTATTTTTGATTTTAACGACTTTTGAGGGCCATTTCGCAAAAAAAATCAGGTTACTTTTTACCGAATCGTACCAAAATATAATCAGCACCAGGGTCACACACAAGTGACTCACCTACCAAATTTTATGAAATTCGGTCTATTAGTTTTTGAATTAGAATGGATACATACATTGCACAGACAGGCACAGAGACAGACACACACACAGACGTCACGCTAAAAATAGTGTTTCCGTGTTCCAAAGATCCTGAAACGTGTAGATCCGTCGAAAACTCGAGTTGCGATTTTCGACATGATTTCAATACTTTCCCTGTGCATTACCATGTATTGCAGGGAAAGTAAAATCACTGGCTGTGGCTACGTACCGCAAAAATTTAAATGTATCGTGCGTTGTTGCCACAGGGCATTTAATTATTAGATTAAAACTAAAATCGTCAGTGGCTGCAGTCTAATAGAGCTGAAATGGTTTCGCGTGAATAACATCATTCTTTGTGATTGGTTTGTCTTCTCTAGATATGCAGAAAAGTTCACAATATTAGAAGATCAAAATTAGAACAACTTTTTCAAAATAGTTCGATATACTTAAATATCGAAATTATAACCACTCTTTTAGAGTCCACTTCCACTATAAGAGCTTACAATTCTGTCCCAGTAGTTCAACGTTAGAGAGTCGGCTGGGGAGTACGAAGATCCGTGGCTCGATTCCCAGTTGGTGCAGCAAGGTTCTTTACAATGCCGCCCGAACAAATCAATCCTGTATGTTAGTGCAAAGATGCCAGAGGTCTGAAAGTGACTCTAGTGCGACCAGCATGGATTCATTGAGCGTCTCTAAGTTTTCTGAGGCCCTAAGCGAACTTTCATGAAAGGCTTCATCTGACCAATAAATACAGTAAAACTCATAAATCCGAAAAGTTGGTAATCCGAAAAATCGATTATCCGACAATTTTTTTTTTGTTGTTGTTTTCACAAGTTCAAAATAATAATAATAATACGGATTCATATAAAGACTAACATATACGTTAGTCTTTTCACTTTAGGTTCTGGCATAGAACTTTGGACCTCCATGTTAACAATGTTTTGGGGGAATTTTTATGATATAAAATATTTTCAGATCTGAAACTACCTTGTTACAAGGAATAATTCGGCCCTGGTTATGTAACTAAGCGCATCCTGGGGATTATAGTATTATGATCTCAATATGCTCAACTCAATTCTATAACGTTGTAAAGAACACTATAAACTGACACGTAAATACCTACACTGGAAAATATTCTGCAATCTTTTCATTTTTTTCAACTACTTTATTGATTATTGCTGCACACTAGCAGAAAAGCCGCAATTACAGACATGCCGAGGCGTTTATATACACAGTACCCCCAAAAAAATTGAAACGCGCTTTAATTCTTTACCTGTTGGAGATAAGTGGACAATGTAAATTGCAAAAATGTTGAAAGTAAGGTAAGAAATAAGATTGCGTTAATGAAATAGTCCTCCCATTCATTTTCAAAAAGTTACACTTTTTAAATTTTTATACGACCCCCTTAGACAAGGTCAATTAAAATTTTTTTATTTTTAATGCAACAAGATCGTTAAAAAAGCCGCATATCTGTATCTTTAAAAGTGAGCGAGTTATATATAATTGAAAATTGAACATTGTGAATGGGGACCCTATATCAAATTAGAAATATAAATGTGTGACATATCACAAAAAAGATAAAACTGGATGATAATACATAGGATACCCAACCGCGTAGTGAGTACAACTGCTTTATATAATCTCTGTCTGTATAATGCCTTATTTAGATGCATTTGTGATAAAAAAATTTGGCACATATTAACGTATTTCTGATCTAAACAATTTCCATCGTCAATTTGTTTATGATCCCTATTTTTACTGATGAAATAGTCTTTTACATGGTACGGAAAAATGGCGTCAGATTTTTTCCTTTATAATAATTCAGTTGATTTTAAAGAGACATATATATGCGGTTTTTTTAATGATCATTAAAAGTAATAATTTTCTAATTGACCCAATGTGTCTAAGGGGGTTGTATAAGAATTTAAAAAGTGTAACTTTTTGAAAATGAATGGAAGGACTATTTCATTAACTTACTCTTATTTCCAATCTTACTTTTAACATTTTTGAAATTTACATTGCTCACTTATCTTCAACAGGTAAAGAATTAAAGCGCGTTTCAATCGTTTTGGGACACCCTGTATATATATATATATGTTAATTATTTTTAAAATTCTTTTTCATATGGATTGAAAATTCCTGTGTATTCGAATTCAGTTATCGATATATAATCTCTCTTTCTTTCTTTGTATATATATATATATATATATATATATATACAAGCCAAATGGCATCATCGGCACAACCAAGCTGTTACCAACTTGAAAAATGAAACTTTTAAAGAATTTATATGAAATGTTTTAAAATAACTTGGATACGAAATCAATAAAAAATGCATATTTTTCTTTCATAAAAATTCATAAATTTTATGAGAGGTTTCTATTTCTTACACTTAGAGGAAAGTCTTTTTGTTCCATGAAGTGCTGTTTTTTATGATTTAAACTACGCTATGAATTTTAGTGGTATCATGACGGTTTATACTAATACCGATAAGCCAAATGGTATCACCTGCATCACCAAGCTGTTGTCAACTTGAAAAAAGAAACTTTTAAAGAATTTATACGAAAATATTTTCCATATATTTCTTTCATCCAGGTAACAATTGTGTTACACGTAGGTGGAATATGAATGTATGAGAAAATATGTATGAGAGAATGTATGAGAGTTATTTACTACTGATATTATATTTATGTTTTAATAGAAATGCCTCCCATATTATATTTTCTCCTGATTTCCTCTCCTAGGTGGCCCTGGGTTGGCCTGACGATCGCTTCCTTTGGAATCGCAGCTTCAGTTGCAGGCACAGTTGCAATGACCTACTTTTATGAGTACCCGCCTACCATGCTGTTCGTCCATCCGGATATAGAGTAAGAACATAAAATCCATTGCCTTCTTGATAAGAATTACAACACACCACCATGTGTACTTATCTATTAAAATTAATCTATTGGAATTATTAATCTATTGGAATTAAATTTTAAAAATATTGTTATTTTTTCAACTTACCTAAATAACTAAAATATTTTTAAATTTTGAAAAGTTTCTTTATTGCTCTCAATAATTTTTAAATTTTAGAAGGCTTTTATTTACTTTTGAATATTTTAAATTTTTAAAAAGCTTTAAAATATTTTAAAATTTAAATATTTAAAATTATTTTTTTTTTCTGTTTCCCACAAAAGTACTGTTTACATTTTAGTTATTTAATCTTTGACTAAAATTAATAGACAACGTATTAATTTCCACAGAATGACACATATCATAGCATTGGTACTCCCCCCCCCCCCCCGCATACAAATTCATTCCCAAACATAGATGAAATAGATCACTGGAAATTCAGAATGGCTGAGGAATGTATAGATTATTCGATGTCTATTATTACAATTACCTTAAGTTTCTTTCCCTTGCATCCTTGCTGGAAAATGATATTTACTGTTATCAGTTATCGTTACGAAAATGTTTGGATCTCACTGTTTGGACGTTGGGTACAATTTTCCCCATCGTCATTTTAGAAACTTTTAGCGAGTTTGGAAAAGCTCGAGAATTTAAAGAAACATTTTTTTTAGTTACGTAGGTTTTCGGTAACCTTCCATAGCTTCAAATAACATACCCCAACAGATATCTTATACCTTCGAGTAGGTCGGACGGTTTGGGTCGAAGAAGAAGAAGGAGAAGAAACAAAATACCCCTGCCCACTCCTCAAGGTGAGCTGCGCTGTCTGGTGGATAAACCGCAAGGTGAGGCTGTGCGGTCTGGTGGGTATACCGCAAGGTGAGCTAGGTCACCTTGGTCTATAAACCGAAAGGTGAGTTGTGCTGTCTGGTGGAAATAAGATACCCCCTGTTCACCCGCAGTACGAGCATGTTAAATATGTAGGTCAGAAAATCCTTCCGAGAGGTTGGGGATAGGGGACGGAGGATACAGTCCTTGTGGAGACCGCCCCCACTGGGTTCCGGTCTAAATTGAGTGGCAGTTCCCGGTCGTCCAAATAAGTACCTTACACTTTCGGGTAGATCGGACGATCTGGGTCGAAGAAGAAATAAGATAGACTTTCAGACAGCAACGGTTTGGGACACGTGACACCGTTTAATAAAAAAGTGCAAAATGTGACTTTTTATACCGGTCCTCTACAAAGGAAATTCAAATTTATTATTTATTTAAAAAAAAAATTTCTTTTTTTTTTTGGGGGGGGGGGGGGGGGGGGGGGAGGGCTCTTTCTCTAATATGCAAAATCGGCCTTAAAAAAATTATCGAAGTTATAAGACTTAAACCACTTTGATTCCCGATCAAAAGAAACGGCAAAAATATAGATTTCAGGGATCGTACAAAAATTGAATTTCGTTAGATAAAATTTTCATTCGAAATTTACATGCGTACCCATCTTTAGCAAAAGTTTTATGCTATCCCCAACTATCCGTCAGAAACTTTAATGAAAAATGTATCGGATAATTTTGATCGTACAGCAAAGGTCGTTTTTGTGTGATAAGATTGGACTATGGAAAGTATTTTTATAACCGAAAAAAAATTTCTATGGCGGACCCGTATAAAAATTTACATTTTGCAGTTTTTTCTAAAAGTGTCACATGATCAAAATATGCATACGATGATAGTCTGCCTTAATTACTTCAATGTTTTGATAATACGATCTTATTATTTGAGAATTAATTGTGCATTTAATTAATGGTTAATTGAATTTGACGGTTGTTTAGTGGCTTTGCTTTGGAAAGGGATTAATTACATCGTGTTCCTGTTTTCGCTTACTGTTTTTTTTAAATTAAACTTTAGTTATCCAAATTAATCTTATTCTTGCATTCTAAGAGCACACTCACGAATCCAGAGAATATTCGTACCACTATAGTACGCATTTTATTTAAGAACTAGAACGAATTACCCGCCGTTACCCTGGTTCTAAATAAACGTCCGCTTCTTAAATAATACAGATATAAATAACACCTTACTCAATTTCCAAATCGCTCCTTTTTAACCAAAATCCTTTCCGTGTTCCTTTATCCTCCAAGCGCAATCATTCCAATTATATAATGCGGGTATAATACGCCCTAATTAAGCGCGTTGCAATTCGCCATATATATGCACAAACATCTGGTTCGTCAATCGGCGATCATTGGCAGAACGACACAAATATATATTTCCCATTCTCTTCTAATTTTCTTTTCCTTCCCACTAAATTTTCCCATTCTTATGCAAAATTTCTCATGTGCTATCCTTTCAGGCAACGCTTGGCGTACTGGGCAAATGCTTACTTCAAGCCTTATTCTCATGCTGGTCCATACTGCATTGGACTTATCGTTGGATACGTGCTGGCCACTCATCCCAAACTGAAATTCTCGCTGGTAAGTTACCTAATTTGATCTCCACCTCTAATTTAAGTGTTTTTCAGATTTCATAGAACGCCAAAATTTTGACTTTTTTTTTTCTTACAATATATGGTAATATATAGGAAAGTATTGGAATTGTATCTAAAATTGGAACTTGAGTGTTACAAATGTGCAGATCCGTCGGAAACTGAAGAACACGAATCAATTATTTTTAGCGTGGCGTCTGTGTGCTTATCTTATCTGTGTAATTTGGCTGTGCAATATACTAGTCATAATATTATTGCAATATATTGCTGATTTGATTTACGTTCTGAAACACAAATTGCAATATGTTGCTGATTTGATTTAGGTTCTGAAACACAGATTGCAATATATTGCCGATTTGATTTTGGTTCTGAAACACAGATTGCAATATACTGCTGATTTGATTTAGGTTCTGAAACACAGATTGCAATGTATCGCTGATTTGATTTAGGTTCTGAAACACAGATTGTAATATATATTGCTGATTTAATGTCACTTCCGGATTTTGTATGCTTGATAGTTCTGTCAAAAATAAAGTGTACATACACTGTAAAACATTTGCAAGCATGCTACTGAAAGTTTCGGGGAATTCAGCTGTCTGTAATGGGGAATATGGTTCCTGATAGATATGATAACATATATATATATAAATATAAAAATAACGCTTCTGTAAAAATGCCATGCAATAAATTGGGTGACATCATTCTTGTGGATCTAGCTCGTTCCATTCATGAAAAAATATATATTGAGTAATACTTTAGTATTTGAACGCCAATAGTCATTTATCTGCTGTAAGAATAACTTATTTCTCCATCCATAACGCTTGGCGAGATTTTGGCGACGAATTTGGCAGAATGTCGTCAACTTGGCGACATTTTTAATTGTTGCCAAATTAACAAAAAGCTCGCCAAATGGATAAAAATACAGCTAAATCAATGAAAATGACGACTAATTCAAGAAAATTCAATATCATGGAAAGAATATAAGTATCTACTATGAAAATGACGTTTTTTTTAACTGTAAAAATAGTAAATTCATTGCATTATATAAGGAAAGTCATGTGTTGCCCACATCAGATTTTTTCTTCTCCAAATCAGGAATCCTGAAAAATGCAGGCTCGTTATAAGCTGTTTCTACTGTGTAAGTGATTATGTGTATGCGTTGACTCCATTTGTTACAAAACAAACATTTTAGAGAATGTTTTCCAAATCTCCTAATTAATTTCAACCTTTCAGGCGACTCGTATCATTGGCTGGTCCGCTGCAATAGCATGCAACATGTCTGTTCTCTATGGGGTACATGAATGGAACATAGGAAGAGATCCTGAATTGGTGGAATCCCTACTCTACAGTGGTCTTCATCGAATAGCTTGGGCATTTGGTGTTGCATGGATTGTTCTCAACTGTGTCACGGGACAAGGAGGTAATTATACTATGGCAAATATTTCGAAAAGTAAAGTTTGCTTCAGTAACGGTGAATTTTTCATGAAAATTCAACTGCAAGAATAAAAAGAGAGGAAAAATCATCTCTTGTTGAATTCATACCAACAAACTTCGCTGGTTTGTTTCTGCCCACGACCATCGTCTCTATTCTTTCTCCACTGCTCTCATCCTATCAAATTATTTTCTGTGGTATTTTGATAAAAAAAATCATATCCGTAAGAATAAGAGAAGTGGGATAAAAGACATAATGGTACAGGAAGAAAACCAGATAACCATTCCTAGCTGAATGCAAACCAGCAACATTCGTTGGCTCAAATCCAGCCATAACCATCGTCTTCATTTTATTCTCTTCTTTCATTTTTGCGGATTATTTTCTGTGGTTGTTTGATAAAAAAAAAACTTCATATCCGTAAGAATAAGAGAAGTGGAAAAAGAAGACATAATGGTACAGAAAAAGAACCAGATAACCATTCCTAGCTGAATGCAAACCAGCAACATTCGTTGGCTCAAATCCAGCCATAACCATAGTCTTCATTTTATTCTCTTCTTTCATTTTTGCGAATTATTTTCTGTGGTAATTTGATAAAAAAAACTTTATCTGTAAGAATAAGAGAAGTGGAAAAAGAAGACACAATGGTACAGAAAAAAACCAGATAGCCATTCCTAGCTGAATGCAAACCAGCAACATTCGTTGGCTCATATCCAGCCATAACCATCGTCTTCATTTTATTCTCTTCTTTCATTTTTACGGATTATTTTCTGTGGTTGTTTGATAAAAAAAAAACTTCATATCCGTAAGAATAAGAGAAGTGGAAAAAGAAGACATAATGGTACAGAAAAAGAACCAGATAACCATTTCAAGCTGAATGCAAACCAGCAACATTCGTTGGCTCAAATCCAGCCATAACCATCGTCTTCATTTTATTCTCTTCTTTCATTTTTGCAGATTATTTTCTGTGGTAGTTTGATAAAAAACAAGAAAGATAAATCATGCTTAAAGCATTGATTATGAAGCACTTTCCAACTTCAATGCAATTTTATTTAAGCATCTCTAAAATGCTATACATTCCTCGGTAATATTTTGAAACTTATCACAATGCTACATTAATTTATTATATTTGAAAACTTGAACCTTCATTGAAAAAAATGAACTTCATTCAAATGACGGCATTGAAATATAAATTGTCTGGTTTAAATATCTTTAAACGGCGATACATTCCACGGCAATATTTTTAAAACTATCATAATACTGCGATAATTTATTATATTTGAAAACTTCATCAAAAACAACTGAAATTATTTCAAATGACGTCATAGAAAAAATAACACGCCTGGATCTCTTTATAAAAACAGGATTTCATTCTTAACTTTCTCCCATTCATTTCATTCATCACAATACTATAATAATTTATTTTATTTAAAAATTAAGACCATGGAGCTACAACTAATTAAACTGTATGCTTAAAACTTCATCGAAAAAAATCGTCCTTATCTTTATAAAATCAGTTAGTATTTCATTCATATCAGCCATGCAGACTCCATGAACTAAATTATTTTGTGTTAAAGCAATTCTAATACAACTCATTCTACGAATTTTGCTGTTTACATTTTACATAAGTGAAAAATAGGCTTCGTTGCAGAAATAACCAAATTTGGATAATCATTTAAACACAAATATATTGTATTTGCGTTGTTTCAGTATGTAGATGCACAGAAATTAAGCAAAAATAAAGTAGTTTTAAGACGGATACAACACTCAATATGAATTAAAAAGAACTTAAAAAATCACGATTTTGAAACAAGATGGATGCCATATAACATTTTGAAGTGGGGCATGTGATCGTTTCATATCATGGTCACGTGATCGTTTCATATCATGGTCACGTGATCGTTTCATATAAGAGGTGTAATTATGATTTTAATTTTTATTTAAAAAACTACTGATTATATTTCGCTGATTTTTTTTTATATATTTTATGGAACAATTTGAATATTACCTAAAATTTTCGAAGCAATTTGTGAATTTTAAATCCGCTTAAAAAATGCTTGAAAATTTAGGTCCCACAGGGCTCAATGTATTTCATTTTTTCAACCCGGGTTCAATCCAAAACTAATTGGGTGATATTTTTCATTTATATTCCCATAGGTCCTACAGACCGTCTGAACAACATACTAAAATTTCATTTTGATTAAGTCATTTTTACGGCAATTATCGTGCTAACGGACAGGCAGACAGACAGACAGAATGAACAAAGTCATGAACACTTTTCAACTTTGTTGTAAAGTGTTAACAAAGTCATAAACACTTTTCAACTTTGTTGTAACCTATAGACTTTTTGATAATTTTCATGGTTAGAACTCGAATTATCGAAATTTAAAGATTTTAACAAGAAAGATCAATCATGCTTAAAGCATTGATTATGAAACACTTTCCAACTTCAATGCAATTTTATTTAAAAAAGTCGAAAATGCAATACATTACTCGGTAATATTTTAAAACTTATCACGATACTACATTGATTTATTATATTTGAAAACTTAAACCTTCATTGAAAAAAATGAACTTCATTCAAAAGACGGCATTGAAATATAAATTGCGTGGTTTAAATATCTCTAAAATGCAATACATTCCACGGTAATATTTTTAAATCTATCATAATACTACGATAATTTATTATATTTGAAAACTTCATCGAAAACAACTGAAATTAATTCAAATGACGTCATAGAAAAATAACACGCCTGGATCTCTTTATAAAAGCAGCATTTCATTCATAACTTTCTCCATTTCATTCATCACAATACTATAATAATTTATTTTATTTAAAAATTAAGACCATGGAGCTACAATTCATAAACTTTATGCTTAAAACTTCATCGAAAAATATCGTCCTTCTGTTTATAAAATCAATTAATATTTCATTCATATCAGCCATGCAGACTCCATGGACTGAATTATTTTGTGTTAAAGAAATACAGTAATTCTAATACAACTCATTCTACATATTTTGCTGTTTACATTTTACATAGGTGAAAAATAGGCTTAATTGTAGAAATAATCAAATTTGAATGAGAATTTAAACTCAAATATATTGTCATTGTGTTGTTTCAGTATGTAGATGCACAGAATTTAAGCAGAAATAAAATAGTTTTAGGACGGATACAACACTCAATATGAATTAAAAAGAACTTTAAAAAATCACGAATTTGAAACAAGATGGATGCCATATCTCATTTTGAAGTGGGTCATGTGATCGTTTCATATCATGGTCACGTGATCGTTTCATATAAGATGTGTAATTATTATTTTAATTTTTATTTAAAAAACTACTGAATATATTTAGCTGAATTTTTTTTTATATATTTTATGGAACAATTTGACTATTACCTAAAATTTTCGAAACAATTTGTGAATTTTAAATCCGCTTAAAAAATGTTAGAAAAATTAGGGCCCATAGGGCTCAATGTATTTCATTTTTTCAACCCGGGTTCAATCCAATACTAATTGTGTGATATTATTCATTTATATTCCCATAGGTCCTACAGACCGTCTGAACAACATACTAAAATTTCATTTTGATTAAGTCATTTTTACGGCAGTTATCGTGCTAACGGACAGACAGACAGACAGACAGACAGACAGACAGACAGACAGGCAGACAGACAGACAGAATGAACAAAGTCATAAACACTTTTCAACTTTGTTGTAAAGTGTTAAAAAACGTCATATCCGTAAGAATAAGAGAAATGGAAAAAGAAGACATAATGATACAGAAAAAAAATCAGATAACCATTCCAAGCTGAATGCAAACCAACAACATTTGTTGGCTCAAATCCAGCCATAACCAATATCTTCATTTTTTCTGTACCTTTCTCATTCTTACAGACTATTTTCTGTGAATTTTGATAAAAAGAAATTCACATCCGTAAAATAAGAGAAGTAGGGAAAGAGAACTTGATAGTTCAAGGGCAAAAATGACATTTGATATATTTTTAATCAAAATTTAACAAATTATAACACTTAACTAATGGACTAACTCTCAATTAGGTGTTGTGAACTACATCTTGAGCTGGAAAGTGTGGATACCCCTCGGAAGACTTACCTACACGATATACCTCATCCACCCAATCGTTCAGATCGCTGCAGTTGGAAACGTGCGCATGAGAGCCATGATTGTACACTACTTTATTGTGAGTATGCCCCTTAATCTGTATCTTGTTACAGCGCATCCTCTGGATTCGAGGATGCATTCTCGGAATGCATTTATGAATCCTACTCTCTGCCCTAACGGCATTTTTTTTCACAATGACGTAAGATTTAAGTCACTCTATGACTTTGGGACGTCACAGGACGTCGCAGTACGACTCAGCAATATCATATTGAGATCACAGCGAAGTCATTTTGGTCATTTTCATGGCCATTTGTGACATCGCATATTAACTTGTTTGTGACGTCACATTGTAATTGCCATTGTAATGTTGTCACATTGTTACGTGTTAATTAAATTGTGAAAACGTCACAGAATATAGTCACAATGAAGTTACAAAGTTACTAATACGTAACGTCGCATAGACGTCACAAATATGATGTCACATTGTGACCCAGGTGTCATGTGACTACAACGTCACTGTCACACATGGTATGATCTTTGCTGTGAGGGTGGAAAACTAACACTTTACATAAAGTACCAGTAAAGCTTTACTAAAGCGCCAGTAAGCGTAAGCAGGAACAATATACAGCTAGTATCTCAGCTATCTAACATGATCACAAATAAACCATCTGGTACAATGAGACAGCCATTTAATGCTCAATTAAAAAACAGACCATAATATTCTCAAAACACTGGCTTATTCACAATTCACTCTTACACGCAGCATGCTAAATCATTTTAACTGAACGATGGCCAGTATATATACTCCCCAGAAAAAATACGTAACTCTGGAACTTCTTAACAAAACCACAAAATTCGATAAATTGCTAAAAGTCGCCATGTTGGCGATATTTTACAAAATTTGTTATCAAGGGTTTTCGTCAAGTTCAAGCGATCAGGACTAGGGATTGCAATCCCGTAGATAATTTTCAATCCCGGGATTACAGCATTGTAAAATCTTCGATCCCGGTATCCCGCGGGATTCAGTATTTTTTTATTTATTGAAGAAAATGTATTATTTCACTTTTTCTAGCTAATATAACAGGAAAAGTATTCTCTTTTTTTTTTGTAAAATAACTATAAATATTTCTTTTAGTATCTCTAACAGTATCGCTAATACCGGTAGCACTATTTCCTTGAGAACTGGAACTAGTTTCATCCTTATTTCTACTTCGTTTCAAAACATTAATTTCATGAATAGAATTTAAATGCACATGAAGCCCTTTGCACATGGCCCCCATGACGACCCACCTCCTGATTTTATTATTTTTTTACACAAATTACATTATGTCGATTGTCCATTGACTTCGCGCAAAAAGTATTTTCAAACAGATTCAAGCTCGCACACATATGAACTTTTATACTCTTCGTATATATCTTAGTGCTACTTTTATCAGATATAGTCATTTCGAATTAATCTACTTGTATTTTATGCATATAAAGAAAGAACATGAACTACTACAACAACAACGCTAGACGATGATAAACATTCCATGCTAGAATAAACACAGTAGCTGTTGCCACTAAACAGCTAACATAATCGTGAAAAAATAGGTTACAAATACGTTTGAAGTAGAGTCATCTATTGGCCGAAACAGATTTCAGTGTGAAAGCACCTTTCTTTAAGTCATTTACTTTTTAGGATCTGATGTTGCCAGGCCCGAGCCAGAACCGAACTCGGGATCTCATGCTTATAAGACCGACATTATAAGGATAGAGCAAAAGCTAGCTTCCACTTCGAACTTATAATTCGGGTATCCTAGCATCTTCGATCGATGTCTTTGGCAGGAATAGAGTCGGATGCTGCCACACACTCCACCCCCATATGAGAAGCCCGGTGGAATTTCGGTGAGGAGGGGCCACCCAGAAAACCCCCGCGCGTCCCCATCCGAAACTCAGTCGAGGGGCTGAATGGCCGGGAGGCGTGTCGTACCTCGGACGTGACGTCAGTCGTGATCAACCAGGAGGGAATGGTAGCGCCTCTGGCTCCGTATGGTGCTGTCATCTCGTGTTGAGATGGTGAGAGTGAAGGTTGCGTGCTCGTACATCCAGGGTCATCATTGTAGGGATGATATTGCCAGGCCCGAACCAGGACCAAACTCAAGACCTCGTGCTTACAAGACCGACCTTATAAGGTTAGAGCAAAAGCTAGCTTCCACTCCGAACTTATAATTCGGGTATCCTAGCATCTTCGATTGATGTCTTTGGCAGGAGCAGAGGCGGCTGTTGCCACAACTTCAAAGTTTTTATAAAACGTGCTTCAATCTCAAAATGAATGTTTTCCTTTGATAAACTCAGGTAAAGTTTAATTTAGTAAGCATGAACACTGGTGTTTTCCAAGTGCATGTAAATCTGGTAAAATATCGGAATTCTGGGGTCACCAATCCCGGTATTACGGTATTCATTTTTCAGCCGGGATCCATAATCAGGAATTTCAATAATAACACTTGTTACGGCGCATCCTCTGCATTTACGGATATATTCTCCGAATACAAGAATGAATTAAAAGATCTGGATAACTTAAGCTTTATTTACAGCAGTAAGAATAAATGTGAACAAGATACATTTAACAATATTCTAGTTAGTTAGTAAAGTCACAAAACAACCGTCAAATACAATATTCTTAGCCAAAAACACTCAACGAATGTTTCTTGCATCACATAACATCACTTTATATACCCACAATGGAAAATTCCCGAAAAACGAGAACTCGGGAAATACTTGGCTAATTACTTAGATTCTAGCACTTTCTCAATGTTGCCAAATGCGCGGCATTTGACCAAATGTGTCACCAAGGTGCCAAATGTATCACCAAGGTTGCTAAGGTCGTCAGGTTCATGGCTTTTAGTTACTATACTTGTAGCTTTTCTCCATGGAAAGTATAGAAATAGGAAAAGAGAGTATGAAGTAATTGCAGCAAGATATACAAGTCTCTGTCGAGGTTTTTTTTAACGTGTATACGTTTTTACACACGTGACATGGTAACTTTAGTGCACCTTACTTTTTTGTTCAATACCAAGTTTTGCAAAATCGTTTGAACACAGACATATTTGTGTTACTTCGAACTTTACTTCGCGAACTGTACTTGCTCAATTCTCTTAAAATTTTACAAAAAAATTGATGTGTGCAGCACATTTTTCCTACATAGTGCAATGATTTATAATTTTACTTTTTTTTACAGCGACATAATGGCGTACGAAATCCACAGAACATCGATTTTGGCATTGGATTAACACCACATAAATTGATTTTAGACGTTTTTACAATTTATTTGTAGAAACACAACGACTTATTCATACTCAAGTGCAAAACTGGTACCAAAATACAATTAACAATTAATACGAATGGCATAAAATAAATGATTATGGACGAATAGCGCCAAAATACAAATTATTAAAAAAATTATCTTCTCTCGTGAATGGAACGATCTAGATTCACGAAAATGAATCTCATAATATGTCACGTGTAAAGTGTTTGACAATGCTTACTACTTCTTTAATTTTTTATAATTTTTTAATCAATTTATTTGAAATACGTGCAATATCTGGAGAACAGTTCATGTTATCGTTTTAAAGTTTATGTCAATCGTTCTAAAATAAAAAAAAATGCGTAGTAAAGAATTATCTATTTAACAATTTAACAGTATTCAAATTCATGATTTTGTGATTTTTTTTTAATATACTCAAAAATCGTGCAATATCGCAAGAACAGTTCATTCTAGAATTCTAAAATTTACATTATTCGTTTTCTAATGATAAATTACGTCTGAAATGATTATTTTTATCATTAGAGGGGGGGGGTCTTCCGAACATACGATCGCGCTTAAAATCAATAGGTTCCAGTATTCACTTGTAATAATCGTACCAAATTATATTCGAAACACTCCATTCGCTGGTGAGATATCGAATCCGCAGACTCACGGACACGCAAACTAACACACATACAGACAGACATTACCTCAAGAACGTTCAATTCGAGTTCAGGGATGCCTAAAACGTGCTCTCGCCGAAAACTCGAATTCGAATTTTCGACTCCGTCACAGTACTTTCCCTTCCCGGCCATCCAATCAGTTACCTTACACCTTTCTGGTAGGTCGGACGGTCTGGGTCTCAACAACAGTACTTTCCCTATACATTCAACTATATATAGAAGGAAAGTAAAAACTAATTTGAATTTAAAAAAAATCTCACTGATGTCATGCCCGGTGTTGCGTGGTTGACACCACATGCCTGGTCTGAGCGCTATAAAACTTATTAATAACACCGCACTTGAAAATTGTTCTTTATGGCTACCATTGATACTTTAATAAATAATAAATCAAGCATTCTAAAAATGCTTGATTTAAAATAGTTGAAAGTTAACAAAACCCCGTATTTATTATCTCAACATTACTCCAATTATCTCTGCATTCCAGAACAATGCACTTAATAATTCTATCTATTAAAATACGCGTTCAAAACTCAATTATACAGTACGATTCTCTTTAACATAATCATATAATTGTTTAGACGAATTCAAATTATCTTATTTAAGGCCTTAAGGTATCTGAAAGTTATTTATATTTTAAGGAAAACACATTTTTACTACAGATAAAGATAGTTTGGAGCCATCTAACTATGTAAAACTAGAAGGTATGCCCATCAAATGACGGAATTAAAAATTTGCGAAGCACTGCCTCCTATATAGCGTCATTTTTATCAATTTGGAGACATTTTTCTCAATCTGGCAATATTTAAAAAAGTCGTCAAGTTTGCGACATCTCGC
Organism: Amaurobius ferox; assembly: GCA_951213105.1. Classification (NCBI taxonomy): domain Eukaryota; kingdom Metazoa; phylum Arthropoda; class Arachnida; order Araneae; family Amaurobiidae; genus Amaurobius; species Amaurobius ferox. The sequence continues at coordinate 25,704,634 of OX578147.1, forward strand.
CAAATGTTTCGCCAAGCATTACGGACGGGCGGAGAAATGGGTTATTCATATAGTCCTTTATTATGTTCTTTCCAAGATATTGAATTTTCATCAACTTGTCGTCATTTTCATTGATTTAGCGTCAATTTTTATCAATTTTGCGACATTTTCGTCAATTTAGCAGAATTTAAAAAGGCTTGCCAAGTTGGCGATATGCCGTCAAAATTCATCGCCAGAATTTCGCAAAGCGTTACAGACGGAGAAATGAGTTATTCTTATAGTGGATTCTTATTCTTTCCAAGATATTAAATTTTCATCAATTAGTCGTCATTTCCATTGATTTAGCGTTATTTTTATCAATTTGGAGACATTTAAAAAATCTCGCCAAGTTGGCAATATTCCGCCAATTTTAACGCCAAAATTTTGCCAAGCGTTACCCAGAGATAGATAGATAAACAGACAGATAAATCAATATTATTAATTCATGCAGGGTCCACCATTGTAAAGTAATACCTTATATATGCCCCGATAACTACCAGCTCGTGTCTTTTCTGGCCACAATGAAGGAACTTCGATCACCAGTTACGGCTGATTGTTGCTTTGAGTTCAAAATTAAGTATAATTTTCTACAATTGGCCAGCCAGCTAAAATATTGTATGGCAACGGCTCCGAAGTCCCCAGCCTTGTTTCATAGAGAGAGAATACAAGGAATAAGCGACAATAAGGGCCCTATGCGATCATCTAGGTTTTTTTTAATTAATATAGGCTTTCTGAAAGAGCGCTCAAATAACTTATTCACACGTTAAATCCATCAATAGTAAAGTGACTATGTCCGATCGAATAAAAATAATTGCAGTCGTCTAGCGGAGAATTTTAAAAGTCAGGAAAAAGAAATCGACAGTAAAGCGAGATAGATGTTAAAGCCAAACACAAAGTCGTAGGGGTCATTATCTTATGTGCAGGAATCTACCCTAAAACTCTTACAGAAGGTACCTTAACTATTACAGAATCGACCCTAAAACTGTTACAAAAAGTACCTTAACTGTTACAGAATCGACCCTAAAACTATTACAGGAGGTACCTTAACTGTTACAGAAGGTACCTTAACTGTTACAGAATCAACCCTAAAACTGTTACAGAAGGTACTTTAACTGTTACAGAATCGACCCTAAAGCTATTAGGTACCTTAAGTGTTACAGAATCGACCCTAAAACTGTTACAATAGCGTTATTGGCGAATTGCTGTTATATTCAGGAATATTAAATGTAACAACTCTTACATGCACAGAAATCTAATATACAGCCCCCTTCAAAATTTCCTTCATCGACAACAATGCGCATTTGAATTCGAGAAAGAATATGGCCGCGTACTTTGACAAGCATTGCAGGTTTCGCCATGTTTTAGACCCTGACGATACGACTGTTTGACGGGTATTCATTGACTTCCATATAATCGTTTCGTACGTTCCTGGTGTCTATTTCAACTCATTAGATAATGCTCTTAAACTTTGTAATTGGCTTTTTCGTCTATCTCGCTTTGTTGCCGAGTCCGATATCCTAACTGTTTAAATTCTCTGCTAGAGGCGCTGAAAGCCCTTTTATTGGATCGGGCATGATCACTCTACACTCGTATATTCATAAACCTTTCCTTACAAATTTATTAGAGTGCTTAAGGATTTCCTAACCCTTTGCATACTGCCGTCTGATAATTTATTTTTATTTAGTCATGTAATACATTTTATCTGAAGAATGTAAGGACCTAAATTGCAAGTGATAAAATAAAATACTCTCGATCAGTGGTTCCCAAACTTTTCAACGTGGCGTTAAGCAAGTTCTTGACGAACTTTCCTCCTTTAAGAGAGCCCTATCTTAACGACACCATTTCGGTATAAAATGTATATTTTCTATATTATATTTCCTGTTATAAATATGGTGTTTTGTAAACATATTTAGTAGTTCAAATTAGAGCAACGTATTTAAGCACAAATAAAACACTAATGCAGCATACAGCTTCTTCGAGGAGTGCAACAGAACCAACAAACCCGAAGTGAAAAAAAAACGAAATGGGCGAAAGAGACAGAGAGGTTTATATACCCAAAACCTAGGTTAAGCGCTTACTTGAGAGAGCCAATCAGAAAGCAGATTTAAGAGCAGTCCAGCCAATCTGAAATGAGAAGTAACACAAGATTCACGAGCGCTATGCTGAAGCACAACAGAAATATCCCGATAAGAAGAGTCAATTCCGAACAAAAATAAATGAAATCATATTTAGTAGGAATGGCACAAAAAGCTCCGAAAGGTTAAAATGCAGTAGGCTTGTGATAATCCGAATTGAAAATGTTCAGTAAGTTCGGATAATCAATGGGTTTTAATTGTGAATTAAATACAATAAAACATCTACTAACAAATCAAAATTGCAGCCCTGTCAGCTGAGGGCAGCAGGGTTGCCTGTTGATCAAGTTCGATCTTGCCTTCACAAAACTCCTACTGTTGCAGTTCCCGCTTAGAGCATCTTAAATGTTCTAATGTCAGCCCTGGGAAAATGTAAGGCCATTGTAGCAATCTCTTACATGGCAGTAGTATGTAGCGTAGCTGGTATAGCAATCCTGTGTGCAATACAGGAAACATAGGTTCGATCTCGAATATTATTTCGAATTCAAGCATTTCTCTATAACATATAACCTGATATTATATTCTATTTTCAGATATGGATATTCTTTGGACACTTAATGATAACAATCGGATCTGCCTTTGCCGCCTCCATGCTAGTCGAAGCCCCTTTTATATCACTGGAGAAGCTGATCCTCAGAGCCATAACTGGAAAACCTAAAGCTGCCACTAACGGCATTGCAACTGCACGTAAAGATTCAACAGAACCAAAAACTATCACTTCTACAGACAATGGAATTGAAATAATTCCTTCTATAAATAGCAATGGAACAGCAAGGAATGGAGTTATAAGCCACTTGTAGGGCTAGGTTTAAAGTAATGTTTTTAAAAAGGAGCATCATATTTTCGCTGGAAATATTTTCATTCATTAATTGTAGGCCGAGTAATTATGAATTGGCGAAGATCCTTCAAAGCGAGTACAAAATATATCCATTACAACGCCAATTTGAGCAGCGGCTCACAAAAATATATACTGTTACGGCGATATAAAGTTATTGGAGAATTTTAAGAATTTACTTACGAATTCAGATTCCCCAAGTTTACTCTTACATTTCCAAACAAATGAAAAATATTTATTATATATTTTCTCGTAAAATAGTGGGCGATAAACTTGAAGGAAGAATTTCGAATTTCATCTTATAATCCGGACGCCGTTAACAAATTACGTAAAGAAAATAAACAAAAAACCTCGAGTTGTTCAAGTCAGAGGTATATGTGCGAGGTCAACTTTAACTATATCACAGTACTTAATGTGTACTTACTTTGTCAGACTATACTAGTATATGACTATCTGATTGTAAGATATCATGTATTCACCAAAGTTTTCAATCTTAGCCTTTTCGTCTCAGCTTCATTCTTGGAAGTACTTTCATGATTACAACGGATCCATTGGGCGATTTTTTGCTCAGGTAATAAAATGAAGAGCTATCTCCTACTAGGTTTCTATCATTTCAGTTGTTGATACAGATATTTAGTTAACATTATTTATATACATATATATTCCATGGTTCTCGTAATTAGTTCTATTTCCTATGTTTTATAGTCTGTTTATTCCCACCCCCCATCATTTTATTCTTATCTGACCTACATTCCCATGTTTACATAATTTTTATTGATTTAACACTATTAGTCTTATGTGCATTGCATTCAATCTTCTGGTTTGATTGCTGTTATATTAGTTTAATTACACATACACACACACACACACACATATATATATATATATATATATATATATATATATATATATATATATATATATATATATATATATATAAGGTGCGTCTCAAAAGTTTATGCACTTTAGTATAAGCAATAGATTTTAGAAAAAGAAAATAAGAAATGTAATTCCATCGCTATATATTTAATAACGGCTAATAAACAATATAAGACCATGAACATACCAGTTTGATTTGCAGATTTCAATAAGCGAAGTAAACATAAAAAAAGCATCTAGAAACTTGTTTCAAAAGTTAATGCACAAGTAACAAAAATTGAAGTTATTTAACGAATGTGATGTCCATTTCACGATATGATGTACAAACACGATCTGGCATTGACAGAATAAGAGAATGAAGAATTTCTGGGTCTAAATTATACCAGCAGTTTTCAATTTCACACTTTAATTCGACCAAAGACGAAAACTGTCACCTATTCACATAAACTCTTCTGGGTAGGATCCCCCAAAAGTTTGCTATGGGATTCAAGTCGGAACTTTTGGAGGGCCAATCCATAACCATAATGTTATTAGACTGCAACCAAAGATTCGTTGACTTTGCCGTATGAATGGGAGCATAATCGTGCTGAAAACAGAAGTTTGGTCCTGCTACATTCGCAGCTTCTGGTAATATGTGATCCTTTAACGTTTGCTGGTAATTTAGAGCATTTTACTTACCGTTAAGAAAGGCTAAGGATAACGTACCATTAAAGCAAAACGCTCCCCACAGCATCAAGGAACGACTTTGTTATCTACTGAAAAAAACTCTCGGTGTTTTGCGCAGGTCATACCGGTATGATGCAATCCATCTGGGCCATCAATATTCCATTTCTTTTCATCAATAAATATAGCAGTTATCCATTGGTCGTCCCAGTTCATATGTTCCCGAGCCCATTCCATACGACGTAATTTATGATTTTCAGTTAAACTCGGAATTCGCTTCATATGTGCGAGCATTATATTGCAATTACTTTGTAAACGTCTGTGAATAGTAGATCGAGATACTTTTAAACCTGATTCACTTTATATTTCAGATAACGGTAGTTCTTGAGTCAATGCTAGACGAAAAAGTTTTCTGTCGTCTCAAGAACAGGTATATTTTGGATGGTTTGATCAATCTTTTACTTTATAATCGCGCTCTTTTTGTAGCACAGCATAAATGCCTCGTTTTGACCGATTTAATATTTGCGCGAGATCAGGAACAGACTTTCCATAAGCTTTTAATCTCCAAATTTCACACACTTTGTCCTTTGTAAACTGTTTCAAACCCTGGATTGTACTGAATGGTAAGAAGTGAAACGCAGCAGTCTTATATATATGGCAGTGGGCAAACGTCTGCAGAACTGTTTTACGCAAATTACTACCATATTTGCATACTTTATTTTGATTTTTTCAACATTTTTTGTTACTTGTGCATAAACTTTTGAAACAATTTTTTGATGCTTTTTTCATGTTTACTTCGTTTACTGAAACCTGCAAATCAACCAGGTATGTTCATGGTCTTATATTGTTTATTAGTCGTTATTAAATATATAGCGATGAAATTGCATTTCTTATTTTCTTCTTCTTCTAATATCTATTGCTTATACTAAAGTGCATAAACTTTTGAGACGCACCTTATATATATATATATATATGTGTGTGTGTGTGTGTATATATATATATATATATATATATATATATATATTCATCAGAATAAGTAGCAGAAAATCTCTAATGTTCACAAAGTAGAATATTGTTCAATATGTTCAATATGTATATGTTTAATATTGTACAAAGTACAATATTTTAATAGTTGAATCTGTTCATCATGGAGATAGTCCTGTTGTAAATAGATGATCACTTCTTTCCCTGTTGTAATCTTACCGTCTTACTAATTCTAAAGTATTTTTTGTCCATTGAGAAAATGCATCAACACTTCTTGAACTATCTGCTGGTATGCCAATTGCCTTATGTAATTAATTATTGATATGGTCTAAATAATTAAATAATTTGCCATTAATTTTCATTGCAGTGCATTTTAATTTTTTGGGTCATTGTCCTAATTATTTGACTTTCGTTATGTGTATGTTTCACTTTCAGAAATTTTACCAATTCTTAGCCTCCTCAGACTTAGTTCCAAGAGGTCTAAAGACGACTGGTTTATTGCGAAACACACTCTGACTGACCCTTTTATAATTTTATGTTGTTTTATATTCCTGATGGAGTCTGGATTTTCCTTTCGAGTTCGAAAATGCTCTCACGATATTAAGCTATCTCAGTAATAGTTATTTCTATTCCTTAGCGGCTCATTTTGTGCGCCATCTGAATATTCACATACTTACACTACAAATGTATACAACTGAGTTCTTTGGAATACATTATGCAAGTGAAAACTTTAAAAAAAATCTGATGTGGGCAGCACATGACTTTCCGTATATAATGCAATGAATTGACTACTTTTACAGAAAAAAATAGGTTATTCTTATAGTAGATACTTATATTCTTTCCAAGATCTTGAATTTTCGTCAATGAGTCGTCATTTTCATTGATTTAGCGTCATTTTTATCCATTTGGCGAAATTTTCGCTAATTTGGCAACATTTCAAAAGGTCGCCAAGTTGGCGGCATTCCGTCAAATTCGTCGCTAAAATCTCGCCAAGCGTTATGAACGGAGAAATAAGTTATTCTTATAGTAGATAAATGACTATTGGCGTTCAAATACAAAAGTATTACTCAAAGTATCTTTTCGCATGAATGGAACGCGCTAGATCCACGAGAATGATATCAACAAATTTATCGCAGAATATTACATAAGAAAAGTGAACATGTTTCTCAACAGTTAATATATATTTTTTAATTTATGGGATTTTTTGATAAATTTAATTGAAAAATGTGCAATATCCCGAGAACGTTTCATGCTAGCGTTCTAAAGTTTAAGTCAATCGTTTACTAAAAAAAAATTACATAAGAAATGTCTATTTGCGTAACTTTATTAAAGGTTTTGATTTGTGATGATTTTTTCAAAATTTCACTCGAAAATTTAGGGGAGTTCTGAACATTCGATTGCATTTATAAAAACAATAGGCTTCCAGTATTCACGGATTGTGATTTTTGTACCAAATTTCATTCGAATCGCTCCATGCGTTCGTGAAATATCGTCTCCACAGACTCACTGACGCACACGCACACACACACACACACACACACACACACACACACACACATACATACTTTCACACACAAACAGACAGACATCACCTTAAAAATGCTTGATTCGTGATCAGGGATGCTTGAAACGTGCTCTCCCGTCGAAAACTCGAATTCGAATTTTCGACCCCGTCACAATACTTTCCTCATACATTATGTATATAAGAAAAGTAAAAAATGTATCTACTAATTAAAAAAACCCAATATAGATGTTGACCCAATAGTTGACCGAAACATATTTTTTTTTCAAAAGTTAGAAAATAATGACCTTTTAAAAATGCTGCAAAAGATTACGTTTTTTTTTTTTTTTTAATGCAAAAATTTACATCTTTATTTGTACCCTAAACTTAAAGTTGCTAATCCAGCAAGATCTTGTTGATTTATTTTTATAATAATAATCTGTCAAATTTAACTGCGATAAACTGCGATTTTGGCTGCTATGTTTAGTCAAAGTTTAGGGGATCCCAGGAACATTTATTTGCTACACTTTTCAGCTCTAGATTGTTAGTCATTTTTCTCGAGAAAGATATAAAAATTTCGCTTATTGTATCTTGTTAAAGCTCTGCCTGTGTTCCTAAATTTGAGTTTGGGGTTTTCTATAACAAAATTAAGTACTGTAAATATTCAGTTAAAAGAATCATATAAATGTGATATTCTGCCCTGTCTAATCAATTTTCATATAATTTTGTAGGGCAATTATTAATTTACTAGTTGAATACCCTTTGAAAATCAAAGGTCTCGCAATAAGCAACCGCTGAAAAAAGTGAATTTTTTAATAATTCGATTTTTACAATGGTTCTTTTCAAACTGTAAACCCATGCACCAAATTTCAAATATCTATCTCACTTTAGACTGGGCATTTCTCATTTATTCACTCAATTAAACATTTAAGTGGGCAACATCTCTAAAGTAGTAAATATTACAAAGCTGAAATTATACACTTTATTACTTTCTTTATATACATAATGTATAAGGAAAGTATTGTGACGGGGTCGAAAATTCGAATTCGAGTTTTCGACGGGAGAGCACGTTTCAAGCATCCCTGATCAAGAATCAAACATTTTTGGAGTGATGTCTGTGTGTGTGTGTCAGTGAGTATGTGGAGACGATAACTGACGAACGAATGAACCGATTCGAACGAAATTTGGTACAAAAATCACAAACCGTAAACACTGGAAGTCTATTGTTTTTATGCGCAATCGAATGTTCAGAACCCCCCTAAATTTTCGAGTGAAATTTTGAAAAAATCGTCAAAAAATCAAAACCGCTAATAATGTTACGCAAATAGACATTTCTTATGTAATTTTTCATTAGAAAACGATTGACATAAGTTTTAGAACGCTAACATGAACCGTTCTCAAGATATTGCACATTTTTCAAAAAAAATTATCAAAAAGTTATATAAATTAAAAAATATATATTTCCTATTGAGAAACATGTTCACTTTTCATATGTAATACCATGCGATAAATTTGGTGACATTATTCTCGTGGATCTAGCTCGTTCCATTCATGGAAAAAGATACTTTGAGTAATACTTTTGTATTTGAACGCCAGTAGTCATTTATATGCTGTAAGAATAACTTATTTCTCCGTACATAACGCTTGGCGAGATTTTGGCGACGAATTTGGCGGAATGTCGCCAACTTGGCGACATTTTTAATTGTTGCCAAATTAACAAAAATCTCGCCAAATTGATAAAAATCACGCTAAATCAATGAAAATAACGAGTAATTGAAGAAAATTCAATATCTTGGAAAGAATATAAGAATAACATTTTTTTTTAAACATAAAAGTAGTAAATTCATTGCATTATATAAGGAAAGTCATGTGTTGCCCACATCAGATTTTTCCTATCTATAACGATGTAACCTTGCACCAATTTTAAAGTATCTATCTCAATGTCCGCTTTACTATTATTTCACATTTCGAACGTTTTAATGTGGAGCACCCATTCAATGAACATTTTGGAAAAATACGGTTTTTTCTTGCGGTTTTATTGATTGGTTGACCCGAGCATCACATTTCAAGTCGTGAACTCTCATTTCACCTTTCAAACATTTTGGTGCACACCATCTACAGAACATTTTTGAAAAACTTTGTTTTTCTTTAATTTTACGATTGAGCCGTGTATCAAATTTCAAGACTATATCTCATTTAAAATAAAACGTTTCTCATTTATTCCGAAAATTGAACATTTTGGTATGCGAACCCCTAAAGGAACAGATATTGGAAAAATGAAATTGTGCACTTTCTTCCTTTCCAGCTATCTGGTCTGACACCCAATTTAGTACAATCTATATCTGATCATGAAGTATATTTTTATATCATTTCACCTTTCAAACGTTTTGGTGGAAGTATCCCCCCCTCCCCCACTTTTACTGAACATTTTTGAAAAATTCGATTTCATACGAATATTTCATGTAATAATTGTCCTGTGTAAAAAATTTCAAGGCCCCATCTCACTTAAAAAACGACGTTTATCGTTTATTTAGCAAATCGTTTAGTATGTGGTGACCCTAAATTAGCAAGTATTTAAAAACTAAAATTGCGCACTTTCTTTCGTACTATCTACCCATACATCAAGTTTGAAGTCTCTATCTTATCAGGAAGTGTATACTTTTCTATCATGCATTTCGAACGTTTTAATGTGTAGCACCCCTCCACAGAATATTTATGAACAATTCGTTTCTTCCAAAAGGCTTTATTGAATGATTGATCCGTGTACCCAATTACACGATTCTATCTCACTTAAAACAGATGTTCATTATTTATTCGAGAAATCGAACATTTTAGCGTGCAGCACCCCTAAAGTATCAATTTATGGAAAACTCAAATTGTACACGTTCTTCTTTTCCAACTATCTACTATTACATCAAATTGTAAGTCTCTGTCTCATTGCGAAGTATGTTTTACGAACATGTCACCTTTCGAACTTTTTTGTGTGGAGCACCCACCCCCTTAATTGAAATTGTCGAAAAATTTCATTGATTGGCTCATGTACCAAATTTTAAGCCTCTATCACAGTTTAAGGAACACTTTTCTCGTTTATTCTGCAAATCGAACATTTTAGTGTGCGGAACCAAATATTGGAAAACTCCAATTGCATACTTTCTTTCTTTCGAACCATTTACCTATACGCCAAATTTGAAGACTCTTTCCCATCGCGAAGCATGCGTTTTTTATCATTTCACCTTAGGTTGAGTACCCTTAAAATGAACATTTTTGAAAAACGTTATTCTTCTTGGGTTTTTTATCAGATGATTGGTTCATATACAAAATATCAAGCATCTATCAAACTTTAAAGGAGGCGTTTCTCATTTATTCGGCAAATTGAATATTTTGGTGTGCGACATCCCCTAAAGTGGATAATATTTGAAAACTGAAATGGCACACTTTCTCCCTTTCATACGATTTCCCCGTGCATCAAATTTGCAGTCTTTATCTGATTCCGACGCATGCTCTTTTTATCATTTCACCTTTCGAACGTTTTTCTGTGGAGCACCCCCTTAAATAAACATTTTGGGAAAACTGTAATATTCTCGGGTGGGGGGGGGGAGGTTATCACAAGTTATTAGCCCTACACCATATTTCAAACCGCTATCAAATTTTAAAGGAGGTGTTTCTCATTTATTCGCAAATCGAACATTTTGATGTACGGTACCCCCTAGAATAGCAAATATTAAAAACCTGAAATTATACACTTTTTTCCAGACAGACAGGCGGATACTTGGCAAATAGTATATATAGATATAGATAGCAATTCCTTATCCATATATATTTTTGATACGCATATAGCTTTTGAAGTACAGCGATAAGTGATTTACTTCCACATTGCAATGAATGTTTGTTATCAAAAGTTTTAATTGGAAATTACATTCATTTTAAACATTTTATAAATATATGGATATATAACATCATTTTTTTTTTGCTAATAATTAACTTTATAAATATAGGATTTTATTTAAATAGCAAGATTAACTTTTATTACGATATTAAGGTCCGATAAGTAATTTTCACTCCGGTATAGATCGATGTTATCACACATTTGAATTTCGAGTAACTTTCAATCTATTTGACTGACTGTTTGCAAAATCTATTTACTCTAATTGTTTTCATTTTAAACATGAACATAAGATTTCATTTTTAACAGTGGTTAACAATTTACCCATATATGAACGAAATTTATATTAAAATTATTCATATGCATGGAAACGTGTGTAATAAATGTGCATATGTATATAAACATGTTTAACAATAGATAACAATGTACCCACATACCTACGTAAATTTTCGTCAAAATTATTCATATGTATGTAATAAATATGCATATATTTATAAACATGTTTAACAATGGTTAACAATATACCCACATACCTACGTAAATGTGCATCAAAATTATTCATATGTATGTAAATGTACGTAATAAATATGCATATGTTTATAAACATGTTTAAAAATGGTTAACAATGTACCCACATACTTACGTAAATGCACGTCAAAATTATTCATATATATGTAAATGTATGTAATAAATGTTCATAAACATGTTTAACAATGTTAACAATGTACCCACATACCTACGTAAATGTATGTCAAAGTTATTCATATGTATGTAAATGTATGTAATAATCGTGCATGTAAACATGTATAACATGCTTAACAGTGATTTCACATTGTACCCACACATACAGACTCTAAAAGTATGCGAATCGTGTTCAGAACCTCTTAAAACATAGAATAACGTCAAAATCTCGAGGCAAGAAAATTACCTTGTAAACAATACTTATACATCTATAAACAAGTAAATAAAATATTATTATTTCCTAAAATTTCAGCTTAGATAATCATTTAAATTTAAGACTTACACCAATTCTAATTTTCACCAATTGCTAATATATAAGTTTTTTACTTTTCTAATGATGTAATATGTATTAAACCTTTTAAGATACTTTATAATAAAATGCATAAAAATTTTATTTATGAAACAAAATATTAATTTTGTCTACAATTTTTGGATATTTCGCTTGTGTATTTCCGGATTTAATACGAACTATGCCTCAGAAATAAAAATCATGATTTAATATTTAATTTTTTCAGTTTTGGATATTCATTTAATCACCATTTTAATTAATCTTCAAAATTTTGCGCGAAACATTTATTGAATTCATTTGTCCCCAACGTGATCGCGGAATCTTTATTTTCATAATCTTGTTTTCAAACGAAAGAGCTTAACTGGCAGATTAGACGACAGTTCTTGTCTAAATCGAGAAAGCATTCAAGTTCTCGGGGTGGGAAAGCCCAGGGATTAGCGAGGGGGATTGTACTCAGACAGCCCGAGTTCAATTCCCGACTCTGCTCAAACGGCTACATGCGGAACACAGCCACGTTAAATATGTGGGTCCGTAAGTTCTTCCGAAAGGTCGTTGGTAGGAGACGGATAGTACGGTCCCTGCAGATGTCGCCCCTACTGAATTCCGGTCTAAATTGAGCAGCACTGTCCCAATCAGATTAATTACACCTTCGTGTAGGTCGGACGTTTTGGGTCGAACAAACAAACACATTCAAATTCTCACCATTTATTGTATCTACTATATCTATCCCTGAAATGGATGTCTTTACAAATGATCTGGATTGCTTTTCTGAGCCACAAGAAGAGTGTATTAATTTCCAAAGATAATTGTATACATATTTGTATTGCATACACGCTAGTGAAATTATTAAATGTTTATGTTCCTTCCTGATTGTCCTGTGTCAATGTTTTCTGAGCAAATACTGCAATTCTTCCGTTTACGCATAACACCATTGATCTTGTTGAATATTTAGAATAAAAGTTTTCAACACATCGTCTATTATCAAACTTTAAACACTGCAGTCGGAAATTTAGATGCGATACTGTGTTTTTGATTGTATGCTGTACGGCGTAGGTTTAAAAAATGCTGCTAGAAAAGAGCATGGCATGAACACATTAAAAGAACAAATTATGATTGTCTTGTTATTTATTAGAAAAGCTTAAAATTAGTTGAACACTTAGTTCTCAATAAGGACCATATTTTAAAGCGAAATTCAGCACTGTAACACTCCATTCCATCCTCAATCTATACCCTTCCGAGATACAGGCTGCGCCTATGCATGGAACTGAAAATTGAACTTGAGTATCCAGGATTACGCTACCATTGCAGATACCAAAATTCCTGGACCTGTTTCGTCCATTTTAGCTCGCTTCAGTACGGAATAGTCTATACTTGACAACTTGCTATGTATCGCAATTTTGAGAACCTCTGTTACCCGATAAATTGTCTTTTCATGCAACCAGCATCAAATTGCATAAAAATTAATCTCAGTCTGTAATGTCAAATTTATACTTAGAACCTTATAATCCATTCTCTAGGTTGTTGATTTTGAGGAATGCCCCCTTTTGACAAGTTCTAAGTATAAACCTGTTTTGAGTCAAATCATGCCAATCACTACACCACGTTGACCATATGCCAACGGACCTACCGTGCTGAAAACACCGGTTCTCGTTAGATCACCGAAGTCAAGCAGCATCGGGCGCGGTTAGTACTTGGGTGGGTTACCACCCGGGAACACCGCGTGCTGTTGGCACATTTCGGACGCGGTAGCCCGGTGGTTTGCGCACTGCCACAACTGCCGCCGTGTTCATGCGGTGTACGATCACGTTAAACATGTGGGTCCGTAAGTCCTTCCGAGAGGTTGGTGGAAGGGGAAGGAGAGTACGGTCTCTGTGGATGCCTCCCCCACTGGGTTCCGGTCTAAATTAGGTGGCACTTCCTGTCCATCCAAACAGTTACCTTTCACCTTTCTGGTAGGTGACACCATCGAGTTTGCAAAGATCAGAATTTTCAAGGGTTGCGAACAGGCTGGTCGTCAAAGGCGGCAAGTATATAATACGAGTGTTTATTTAATATTTTTGGATGCTGTTTTTCTTCATTATTTAAAAGAAGTTCGAAAATTTGCGGCATTCTGAATAATCATTTCCCATTAAAATCATAAAATTTACTCCTTCTAGAAATTTTGTCTCTCTAGACTCCAATACACACTCATATATACATTACACAGCCATCGCTTTAAAAGTAATTGATTCGGTTTCGAGTTAAAGGATGTCCAAATCTTATATTAATCATTTGAAAATTTCAGTTTTCGATATGTATTATGTATAAAGAAATGTATAAAGCATTACATTTTCTAAACCGCTAATTAGAGCTCTAAATTTAGATGAGAATAAAATTTGATTGATCATTGAAATTAACTATTTTTCGTTAGGTGGTGGTGATTCTGTTTCTAAGGGTGATAAGTTCCCCCTGCCTACTAAGATGCTTTGCTGTTAATAGCTTTCTCGTATAATCATAAAAAAAGTTCAGTTCTCATCCATACCACTCGAAAATCAAATCATTCCATCATCACTCGAAAATGTAATATATATATATATATATATATATATATATATATATATATATATATATACTAGCCGGCTTTCGGCGACCAGACTACTCCCTACCCTTGAAAATCCTGACCGTGGCAAACTCGCTGGCGCCATAACCCCATGGAGTTGTTGTGGAGACCCAGACCATCCGACCCACCAGAAAGGTGTAACGTAACTATTTGGACGGCCAGGAAGTGCCACCCAATTTAGACCGGCACCCAGTAGAGGAGGCATCCACAGGGACCGTATCCTTCTTCCCCTACCATCAACCTCTCGGAAGGACTTACGGACCACATGTTTAACGTGATCGTACTCCGCTTGAACACAGCGGCAGTTTTGGCAGTGGCGGGAATCGAACCCGGGCCAACCGAGTGCAATTCTCACGCGATAACCACTGGGCTATCGCGCCCTCAACCCCGTGGAGTTAATAAAGTTTGGTTTAGTTTAATGATGTTAAAACTAATAATGATATTTTAAGATGAAAAATAATGTTCTTGTGGGTGTTCTTGAAAACTGATTTGTAAAGTGAATTTATTCTAATGTTTGTGAACTTTGGAACCCCATGGAGTTAACAAAGTTTGTTTTAGTTTAATGACGTTAAAACCATAATTCAATCATTTAAATTTTATAATGACCATATGCTAAGCTCTTAATTCTATCATTTAAAATATAATATCTAACCGATAAAATATAACATCTAACCGGTATTTTGTCCGCTTGGACATGGGAACGGTAGCACGGGCAAATTGCAGATATAATACCGGCTTTTAAATGTGCATGTGAACGGGGCTGCAGACATTGCCTTTTGTTATTTAAGACTAGCCGCCTTCGGCGATCAGCCTGTTCGCCACCCTTGAAAATTCTGACTATGGCAAACTTGTTGGCGCGACCTACCAGAAAGCTAGCTGTAAGGTAACTTTTAGAACCCAGTGGGGGAGGCATCCACAAGGACCGTACCCTCCATCCCCTACCACTAACCTCTCGGAAGGACTTATAGACCCACATGTTTAACGTGATCATACTCCGCGCGAACACGGCGGCAGTTGTGGCGGGAATCGAACCCGGGCCTATCGAGTGCAATTCCCGCGCGCTAACCACTGGACTACCGCGCCAACCTCCATAACTTTCTTTTTATTCACCCAATTTAAACCGGAACGTAGTGAGGGAGGCAGGTACCGTACCCTCCTTCCCCTAACACCAACCTTACGGACCTACATATTTAACGCGATCGTACTCCGCGTGAACACGGCGTCAGTTTTGGCAGTGGCGGGAATCGAAACCGGGCCTACCGAGTGCAATTCCCGCGCGCTAACCACTGAGCTACCGCGCCCTCCTCGACAATCTCCATAACTATCTTTTTATTCACCCAATTTAGACCGGAACATAGTGAGGGAGGCATCCACAGGGACCGTACCCTCCTTCCCCTACCACCAACCTCTCGGTAAGACTTACGGACCCACATGTTTAACGTGATCGTACTTCGGGTGAACACGATGGCACTTTTGACAGTGGCAGGACTAGAAACCGGGCTTGCCGAGTGCTATTCCCGCGCGCTAACCACTGGGCTACCGCGCTGTCCGACACAATCTTCATAACTTTCTTTTTATTTACACAATTTAGACCTTAACCCAGTCGGAGAGTCATCCACAGCATTTAAAATATCCATAATAATAAAATACCCATTTCGTATATCCGCAAATTAAAATATCCATTTTAAATATCTATAAATTAAAATATCCATAAATTAAAATATCCATTTAAAAAATCCATGTTCCGATGTATACAATACATCACCACAATTCAAGCCACCATAATTCAATCATTTAAATTTTATAATGACCATATGCTAAGCTCTTAATTCTCGATACTTTTTCGTTCGAAAGTGACTTTTGTTTAACCCCGCTCCTCCATCGATGCACGATCTCCATGGAAATGGCTGACGCGTAGGGTAAGTCGTGGGAACTCTTCGACGTGAAGTCGTCGAGAACATCAGTTCATTAAAAACGGGATCCTGCGGCTACCTATAATTATTTCTTGACCAGATTGGCCTTGTAAGAACGCCTGATCTTTGAGCTTTCTAAAAATGTAAATTATTAGTCGAAAATTTCGATACTTTTTCGGATGCGAGGATTTAAAAACAAAAGTTCGGGTTTTTTTAGCCGAAATTGACTTTTATTTTAAAATCTTTAAATAATATTAATATTTGTCCCTGAGATTTGAAATTGATCTATTTTTACTCGCAATTGTCTGCTCTTTCTGGTGGTGTGATTTATGTTTTTCTACGACTCTGGGTGGTGGAGAAAAAAGGGGGAAAAAACGGTCGAAATTGGATAAAACATTAAATAACTAAGAAAATAATAAAATTTTAAAAATCGTTTTTGACGTGTCCACTCCCCCCCCCCCCCCCCTCAGATTGCCAAATTTCGTAGCTCTCCGAAGCGCGGTCGCTGAACCTATAGTGTATAAGGCACACAGATAGACATACACACAGATATACATTGCCTTTTATTTTTTAAGATGAAGGGCTGCCCCCAAACAGTTTTGCCTAGAGCTCCTCTACTACAGGCTGACTTATCAAGCATATTGAAGCCCATAGAGTTCTATACTACAGTTACAGAAATTATAAAATAAGTGCTTAAAACAAATACTTTATATAAAAAAAGAAGGTTCAATTAGAATATTGCAGTACTTAGCTCGTACAAGTATGCTCCAGTACCGGGTATCCAATTATTTATTATCCATTGTTTTCTTCTTTCTTCATTTCTAGGAAGGCGAAATAGCCTAAAACCCTTTCTGAAATGATTAGAGCAGCTCGGTGCAGAACAACCACCGATAATTATTTCAGTTATACTTCCTAAAGGGAAAATAGGAATATAGCTAATGCTAATGGATTACGCTTCCAGCTATGGTGGGCTTCAATATGCTTGATGAGTCAGCTCGTATATAAAGGAGCCTTAGTTTTGCCCACACACGAAAATATCCTTGAGCCGGCCCTGGATACGCTTGTATACAAACACGCACACATATACAGTTATGCTTGCATGCACACATATACAGTTATGCTTGCATGCACACATACCAGGCTTGCATGCACACATACCACACCTACAGACATACTTAACAAACACTCTTTCTTTAATTCAAAAACGTTCAGTTCGAGTTTAGGTATGCTTGAAATGTACTCTTCCTTCGAACACTCGAATTCAAATTTTTGGTCCCATCACAAAATTTTCCCTATACATTGTTATATGTATGAATAGGGAGAGTAATAATGATCTCGAAATCGCGCCCTAATTCAGCTATAAACATTGGTTGACCGAATTGTACTTGTTGGCGTTCATTAATACTGAATAGCCCATAACTCCATTGATAGCAAGAAAGTTTGCCATGATGCAATTTTTGAACCTCTTTGTTGATGTGAGGATGGTAATATAATAAGACAGAATCTGTCGATCCTTATCAAAGTTCTCAAATGTTTAGTGCATCGGTGCATGTAAGGTTTTCTTGCTGCCAGTGCAGATGTGTGTTATTTGGTACTGATAAACATTAAAGAGCATGATTACATACTTTGGAATTGCCTCTATATAGAGGTTTTTAGACGAAAAACAGTGATCTTGGTGTGTGTTAAAAAAGAAGTCAAGAAGAAAGTATAAACCTGATTTATTGGTTGAGATTAAAACTGGCACAATGTAATTCATTCTTTTTATCACAATGTTTTCTTGCTTTCAAAATTCATAGTAAAAGTTCAGAGCGTCTTCCAGTGTTTTCCCGATTGTTGACACAAGTCATTTATAAACTCCCTGATCAATAAATGAAATCGATTTAAATTAGTCATTCTACCTCCTGGAACATTTTCTCCGCGGTCTGCATATCTTCTGAACCCATACAGTTCATCAAATCTATTTCGAAACTCAAGAACGTCACCTTCATCTGTCAAGCACCCTCTTAAAAGTAGTTCTTCTTCCTCCCATTTATCTCCAGCGTAATCCAAAATGTTGTCAAGATTACAGTCCTGCACTGAAACGTTCAGCTGCCTCATACATCTTTCAAGAAAAATGGTTTCTTTTTTCTGCCCCTTTATTTCCTCACAGGATAAACCTAGCCATTCAAATAATATTTTAGCATCTTCACAGTTATGAGCGAGTATTAGGTGAAGGTGAATCTGTGTTAAACGTATCCAAGAACAAACTGAATTTATGCCCGCAAGACATTTTAAGATCGCTTATTTCATCTTCAGAGGAAAAATACAAAGTTAAAATTTTTAGACATCTCCCCATTTACCTCCGTTGAACGGAATCGTGTGACTAACTCTACAGTTACTTATGTGGAATTTTTCGTAAATTAAGATTATTCAGACAACAAATATCAATGTTTCACAAATTTTTATTCCTATTTCATTGATCAGATTTTTTGTCATATATGTTCTTCAGAAGAAAGACGATGAATGAATTCATTTGCAAGTTCTGTTTAATCTGCAACTACCGAATCAACGAATGTCTACATTCCTTTAGAACAAAAAAGAAACCCTTTCTTAAATGTCGTTAATTTATCTTCAGGGAGGGGGCATCCCATGATTATTCTCAGAGCTGTTAGGTCTTCACATGAAATCATTTTCCTGAATGTGTCTCTTCCATACTCTGATAAAATTTCTTCCTTTAATTGAATTAATTCCTCTTTAGGTAATGAACTCCAGGTAATGAATGAAGCAAATGCATCCCATTCATCATATTTTATAAAATTAATACAGATATAGCGTGTCTCTTTTGTAAAGCAAAACTCTTTTTTGAACTTTTCAATTCTCTCTTTAGAAGCACAACAATTTACTATAAATTCATCTAGTATCTCCCATCTCCTTAATTCTATTAACTCAGTGCAGATCTGTTTTCCCTTTTCAGAAAAGATAATATCATCTTTCTCTTCAGCAGTTGCGTCTTGTAATATCAATCTGATATTTATCTTATCTTCATATGTAAAGTTTTGCAGTGTAAATAATTCAAGCAGAATCTGCTTGCCAAAATTAAAATTACTTCCAGTTTGATCTCTCAGAATTTCTCTTTTATAACGGTCAGGAATTTCTTTCCAAAACTCCCTCAAAAGCTTCCGGTAGTTGTAATTTTTTTCTTCACCAAAACTTCTCCGTGTACCAATATTATAAAGTAGGGCACTTACAAGATCAAAATAATCACTGCCTGGTAAATAATCCCACAACATTCTTGCAATTTTCATGAAGTAATTCTGGTAAGGCCAGTGAAGAAGTAATGGCAACACTCTTGATCTTTCATAGCTGTCATCAGTATAGTGAACACCCTTAATGTCTTCTTTTAAAAATTTTATCTGTTGCTCTTTGCTCATTTTCGAAAAGAGAAACCATAGGACATCTATATAACATTCGTATGGTACTTGTTGTTCGTCCCAATTTCTATGCCAACTCCTTATATTTTCAACTGTTTCTAAAGCAGCATATATTACAGAACCCTCATCGCTGATTAAATTTGTTTCCTCTAAGCAATATTCAACTACATCTATAATTCCACTACTCACAGCCATCTGAAGCCAATATAAATTGGGGTCTTCATCTTCTCGTAATTTATCTACATCATTCTTTATATAATAAGACCAAAATCTTACAAAATCTGGTTGATCAATATTATATGGGACTCGAGAATCATAAAATTCTCTTTTATCCCGCTCTGTCAGTTGAGTGTACAAATCAGGAATATGGACATTCATGCAATAAAGAAGGGCCAATTTATACTTCTGATTAATGCTTAGAATTTTTTTATCCTTCATCATCTCTTCTGCAGCTTTCTTGTAATTTATGATTCCACGTAGTGTGAAAAATGAGCTGTTGAAAACGCTGAAGCTAAAATTACGCCAAAACCCAATCGTTCTTTCGTGATATTTTGCCCAATTTAATATCCTCCTTCCAATTGTAGGTATAATGCATGCTATATTTTCCTGTAGCTGTTTCGGCAGGCCTAAATTTTCTAATATGATTGCTGCTTTTCTTTCTAGCAATTCTTTCTTCCATTCCATTGGTTCATTGAATTTCCATTCCATTGGTTCATTGAAATTCCATTCCATTGGTTCATAGGTTCCTCGGTTCATTGAAAATATTCTTTTATTTGCCTCATACTCCGAACCAGGTACACGAAATATTTCTTTCTTCAGCTGAGAGTTATTGCATATTTTAATACCAATGTGGAGAGCTGCAGTGTCTTCTAATGATAGCATATTGATTACTAAAATATCCAGTACTTGAATTTATCTAAACTTATTTAATGAAGGAATATACACAGAACAGTATAAATTGTCCAACATGAATTAATTGTTAATATATAATATTAAGGGCTTAACATATATATTTAGACTTTAAAAAGGGTGTTGTTCGAGGTCTAGTTACAATTTGGTCTTCTCCTGTTTGTTCTGCTGTCCAGATAAATAATGGAGAGAGTATCTCTCGATTAATCTTTAAAGCTGAAAAGAAAAAAAAATCAGTGATAATTATTGAAAGGAAACTAAGTTAAATGCCAGATCTGAAATAGTTGAGCATTTAACAAATTAATATTAAAAAATAGGCTCAGCACATGAACTTTTAACAGATTAAAATTCATTTTTTTTTTCACTCTCTTTAGCACATAGAACGGCTGCAAATTATTTCCCATATGCTCTCATAAAGTAACTGGGCTACAGCTGCGAAATTCGGCATACAAATGAGCAGACCGTTAGCGGCAATAATGTTAGCGTACTCAATCAACGCACTTGATAACGGCGCATAGTGCATCATTTAAAACGACCGGTCTTCTCACTCACGGACAATTGCAACTGAATTTTCTGCTTTGCTACGGCAAGTTGTGTACAAAAATGCCTTAGGGACGTACTCGACGGCGCTATGATCATTTGTAGGATTTAGAGAGAGGTCGCAGGATAGGCCTAAATTAAGCTGCTTCTAAAAGACTTATCAGTCGCCATCTTGGTCGGAGGGATAGGGCAGTTGCTCAGTGTTAGCAACAGTGAATCAGAGAAGGCACATGTTACTGTTGCTGAGGCTCGGGATGTATAGGACTGAAAACTGCTCCAGTCGGTCGTGCAGTCAGGAAAGAGCCACGTCCACACCAATGCGAGATTTTATATCCTACTGCAGTTATGTTCTGTTTTAAAAGAGTTATTCTGATTGGTTCCACGAGAATCGTTTAGCTCCTCTTTCTCATTACATATTGTATCACTGAAATTCATGGGTTTTAAATTTGGACCGACAAAATTCAAATCAATTGTACAAATTCTAATATAACATTTGTTATTGCGATTTCGTTTTTCTTTCATCAATATATGCCTTGAATTTCTAATGATTCCCAGAAAGATGTGGTCATTATGTTTATTTTCTCATTATCCTCGCTCTTGTTTAAGTTTTTCAAGTCGATTGTCACGATTTTCCTGCTGTTCTGAAATTAATAATGAAATTTCAAATATTTTTAAAATATAAAATGTCATAAAATGTCATTTTGTGGAAATTAGCAGAAACACTATATTAAAATTATTTAAATTTTTAAAGCACATTTTCGAATTTTTTTAAACATTTCATGAAATGTTTAAATAAAAAATAATTTTGTCTAACCTCAAATCATAAAAATGTATTTCAATGAACTTATATTTAAACATTTAAATTTGAATGTGTTTGCATGAATACCCGACACTAGATTGCACCAGTATAAATAGACATACCTGCATAAAAATTTGAACATTTTTAAGTGTATAACACCTAAGTGGCCATCAACATTGCCTAAATAATATTTATATTAAGAAAGAATACAAAAAGCATAACAGGGATTATAAGAAATACAATATATATAGTTTAAGGGTGAGTGTCAGTAATCCTTCTGCCCTATCCGCTCTTTGTTAACTTCCGCAGATCACGTTTTTCGCCGAAATTCTGCTCAAACAGTTTCGACATATGTTCTGAAAATAAAATGCAATGTTTACATTATATTAAAACTAAATTTAATACTGAATAAAATATAGAATATATTTTTCATTTCAGTCCCAAAGGATAATGGAGTGTGTTATATTCTTTACCTCGTCAGGAATTGCGTAAGAAACAAGAACATAATTGATACATTTGAGCATACGTAGTTTTTCCTTTTTTTTAGATTTTGCGATTTCTGCGGTCCATTTTGTAAAAAGGGCAGGTTGTTCTCTCCCGAATCGCCAGAGTATCCCACAAGTAACTTACATACCAAATTTTGTGAAATTTGGTCAATTAGTATCTTAGCTAGGGTGAATATATGAACTTTTTACATGCCATTTTTAAAAAAAAGGTGGGTTCTGTTTCTACGAATCCTGCCAAAAACTAATCAACACCAAGGTCTTACCCACGTGACTTACCTACCAAATTTTATAAAATTCGGTCCAGTAGTTTTTTAGTTAGAGAGGATACATACATTGCACAGACTGACAGACACACACACACACACACACAGATACACAAACAGGCGTCACTCTAAAAATACTTTTTTCGTATTCTAGTGGTCTCGAAATGTGTAGATTCGTCGAAAACTCTTACTGAAAATGTATTTGAGTCTGCGGGAAAGTCATGTGCTGACCTCATCAAATTTTTACTTTCCCTGCAATACATGGTAATGTATAGGGAAAGTATTGGAATCGTGCCAAAAATCGTAACTCGAGTTTCCCGCGGATCTACAAGTTTCAAGACTTCTGGAATACGACAAACTATTTTTAGCGTGACGTCTGTCTTTGTGTTTGTCTGTGCAATGTATGTATCCACTCTACCTCAAAGACTAATACCTGGTGCCCCTGGTGCTGATTTGTTTTTAGTATTTGATATGATTCGGGATAAATGAACCTGCCTTTATTGCGAAATTGACCGCAAAAATTGTATAGCTGACAAACTATTTGATCCACTTACACAACATTTAGTAGATAAGTCGCTCGTAGGACAACTGTGATAAGTAAGTTGTGGGCGACCATGGTGCTGATTTGATTTTGATACGATTCGGGATAAATGAACCTGTCTTTATTGCGAAATGGACCGCAAAATTTGTATAGCTGACAAAATAATTGATCCACTTACACAAAATTTAGAAGATAAGTCGTTCGTAGGACAACTGTGATAAGTCACTTGTGGATAAGCCACTTGTGGGCGACCCTGGTGCCGATTTGAATTTGATACGATTCGGGATAAATGAACCTGTCTTTATTGCGGAATGGACCGCAAAATTTGTATAGCTGACAAAATAATTGATCCACTTACACAAAATTTAGAAGATAAGTCGTTCGTAGGACAACTGTGATAAGTCACTTGTGGATAAGCCACTTGTGGGCGACCCTGGTGCCGATTTGAATTTGATACGATTCGGGATAAATGAACCTGTCTTTATTGCGAAATGGACCGCAAAATTTGTATAGCTGACAAAATAATTGATCCACTTACACAAAATTTAGAAGATAAGTCGTTCGTAGGACAACTGTGATAAGTCACTTGTGGATAAGCCACTTGTGGGCGAGCCTGGTGCCGATTTGAATTTGATACGATTCGGGATAAATGAACCTGTCTTTATTGCGAAATGGACCGCAAAATTGTATAGCTGACAAAATAATTGATCCACTTACACAAAATTTAGAAGATAAGTCGCTCGTAGGACAACTGTGATAAGTCACTTGTGGATAAGCCACTTGTGGGCGACCCTGGTGCCGATTTGAATTTGATACGATTCGGGATAAATGAACCTGTCTTTATTGCGAAATGGACCGCAAAATTTGTATAGCTGACAAAATAATTGATCCACTTACACAACATTTAGAAGATAAGTCGTTCGTAGGACAACTGTGATAAGTCACTTGTGGATAAGCCACTTGTGGGCGAGCCTGGTGCCGATTTGAATTTGATACGATTCGGGATAAATGAACCTGTCTTTATTGCGAAATGGACCGCAAAATTTGTATAGCTGACAAAATAATTGATCCACTTACACAAAATTTAGAAGATAAGTCGTTCGTAGGACAATTGTGATAAGTCACTTGTGGATAAGCCACTTGTGGGCGACCCTGGTGCCGATTTGAATTTGATACGATTCGGGATAAATGAACCTGTCTTTATTGCGAAATGGACCGCAAAATTTGTATAGCTGACAAACTAATTGATCCACTTACACAAAATTTAGAAGATAAGTCGTTCGTAGGACAACTGTGATAAGTCACTTGTGGATAAGCCACTTGTGGGCGAGCCTGGTGCCGATTTGAATTTGATACGATTCGGGATAAATGAACCTGTCTTTATTGCGAAATGGACCGCAAAATTTGTATAGCTGACAAAATAATTGATCCACTTACACAAAATTTAGAAGATAAGTCGCTCGTAGGACAACTGTGATAAGTCACTTGTGGATAAATCACTTGTGGGCGACCCTGGTGTTGATTTGATTTTGATACGATTCAGGATAAATGAACCTGCCTTTATTGCGAAATGGACCGCAAAAATTGTATAGCTGACAAACTAATTGATCCACTTACACAAAATTTAGAAGATAAGTCGCTCGTAGGACAACTGTGATAAGTCACTTGTGGGCGACCCTGGTGCTGATTTGATTTTGATACGATTCGAGATAAATGAACCTGCCTTTATTGCGAAATGGACCGCAAAAATTGTATAGCTGACAAACTAATTGATCCACTTACACAAAATTTAGAAGATAAGTCGCTCGTAGGACAACTGTGATAAGTCACTTGTGGGCGACCCTGGTGCCGATTTGATTTTGATACGATTCGGGATAAATGAACCTGCCTTTATTGCGAAATGGACCGCAAAAATTGTATAGCTGACAAACTAATTGATCCACTGACACAAAATTTAGAAGATAAGTCGCTCGTAGGACAACTGTGATAAGTCACTTGTGGGCGACCCTGGTGCTGATTTGATTTTGATACGATTCGGGATAAATGAACCTGCCTTTATTGCGAAATGGACCGCAAAAATTGCATAGCTGACAAACTAATTGATCCACTTACACAAAATTTAGAAGATAAGTCGCTCGTAGGACAACTGTGATAAGTCACTTGTGGGCGACCCTGGTGCTGATTTGATTTTGATACGATTCGGGATAAATGAACCTGCCTTTATTGCGAAATGGACCGCAAAAATTGCATAGCTGACAAACTAATTGATCCACTTACACAAAATTTAGAAGATAAGTCGCTCGTAGGACATCTGTGATAAGTCACTAGTGGATAAACCACTTGTGGGCGATCCTGGTGCCGATTTGATTTTGATACGATTCGGTATAAATGAACCTGTCTTTATTTCGAAATGGACCGCAAAAATTGTATAGCTGACAAACTAATTGATCCACTTACACAAAATTTGGTAGATAAGTTGCTCGTAGGATACTGTGATGCTGATTGGATTTTCATACTATTCGAGAAAAAACCAGAATCTGCTTCTTTGCGAAATGACTCGCAAACCTAATATATTCGACCTAAAATAAAATACTACATGTGCAAGACTGTGAAACTATAAAATAAATGACTAAAATTGATGAAATATATTAATTAAGCACTTGTTCTACATGTAAAATTTGGCAACTAAGCGAATAAAGTTGACCCCATGACTGTAGTATAAACCGTTCTCGAGATATTGTAGTTTTTGGAATTTTAAGAATCTGATGAATTTAAAGTAAATTATGTTGCCGCACGAAACGAAGATGCAACAACAAAATACGAATTGTATATAATAACAGAAAATTATCCATATTATTTAATACAATTAAACCCAATTTAATTCATAATGAAATAAAAAATTACAAAATGATTTTGAATCTGCAGGAAAAGTCATGTGCTGCTCACAACAGACTTTTGTAAACTATACAACATATATTTTTATTTTGAAAATGTATATATAAAAATGTTTCTGAAATTTAGTGGGCGTTATAAAATTTTGAAACAGTTTAATCTTATTTTGTTTATGAAAAATATATAGCATACTGTACAGCTGCTATATTTCATCCCATTTTCATAACAAACTTTAAAAAATCAATATTCGTTATCTTTTTCCCGAAAACTACGTGTCATACATCACCTTTTGCTGGATAATAAATTAATGATTCTGAAACTTATTTTTGGGCATAAAAAGTACTTGGAACCCACATTATCTCTTTTAAGTGAGTTGTAGAAACTAGGTACATTTTCTCTTATAAAGGATTAGAACTTATCCCTGCTTAAATTTTATGTACATTTTTTCAGACCTTAATGAATCAATGCCTCAGTTGTTTTGAGAAAATTTCATTGAAATTTAGTGGACATCGTTAATGGCCAATAATAAAAAAATAATTGGAAACAAAATTTACATCTTCTAAAATTCGATTTTCAATTTTGATCGCAATTTTTAATTTTAAATTTTTCTGAAAATTCAATTTTAAACTTTAATAGGTGTAAATAATTTTCTAATATCGCACTTCATAACTCTTACTGAAAATGAACTATTTCCTAGTAGAAAATGTATCAGCCGTTGCTTCAGATTTAAAACAAGTATTCAATGAATTAATCATTAAAATTTTCAAAACACGACAGGTCGGACATTGAATAAATGAAGAGTCCTTACTCTAAATTACGGGCAACCCCAGTTACGAAGTAATCTTCAAATAACCGGACATTTGCGGGTTTCTGTAAAAACTTGACAACGAGTCATATAGTTTCTCAGTTTCAGAATTTTTTTTTAAACTTTAATAGGTGTACAAATGGATGTACTAGTTTTACAGTCAAAAATTAATTTATAAGATCCACGGCGCTGTGTTTTTATCGTTGAATGAATGGTACATGGGTGATTTACGAATGACAACATGTAAAACTAGTTCAAAGTACTCAGTTAACTTATACTTCGCGCAAGTCTAAATAAACAATCATCAATATTGATAGCATCCTCAATAAGCGATATAGTCCATATATTAAAATACTTTAATAATTACTTCATCAATTAGGCTTAATTTTCATTAATTTAAAATCATTTTTGCAATTTTGACGAAATTTTTGTCAATCTGGGACGAAATATCGCCAAGTTGGCAATACTTTGATAAATTATTTGCTAAGTTTGCCAAATATATCACCAAGTGTTACAGACAAAAGGAGAGAAGAGTATTTCTTATATACTAAAATGTATGCTCGTCATATGACGGAAATCAGAATTTGTGAGACATTACTTCCCATTTGGCGTAATTTTTATCAATTTGGTAATATTTTTGTCATTTTAGCAACATTTAAAGTAGTCGCCAACTTGGCGACGTTCCACTAAATATCTCGCCAAGCATTGCGGACGGACGGAGAAATGTGCTATTCTTATTTTCTTTCCAAGATATTGAACTTTCATCATCTAGTCGTCATTTTCATTGATTTAGCGTCATTTTTATCAATTTGGCGACATTTTCGTTAATTTTGCAACATTTAAAAAAGTCTCCAAGTTGGCGGCATTCTGCCAAAATCTCGTCAAGCATTATGGACGGAGAAATAAGTTATTCTTGTAGCAGATAACTGACTATTGGCGTCCAAATACAAAGGTATTATCTAAAGTGTCTTGTTTCATGAATGGAAATACTAGCTAGTTCCACGAAAATGATGTCAAAAAATTTATCGCATGATATTACTTATTATTTATCGCATGATATTACTTATTAATTATCGCATGATATAATTTAACATTGAATAAGAGTAATAAAATATACTTTTTATCATTTTACCTATTAGGATCAGTCATCCACAAATTTTAATATAACAATTTGTAACTGTATATTTTAATGAATATTAAGGTAGGAAAAATAAAGTATTAGTACAAAATATATTTTCTTCTACATAATTTTTAGTCCATGGTTCAATCCTATTTCACAAAGTTAAAAAAAAATTATCCTCACATTGCCATAGGTACTTTTAAAACAGCATGCAACTATACATAAAATTTAATGCAAGTTAGCTCTGTCATATTGACACCTAGGATCTTGTGCTGATAACATAGAAATTTCTTTATAATGTCCTTAAAATTTGAAGAGAAAATTCCCATCAAACAGCTTGTAATATATATATATATATATATATATATATATATATATATATATATTTAAAAACAATAAATTAAAAACTTTAATCTCAGGACTAGAATTGTAACTTTTCATTATAAGATCTTTATCAAATCTCAAAAAGAAAAATAAGCAAGTAAATACCTTTTATAAATGAATTATAGTGATCTCCACACTTGCACTGAGTGACGATATTTTTCTAAAAGTGCTAGGTGTAACCAGGCGAATAATTGTACGCTAAAAATAAAGAACCAGTTGTAAGCCTCTATTGTCAAGTAGTACAGAAAGAGTTTGGAAAGGAATGTCAGAAACACAGCAGTACAAGATACCAACAGTGCTCTAATAGAGACTTGAGATAACAAGCTTGTAGAGTTCTGATAACAGTTTATTCCCGCTTCATTCCTTACGCCACCCTTTTTACTTTCCCTGCAATACATGGTAATGTATAGGGAAAGTATTGGAATCATACCGAAAATCACAACTCGAGTTTTCGACGGATCTACACGTTTCGAGACCTCTAGAATACGAAAAAACCATTTTTAGCGTGACGTCTGTGTGTGTGTCTGTCTGTGTGTCTGTCTGTCTGTGTGTCTGTCTGTCTGTCTGTGCAGATTTTGTATCCACTCTAACTAAAAAACTAATGGACCGAATTTCACAAAATTTTGTAGGTAAGTCACTTGTGGGCGGGGCTGGTGCTGATTCGTTTTGTGTACGATTCGGAATAAAAGAACCCGCCTTTTTTTGCGAAATGGCCCGCAAAAGCTTGTATCCACTCTAGCTGAAAAACTAATGAACCGAATTTCACAAAATTCGGTAGATAAGTCACTTATAGGTCACCCTGGTGCTGATTAAATTTCGGTATGATTCAGAAAAAAATAACCTGCCTTTTTTTGTAGAATGGCCCGCAAAAATTTCCAAAATCTAAACTAGAGCTACGTATGCTCAAATATATCCATTAAATGCTTGTTTAGTACGTAACTTTTAACGAAGAAGAGAATAAGACCAACCCCATTACACTAGGACTAGCCGTTCTCGAGATATATTAGTTTTTGTCGTATTTTTTCACCCCACCTTTGAAAATAAGTCCAGTTTTCAAATGAGAACGAAAATTGAATTAAAAGTGAATTACATTTAATTGAAATAAATAGAATGTGGATATAAGTCTGCAGGGAAAGTCATGTGCTGCCCACATCAGATTGTTACTTTCCCTGCAATACATTGTAATGTATAGGGAAAGTATTGGAATCATGTCGAAAATCACAACTCGAGTTTTCGACGGATCTACACGTTTCGAGACCTCTAGCATACGAAAAAACCATTTTTAGCGTGACGTCTGTGTGTCTGTCTGTCTGTCTGTGCAGATTTTGTATCCACTCTAACTAAAAAACTAATGGACCGAATTTCACAAAATTTTGTAGGTAAGTCAATTGTGGGCGGGGCTGGTGCTGATTAATTTTGGGTACGATTCGGAATAAAAGAACCCGCCTTTTTTTGCGAAATGGCCCGCAAAAGCTTGTATCCACTCTAACTGAAAAACTGATGGACCGAATTTCACAAAATTCGGTAGATGAATCACTTGTGGGATACCTTGGTGCTGATTAGATTTTGGTACGATTCGGAAAAAAATGACCTGCCTTTTATTGCAAAATGGCCCGCGAAAATCGTCCAAATCTAATCTAAAGAACTAGGTGTACTCAAATATATCCATTAAATGCTCGTTTAATACGTAATTTTTAACGACGAAAAGAATAAGACCAACCCCATTACACTAGGAATAGCCGTTCTCGAGATATTTTAGTTTTTCGTACTTTCCCTACGCTACCTTTGAAAATAAGTCCGGTTACCGAATGAGACCGAAAATTGAATTAAAAGTGAAATAAATTTAATTAAAATATAGAGAACGTTAATATAAGTCTGCAGGGAAAGTCATGTGCTGTCCACATCAGATTTTTACTTTCCCTGCAATACATGGTAATGTATATAGGGAAAGTATTGGAATCATGCCGAAAATCACAACTCGAGTTTTAGACGGTTCTACACGTTTCTAGATCTCTAGAATACGAAAAAACTATTTTTAGCGTGAAGTCTATGTGTGTGTCTGTCTGTCTGTGCAATGTATATATCCACTCTGACTCAAAAACTTATGGACCGAATTTCATAAAATTTGGTAGCTAAGACACTTGGGTATGACCCTGGTGCTGATCAGTTTTTGGTACGATTCGTAAAAACAGAACCCGACTTTTTTTGCGATATGATCCGTAAAAATGTCATGTATCCACTCTAGCTAAAATACAAATTGACGAAATTTCACAAAATTTGGTAGATAAGTTACTTGTACGATACTTTGGTGCTGATTAGATTTTGGTTTTAATCGGAAAAGAACAACCTGCCTTTTTTTACGAAATGGCCCTCAAAAATCGCCAAAATCTTAAAAAAAGCTACGTATGTTCAAATATATCAATTAAATACTTGTTTTATACGTAATTTTTGATGAGGAAAAGAACAAGAATAACTCTATTACTCTAGGACTAACCGTTCTCGAGATATGCGAGATTTTTCGCATTTAGTTATGCCACTTTTGGA
Source organism: Amaurobius ferox (assembly GCA_951213105.1). Classification (NCBI taxonomy): domain Eukaryota; kingdom Metazoa; phylum Arthropoda; class Arachnida; order Araneae; family Amaurobiidae; genus Amaurobius; species Amaurobius ferox. Next base: position 25,735,784 of record OX578147.1, read on the forward strand.
AAACTGCCCAATTACCTAATAAAAACAGAAATTGAATTAAAAATGCAAATTTAGTGTTATATTGTGCAATTAAACTCAATTTAATGAATTATTAAAGAAATAAATAGAAAATGAATTTGAATCTGCAGGGAAAGTCATGTGCTGCCCACATCAGATTTTTACTTTCCCTGCAATACATGGAAATGTATAGGGAAAGTATTGGAATCATGACGAAAATCACAACTCGAGTTTTCGACGGATCTACACGTTTCGAGACCTCTAAATTACAAAAAAACCATTTTTAGCGTGACGTCTGTGTGTGTGTCTGTCTGTCTGTGTGTCTGTGCAGATTTTGTATCCACTCTAACTAAAAAACTAATAGACCGAATTTCACAAAATTTGGTAGGTAAGTCACTTGTGAGCGAGTCTGGTGCTGATTAGTTTTGGGTACGATTTGGGATAAAAGAACCCGCCTTATTTTGCGAAATAGCCCGCAAAAGCTTGTATCCACTCTAACTGAAAAACTAATGCACCAAATTTCACAAAATTCGGTACATGAGTCACTTATGGATCAAATTGGTGCTGATAAGATTTTAGTACGCTACGGAAAAAAATAACCTGCCTTTTTTTGCAAAATGGCCCGCTAAAATCGTCAAATTCTAAACTAAAGAACTAGGTATACGCAAATATAACCATTAAATGCACGTTTAATACGTAATTTTTAACGACGAAAAGAATAAGACCAAACCCATTACACTAGGACCAGCCGTTCTCGAGATATTTTAGTTTTTCGTACTTTTCCTACGCCACCTTTGAAAACAAAAATCGTCAAATTCTAAACTATAGAACTAGGTATACTCGAATATATCCATTAAATGCTTGTTTAATACGTCATTTTTAACGACGAAAAGAATAAGACTAACCCCATTACACTAGGTCTAGCCGTTCTCGTGATATTTTAGTTTTCCGTATTTTCTCTACGCCACCTTTGAAAATAAGTCCGGTTACCGAATGAGAACGAAAATTGAATTAAAAGTGAAATAAAATTAATTAAAATATAGAGAACGTTAATATAAGTCTGCAGGGAAAGTCAAGTGCTGCCCACATCAGATTTTTACTTTCCCTGCAATACATGGTAATGTATACGGAAAGTATTGGAATCATGTCCAAAATCACAACTCGAGTTTTCGACGGATCTACACGTTTCAAGACCTCTAGAATACGAAAAAACCATTTTTAGCGTGACGTCTGTGTGTGTGTCTGTCTGTGCAGATTTTGTATCCACTCTAACTAAAAAACTTATGGACCGAATTTCACAAAATTTGGTAGGTAAGTCCCTCGTGGGCGAATATGGTGCTGATTAGTTTTTTGTACGATTTGGGATAAAAGAACCCGCCTTTTTTTTTGCGAAATGGCCCGCATACGTTTGTATCCACTCTAGCTGAAAATCTATTGAATCGACTTTCACAAAATTTGATAGGTAAGTCGCTTGTGGGTCAACCTCGTGCTGATTAGATTTTGGTATGATTCCGAAAAAATTAACCTGCCTTTTTTTGCAAAATGGCCAGCAAAAATCGACAAAATCTAAAACACAAAACTACGTATGCTGAAATGTATCCATTAAATACTTGTTTTATACGTAATATTTTAAGAAGAAAATAATAAGACCAACCCCATTGCACTACAACTAGCCGTTCTCGAGATATTTTCGTTTTTTATCTACATCACCTTTGAAAATGAATCCAGTTACCAAATGAAACCGAAACTTGAATTAATAGTGAATTAAATTTAACTAAAATAAAGAGAATCTGTATATAAACCTGCAGGGAAAGTCATGTGCTGCCCACATCAGATTTTTACTTTCCCTGCAATACATGGTAATGTATAGGGAAAGTATTGGAATCATACCGAAAATCACAACTCGAGTTTTCGACGGATCTACACGTTTCGAGACCTCTAGAATACGAAAAAACTATTTTTAGCGTGACGTCTGTGCGTGTGTCTGTCTGTCTGTGTGTCTGTCTGTGTGTCTGTCTGTGTGTCTGTCTGTCTGTGCAGATTTTTTATCCACTGTAACTAAAAAACTAATGGACCGAATTTCACAAAATTTGGTAGGTAAGTCACTTGTGGGCGGGGCTGGTGCTGATTAGTTTTGGGTACGATTCGGAATAAAAGAACCCGCATTTTTTTGCGAAATGGCCCGCAAAAGTTTGTATCCACTCTAGCTGAAAAACTAATGGACCGAATTTCACAAAATTCGGTAGATGAGTCACGTATAGGTCACTCTGGTGCTGATTAGATTTTGGTACGATTCGGAAAAAAATAACCTGCCTTTTTTTGCAAAACGGCCCGCAAAAATCTTCAAAATCTAAACTAAAGAACTAGGTATACTCAGATATATCCATAAAATGCCCGTTTAATACGTAATGTTTAACGACGAAAATAATAACACCAACCCCATTCCACTAGGACTAGCCGTTCTCGAGATATTTTAGTTTTTCGTACTTTCCCTACGCCACCTTTGAAAATAAGCCCGGTTACCGAATGAGAACGAAAATTCAATAAAAGTGAAATAAATGTAATTAAAATAAAGAGAACGTGGATATAAGTCTGCAGGGAAAGTCATGTGCTGCCCACATCAGATTTTTTCTTTCCCTGCAATACATGGTAATGTATAGGGAAAGTATTGGAATCATGTCGAAAATCGCAACTCGAGTTTTCGACGGATCTAAGCGTTTCGATACTTTTAGAATACGAGAAAACAATTTTTAGCGTGACGTGTGTGTGTCTGTGCAATGAATGTATCCACTCTAACTCAAAAACTAATAGACCGAATATCATAAAATTTGGTAGGTATGTCACTTGGAGGGTCACTTACGATAAAACCATTTTTAACGTCACGTCTGTGTGTGTGTCTGTCTGTGCAGATTTTGTATCCACTTTAACTTAAGAACTAATTGACCGAATTTCATAAAATTTAGTAGATAAGTCACTTGCGGACGAATCTCGTGCTGATTAGTTTTGGGTACGAAACGAGATAAAAGTTTGTATCCACTCTAGCTGAAAATCTATTAGATCGAATTTCACAAAATTTGGTAGGTAAGTTTCTTGTGGGTTACACTGGTGCTGACTAGATATTGGTACGATTCGGAAAAAATAGCCTGCCTTTTTTTGGCAAAATGGCCGCAAAAATCGTCAAAATCTAAAATAAAAGACTACGTATGCTCATATATATCCATTAAATGCTTGTTTAATACGTAATCTTTAACGAAGAAAAAAATAAGACCAACACCATTACACTAGGACCATCCGTTCTCGAAATATATTAGTTTTTTTCGTATTTTCTCAACGCCACCTTTGAAAAGAAGTCCAGTTATCAAATGAGAACGAAAATTGAATTAAAAGTAATTAAAATAAAGGGAACGTGAATATAAATTTGCAGGGAAAGTCATGTGCTGCTCACATCAGATTTTTACTTTCCCTGCAGTACATGGTAATGTATAGGGAAAGTATTGGAATCATGTCGAAAATCGCAACTTGAGTTTTCGACGGATCTACAAGTTTGGAGACCTCTAGAATACGAAAAAACTATTTTTAGCGTGACGTCTGTGTGTGTGTCTGACTGTGGGTTTGTGTGTCTGTCTGTGCAGGTTTTGTATCCACTCTAACTAAAAAGTATTTGACCGAATTTCATAAAATTTGGTAGGTAAGTCACTTGGGGGCGAATCTGGTGCTGCTTAGTTTTTGCGAAATGGCTCGCAAAAGCTTGCATCCACTTTAGCTGAAAATCTAATGGACCGGATTCCACAAAATTCGGTAAGTCACTTGTGGGACACCCTGGTGCTGATTAGATTTTGGTAGGGGATTTGGAAAAAAATAACCTGCCCTTTTTCGCAAAATGGCCCGCAAAATTCGCCAAAATCTAAAATAAAAAACTACGTATGCTCAAATATATCCATTAAATGCTTGTATAATACATACGTAATTTTCAACGAAGAAATGAATAAGACCAACCCCATTACACTAGGGCTAGCCGTTCTCGAGATATTTTTGTTTTTTCGTAATTTCTCTACGCCATCTTTGAAAAGAAGTCCAGTTATCAAGTAAGAACGAAAATTGAATTAAAAGTGAATTAAATGTAATTAAAATAAAGGAAATGAGAATATAAATCTGCAGAGAAAGTCATGTGCTGCTCACTTCAGATTTTTACTTTCCCTGCAATACATGGTAATGTATAGGGAAAGTATTGGAATCATGCCGAAAATCGCAACTCGAGTTTTCGACGGATCTACACGTTTTGAGACCTCTAGAATACGCAAAAACTATTTTTAGCGTGACCTCTATGTGTGTGTCTGTCTGTCTGTGCAGATTTTGTATCCACTCTAACTAAAAATCTAATGGACCGAATTTCACAAAATTTGGTAGGTAAGTTACTTGTGGAGGAGTCCGGTGCTGATTAGTTTTGTGTACGACTCGGGATAAAAGAACCCGCCTGTTTTTGCGAAATGGCCCGCAAAAGTTTTATCCACTCTAGCTGAAAAACTAATAGATGAGTCACTTATAGGTCACTCTGGTGCTGATTAGATTTTGGTATGATTCGGAAAAAAATAACCTGCCTTTTTTTTCAAAATGACCCTCAAAAATTGTCAAAATCTAAACTATAAAGCTACGTATGCTCAAATATATCCATTAAATACTTGTTCAATACGTAATTTTTAACGAAGAAAAGAAAAAGACCAACCCTATTACACTAGGATTAGCCGTTCTCGAGATATATTAGTTTTTTTGTATTTTCTCCACGCAAATAAGTCCAATTATTAAATGAGAACGATAATTGAACTAAAAGTGAATTAAATTTAATTAAAATAAAGACAACTTGGATATAAGTCTGCAGGGAAAGTCATGTGCTGCCCACATCAGATTTTTTAAAATAGTAGCATTTCATCCCTTATCCAAAATACACCTGTTCCCCCACTTTGCTCCCAACTGAGAGGGGTGCAAATGACTCCCTAGGGGATTAGTTCCTAGGAGGTCTGGGCTCTGTCCCATTTGTGATCATTTTAAACATTGTATTGTGATTGCAGGTGTTTCAGAGGGAGCAGATCCAAATGACCTTTGCTAGTCTCCATATTAGTGTTGAGAACAAATTTAAAATATTACTTGTAAATATATTGTTTGGCTTTATTTAAATATATTTAAATAATTTAAATAGAGTAAATACTATCTTATCAGATATCCGTATGAAATGGATACTTATAATTGCTTTGTAGTACCACGAATATATATGTTTGTGTAGTGGTTTTTGTGCAATCCCTTAATTGACGAACAGAATCCAAAACTTTTTAACGTGTTTCTCTAGTATTGTAAAGTACTCTCTAGGAGCAAAAGTAATATAACTTAGTCAAACATTATAATTCCTATTTTTGACCGTTTTACAAGTTTGAATTTCAATATAACGTTTTTAGGTCATATATGTATATATATCAGTAAGTGTTTACAGTAGCATAGGCAAAGGGGGGGGCGGTAAGAGTCATACCTCCTCTTGCTTGAAAAATTTCATAACCGAACCTTTGTATTTTCGCCTTTCCAAGATCCTGGCTATGTCTATGTGTGTGTAGAGGCCGTATGTGTGTCAAAGGTCTGCACGAGTCAAAAATTCAGTTTCACTTTCACCCCACCCGACAGAGTTAATGCTTAAACCCGGCCCGAGTTCGAAGAACTTTACAGGTGTTGAACCCGAGCCCGGCCTTGATATGTCCAAAGACCATTTAATCTCGGCCCGGTCAGGCCAGAAATGATTTATATGCAGATATGCTAAAAATCTGAATTTGAAAGATTCGAAAAACGCGGAATTCTTTTAAAATACACAACTCACACGAATTTTAATTAACTTTGTTGGGTTTTATTGGGTTTATCCCTTTCGGGACGGCGGCATTCCGAAATTACCGTGGCCCAAAGGACGAAGCGCTTCGTTTCCGAAATGTGCCCAAAAGACGGCTATGTTTTTGCGCTAAGCCTAAGTCTCGAAAAAAATTCACTAAAAATCACCCGTTCAACACAGCATTCTACTTTTTTCAGGAAGAAAGGAAATACTTATTTTCTATTTGATGTATATTTTTTATACAAATTTTCTTTTATCAAAATATTAAAAATTTTAGTGTATATATGTTTTAGGTACAGATGGATAATTCTTTGGCATGTCCTTCCGATTTTTTAAAACTGTACCACATATATGCGTATTCTTAGACAACAAATACTTTGCAAGTACAGGAGAGGTAAAAAATTTATCCAAATACAAAGTATATCCTTTTCCTGAAAGTTCACTTAGAAGTGTTTTCACAACGCGTTCTCCATACCCACCATCAGAGCTTGACAATCCCGTGTCCTTTCCAGTATACACAAGGAAATTCCATTTATGGCCTCATTCCGATTTATATATTTTTATTCCATATCTGGACCTTTTCGATGGGATATATTAACGAAATCCCAGCCTTCCTTTCCATGAGAACATAAATAACCTAATCATTTCATTGCCGCACATTCCTTTACCCCCCCCCCACCCACCCACTCAAAAAAAAAACTCTCTTATATTCCTCTAATTCAACAACCAAATCAATAAAAGACAAAATCAGAACGAGACCCGGAACTCAATTATAAAATTGTTGATGCTACGAGAAGTGCTCTGTTTACTTTACAGAACCATGTGTTTCACCGCTCCAAATGGAGAAATAATTCATTGGATTATCTTTGTGCCAAGGTCAAGCATCTACAAAATACATTTAAGTTGCTTCCACGGGCATTTAGCGCCATCTAGGAGACAAATACATTCAAACTAAAACGTTCCACGTAGAAACACCAATACGTGCCAGTCGTCCTTTAGGGTAAAAATTTCACGCTAAACATCTTCAATGAACCCATCCCTTTTGCACATTCAGCCAAGTACCTGGGCGTCACCCTGGACGCCCACTTAACCTACAACGAGCATATCACTAAAAAGATTGAAGCAACTGGCAAAACGTACAGAGCTCTCCTGCCCCTCCTCGGTAGGAATTCCCATCTCTCCCTTGAAAACAAGTTGATTGTTTACAAACAGATCATCGTACCGAGTCTTTTGTATGCCTGCCCAGTATGGGGGCGGCAGCAAAAGGCCACATAAAGAAACTGCAAGTGTTCCAAAATAAAATCTTGCGATGCATTGTTAATGCTCCTAGATATGTCCAGAACGAAGTGATACATCATGACCTTAAAATCTCTGGCATTACAGAGTATATTGGGCTATCCACTCAAAATTTTTACAATAAAAACTCCAGTAGACTCTGTATGAGAGACGTCGATCAGGTCTGTGACCCGATCGCGCCTTCCTATCTCAGGAAGCGCAGGCCTCGACACATTCTGTTTGGCTCTAACGAGACCAAATGGAAAAAGTGTCGTTACCTAGTCCCTCAAACGGGTGTTTCCTAGTTTTTCAGCTACTCTCGCGAATCGAAGATAGATGGCGCCACTCCGATTCAAGGACTTGGCGTTTTTTCGACTCTTCTTTCACGGCCTAGTCACGGGCCAATAGTATAGCTTGCATTTGCCTCTCGCGTCGCATGTTAGCGTCACCTCGTCCACGTTCCTTTATCCTATAGAGATTTAATACTCTAAAGCATTTTAAATTTGTTTACTAGTTTGAATTTAATATGTATTTATAGCACCTCAAAAGATGCTAGCGTCTGCACTCCATCACGCAGACCTGTTTGTGTCCCCTGAAAAGGGCCTCTTTTTTCCACAACAAGCAAGGGAATTTAATTCTGTAAATTGTAAAAGTTACTTAGTTATTTATTTATCTACTTATTTTTCATATCCATTTATCAAAAGTTTTATTCTAATGTGCAACTTGTAACTTTTTAAACTTAAACTTAACTTGTAAACTCGTCGATCTTATTGATTGGCTCTAGCTCTAGCCCTGCCCCGCCCCCTTTCCTTTCCAGTACCTACTTGCGGGTTCAGCCTCCCAGGACAAGAATTTATATCGTCTTCCATCATCCAGTCAACTACAGCACAGCACCCTCTCCTGAGATGAGTGCAAACACTGATCGCTATTGCTATCTTCGCTATAACGAATGGACACTTTCATATTTGAGATGTGGGGTTACGCGTCTGAGACGGAGGCACCCCGGAAGCAAAACGTCTTGGCTTTAGGGTAAAATTTCCTCCGGCCTGCGGGCGGGCCGTTCGTCCTTGAATGCAAGTTCGCAGCTGGCGCGTGGGCGTGCCACTCGTCGCGAAAGGGATATTCCAGAAATTCTTAAGCTATGATTTCTTCATATTTGTTGTACCTAAATTGATCATTTACAAGTGAAAGCTAGGATGCATTTCTGTAAAATGTTGAATGCAAATTTGTAAAAGTAATTAATAATGAAACTAGTTTTCAAAATTTTCTTCAAACTCAGACCAAGTTCGGGAACTGGAACTTTGGAACCAAACCGGTAAAAATCTGAAATTTTGGCCCATGTGAGTAATTAAAAAAATATTACGGAACAGATTTGATATAAAGAATTTGGCTAAATCCGCCATTTTTTTTTTTGTCGCCAACGCGTACGGTGTTTGAAAAGTCCTAACGGACGCCATCTTGAACATTGCGCGTAACAAATATAAACATATATAATTAAAAATGCCGATAACTAACAATACTTAGAAAAAATACGAAATTTTATAAAAACGTTTGTACTTTAACAAAATTTAAGAAAAAACAGAACTTAGAAAAAATGTTTCTAAAAACGTTTGTACTTTAACTAAATTTAAGAAAAAACAATTCTTAGAAAAAAGTTTGTACTTTAACTAAATTTAAGAAAAAACAATACTTAGAAAAAGTTTGTACTTTGAAGAAATTTAAAAGAAACGATACTTTAAAGAAATTTAAACAAAATCAAAACACAGTACCTGGTTTAATGAAATCCAAAACTTTTCAAAGAAAAACAAGTGTAAATATCCAAATTGCACAAATAATTGTTTCGACATTCTCATTATTTCTATGTAATTCTCATTATTTCTATGTAAATTTTCTGCTTCTACATTATTTTATCTATTAACATGTGCCATCTTTAATTCCTGTATGATATTCACGTTTTTAACACACACAGACACGTTTTTACACACACAGCAACAACAAAACAAAAATAAAATGGCCGCAGCCCACGATATCAGAAAGCTAAAAGGGGTAGGGTTGCCAGAATTTCCAGAAACACACGCCACGGAACATTTCGCGCGCGGTAACCTGGCGCGCCACATCTGGCTCGCGAAAAATAGTTGAAAAATCTAAATTCTTTATATCAAATCTGTACCGAAAAGCCTATAATGGAAAGCAGTGGTAAGATTTTAAACAAAGTTAGAAAATAATTAGTCACTATAAATGTTTAAAAATATTCAGAAAATGAACTGGAAATAAAATTTGGAAAACTCTAAAAGTTAAAAAAATAAAGGATACTGAAAATGACCTAAAGAAACTTAAAATTAGAAATGTTAAGAATATACCTTAAATAAGAAAAACCAAATACCAGAGACTAGATTATAGTACTAATAAATGCAACAAAAAACGAGAAGATGGTACTAATAAATTCATTAACAATATTACCTCTATAAAAAGTATAAATATTTGTGAACTTTTGCCAGTATTTTCAGATGAAAATTTATAGTTTTGTATTTTGTGGGCAAATCTTTTGAATCTCCCCTGATAATATCTGCAAATACTTAAGTTTTCTAAATTGATCGCCAACCGTTGCACACAGACGAAGAGAGGAGCTTTTCTTATATATGAATGACTATTGGTGAATTTTCTGTCCTTAAAATACAAAACTATTACACAAGTATCCTCTCTCGTGAATGAAACAAATTAGATCCACAAGAATGATGTTATCAAATTTGTCGCATAATATTGAATAAAAAGTGGACATATTTCGCGATAGTTTATACTTTTTGTATTTTTATATAATATTTTTTATAAATTTATTAGAAAAACGTGCAATATCCTGAGAATGGTTCATGCTAGCCTCCTAAAGTTTATGTCATTTTTTTAAATAAAATATTACATAAGAGATCATTACATTCATATAATATCTTTAAATGTTCTGATATTTTAATGGTTTTTTCTATAACTCATTCGAAAATCTGGAGGTCTACATTTGGTTGCATTTAAAATCAATGGGCATCCTGAATTCACAGATTGTAATATTTGTACCATAGTTAGTTTGAAGTCCTTCATATATTCCTGTAATATCGAACACAACACACATACTTTTCCTGTTCATTATACAATGTATATAGATAAGGTAATAACCTCGACGTTTCAAATTGTAATTCAATTTATTAAATTTTACTAGTCATGAATCAAATTTACTAGTTTACGAATCAAATGCAAATAGAAAGGAATAGTTATGCAGTGGTAAATATAACGCTTGTAACAAGATGAACACACCACACGTTCGTATGCAGCTACAGATCATTATATATCCACGCATACACAAATGTAATGGTCGTGTAAAATTAAAATCAGAAATTTTTGTGTTAATTTAAACGTAATCATAGAAATGTAATGGTCAGGTCAAATTTACATTACAAAAGAACGTTTAAATATCAGTAAGAATAGATACACTAGGCTGAATTCAATTTATTAAATTTTACTAGTCATGAATCAAATTTACTAGTTATATATTCACGCAAACACAAATCTAATGGTCAGGTAAAATTAAAACCAGAAATTTCACCAGAAGAACATCATTAATCAAATGCAAATAGAAAGGATTTGTTATGCACGTGCGAAAAATATACGAATCCTCAGATAACGATCGATCGAATCATATATATAATAATCATCAAGAACTTCAAATTAAAGGAAATAATGCTCATTAAAGCTTACCACGTGCTAAATATAGGAATAAATAGTTATGCACATGCTAAATATACGAATCAAATGCAAATAAAAGTTATGCACGTGCTAAATATACGAATCAAACGAAAATAGACAGGTATAGTTATGTACGTACTAAATATACGAATCAAATGCAAATGAAATATATACACGTGCTAAATATACGAATCAAATGCAAATAAAAGATATACACGTGCTAAATATCCGAATCAAACGAAAATAGACATGATTTGTTATGCACGTGCTAAATATACGAATCAAATGCAAATAAAAGATATACGAATCCTCAGACAACGATCGATTAAAGGAAACTTAAAGGATTAAACGAAATTAAAGGAAATAATGATCATTAAAACTTACCACGTGCTCAGATTTTCTGTAACACACCAACACTACACAAGCAAAACACAATACTGAATATTTTTCCTCAGGATGTCCCTATTCCTCAAATTCCCTACAGCATCAGCGCCACCTAGTGGTTTCGGAATTTAACATTACGGAGCCTTCCTGTCCGTAGCTGCTTTTGGCGAGGAGAGCTGTGAAGAGAAGAGACTATTGGGGAACGCACACATTTTTCCCCTCTACCAACATGTGAGGACCACAAGGTAATTAGGACGGGGTAATCCTAGTGTATTAAAAGTTTTCGTGGAAATATTATGTTTTGTTTATAAAAATGTGATCAGTGTATATTCTTAATGCAAATTCAGCTCAAGATAATGAATCTGTGAATACGAATATTACAAATTAAGTATAACAAATAGAGTAAAGCATTTTTCTTAAAAGTTTGTTAAAAAAAAACAGAGGCGGATATCTTCCATGATTATTTTTTTTTAATGATGAAATTAAGAATGAATCAAAATTATTTTAAAAATTTAGTTTTATATAAATCCTCTCCGTTATAAGATCTCTTAGTTTGTCCACTATACAAAAATATTCTTAGCTTTTATTGTGCATGATTGAGGGAAAATTTTACCCTTGTATCAGTATTTAAAATATTTTAAAAAATGAAATATCATTTAGTGTGAGGGACCATATTCAGCTGCACCCGAAACATTTCTAAAAATATTCAAATTCACTAAAAATTTGAAAGGGAACACCTTTTTTATAAGCATAAACAGTATTTTAGAAATGTCGCTCGGAATTTAAAATGTGGCACAAGGAAAGAAAAATTACACAACACATAGAAATAAAAGATATAGGACATAAAGGTGAGAAAGTACTTACAATTACAGAAAAGTCGAAATCCAGAAACGGCAGAAGAGTCCACTCAAAGATTTGGAATTTCCCACAAACACTACAAACATTTCGTTCGAACACGTTCAAGAATTGCTACGTGAAGTCCCACAATACTGATATTGACTAGGCTACATTCACAGACTACATATACAGACGTTTATGTTGCTACCGCAGCGCCCTCCATCTTCGACCAAATTCAAATCAAATATCAAAGTTGGCACGCTTGGCCATGGACAGAAATGTTCAGTGATGGTCTTCGCCAAGACGTTCTGTTCATATAACCCTATGTGGCCCTGAATGAAACACTTAAGGTGTTTACAAACGATCAGTGAATGTTTGTCAAAGACGTCGATTCTCAGAATTGTGTTTGAAGTGCATTTTGCCCACACGGTCAAACATACTTCGCATCTTATGATATAATGAGATAGATTCCCTTCATCTCTAGTAGATGACGCTATTGCACTTGTTTCTTAATTTCTCTGTGTTTTCAGAACAAGAAAATGAAGAGAAATCAGAAGTGCCCCAAATCGTTACAATAAATAATAATAACAAAACTATATGCATACATCAAAATTAAAAGTTTTTAATAATTTGAATTATTTTCATATAATTCAATGTGAGAATGGATTTTAATAAACATAAATTGAAAGTAGAAAGTGTTCTTCCATAATATAAAAAATAAATACATTTGAAAAAGGACACCAAAATTCTTTTAGCTCTATGTACTAAATTTCTAATTGCAGCATTGGGTACAAGCCATAATTATTTTAATTTTTATTTCTAAAAACATTCTAATTAACTTATGTGTGGAATGTACTTTTGACAATAAACATTCACAAATAATTTGAATCAGAGATATTTTTAGATGGGTATTTTTACTTTCCTTATATACATAATGTATAAGGAAAGTATTGTGACGGGGTCGAAAATTCGAATTCGAGTTTTCGACGGGAGAGCACGTTTCAAGCATCCCTGATCACGAATCAAACATTTTTGAAATGATGTCTGTGTGTGTGTGTGAAAGTATGTGTGTGTGTGTGTCAGTGGGTCTGTGGAGACGATAACTGACGAACGAATGGACCGATTTGAACCAAATTTGGTACAAAAATCACAATCCGTAAACACTGGAAGCCTATTGTTTTTATATGCAATCGAATGTTTAGAACCCCCCTTAATTTTCGAATGAAATTTTGAAAAAATCGTCAAAAAATCAAAACCACTAATAAAGTTACGCAAATAGACATTTCTTATGTAATTTTTCATTAGAAAACGATTGACATAAATTTTAGAACGCTAACACGAGCCGTTTTTGAGATATTGTACATTTAAAAAAAATATATCAAAAAGTCATATAAAATAAAAAAAAAGTTCTTATTGATATACATGTTCACTTTTCATATGTAATACCATGCGATAAATTGGGTGCCATCATTCTCGTGGATCTAGCTCGTTCCATTCACGAAAAAAGATACTCTGAGTAACACTTTTGTATTTGGACGCCAATAGTCATTTATCGGCTGTAAGAATAACTTATTTCTTAGTGCATAACGCTTGGCGAGATTTTGGCGACGAATTTGGCGGAATGTCGCCAACTTGGCGACTTTTTGAAATGTTGCCAAATTAACGAAAATCTCGCCAAATGGATAAAAATGACGCTAAATCAATGAAAATGACGACTAATTGTCGTGATTGGTTGACCCGTGCATCACATTTCAAGTCGTGAACTCTCATTTCACCTTTCAAACATTTTGGTGCACACCATCTACAGAACATTTTTGAAAAACTTTGTTTTTCTTTAATTTTACGATTGAGCCGTGTATCAAATTTCAAGTCTATATCTCATTTAAAATAAAACGTTTCTCATTTTTTCCGAAAATAGAACATTTTGGTATACGAACCCCTAAAGAATCAGATATTGGAAAAATTAAATTGTACACTTTCTTCCTTTCCAGCTATCTGGTCTCACACCCAATTTAGTACAATCTATATCTGATCATGAAGTATATTTTTATATCATTTCACCTTTCAAACGTTTGGGTGGAAGTATCCCCCCTCCCAGAGTAAGAAATTAGCGGGGGCCATGCGCGAAATGCGACCAAATTTTTATCATTTGCGATCATAATTTCGGAATCGGGGGCCAAATCGCGACTAGAAATAAACCACTATAATTTACCAAAAATAACCGAGGAAAAAAAAAATTTTTTTTTCTTGTATAAAACAATAAGTCAGTTTAAAATTAATACAATAATATAAAACAATCTTAGTATTCCCGCTCGCCAGATGGCGATTAAACTTCAAAAACTGGCGATTAACAAAATCCTGACTACCGGCCAAACTCTGTGATAGTTGAAAGAATGACCCTTCTCCTTAAACAATGCCACCTGTGGAGTAACAAAAATCTGTCAACAATCGCTACGATACTGCTATACGAAGCGTCCGTAGTTGTTCTCCCCTACATGGCGATCGTAATTTATTGCATTTGCAACTGAGAAAGAGTGTAATCCACATTCCTATCTAACCCCTCCTCTTGATTACCGATGTGTTTTACGACATGCCGTGGCGTAGCGTCTTTACCACGCTCTATGCATTGACCTGGACCCATTTTCACACGCTGTACGAAGCAGTAACTACACTGCTTCGAGGACTAATCTAGATCGTTGGTACAAATAGGTCTTTCATCATTTTTACACCTACCTCAAATTTAAAAGGGTTCCCTACTCTAAAGTTGATGCACGAACGGAATTGAAATCACTCGCTTAAAAAAATATTTCGTGAAATTAGCCCTGTCTATTTTTGGTGAATTCTGAATTTACTTATTGGCTAAATATTCATTATAGCATGTTTTTCATAATCGAAAATTAAAAGAAGTAATCTATAAGAAAAAGAGTCGGGAATTCTCTGTGATCTGGGCGTCCGGCCTGAATAAAATACATCAACCTTTGGGAAGAGGGAATTCTTTTCCGAGCTGAATTGCTGATATTGCAATGTTATATAGTATTATTCTACTTTAATCTACATATTCACGGTCCATAAACGACCCTATGGAAATTATGAATGTGTGTAGCATTGACTGAAATAGCGCGTTTGAAGGATACTAACCCGGACATACTTCATATTAATTTTAAAGCTAGATCGCGAGAATTTCACAATTTTTAAAGTCTCGATGCACTACAGTTCTTTATTTAGAGAAATTGTAGATTTCCTTTTTCAGATTATACCCTGTTTTAAGTTATTAATCTTTCATCGATGATGCATAAAAATAAAAAATGTATGGATTCCTAAAATGTTTGCATAGTTGTGTTTTAGAAGTGCTAACTCTGTGTTAACAATTATTATAAATTCAAAGTTAAACCGATTCCATTTTCAACTTATCCGTGGTCAAGAGCTGTTCATGCCCCCCCCCCCCCCTCGTCCCACGTGGATCGGAAAATTCGAGTATTGTAATAAAACATCATGCTTCTACCGATATAAGACGACAGTTCTTAAATTCAAAAACGTCAAAATATTAAAAAGATCAAATTTTCTTAAGAGGATAAAGAATTTCCTTGTTATGAAATACATATATTGGGGAAATTTTAAAGTAAAAGCGTTCATAACGTCCGATAATATAACGGGAAAAAAGACCGAAATATCGCGATCGCGCTGATGGAAAATTTACATAGTAAATCATCAAAAAAATATTATAAATTTATTAAAAATCACTGAAAATCATCGGTAAAACCCTCTAAATTAAAGAAAAATCAGTGGTCGGGCTTATTTAAAATAATAGGGAGGAATAAATAATAGTAAATGCTTCGTCAGCTTGGAAAAGTAAAAAATAAAAAGATCAGGATGAGAAAATTTGAAATTGCTTAAATTAATTGATTGAATGTAAAATTGCCTCCAAAAATATTTGAATGCTTCATGATAAATTATTTTTTTTATAATCTATTGGAAAACAAATGTTATAAAGCACCTGAAAAGACTTATAATAAAAGTCATTGGTAAGATTTCAGATCACAGGAATAAAAAAAATTAGTGAAAAAAATTAAAAAATGATATAATTAAAAACATTAAATTTAAAAAACCTTTGGGAAATGGAAAAGATGGGGATAGGGACACTAACTTATAGAAAAGAATTGGTTTTAGAAAAAACGCTTAAAATAAGTTTTGAAAATCTATTAAAAGTTAATAAGGAGATGTTAGCAATAATAAATGCATGTTAACAGTATTACTCATTAAAAATTAAGATATTTCTGTGAATTTGTCTTGTTTTTTTATCAAATAATAATAAGAAATTGTGTATCTTGCCAATCTCTTAAATTTTCCCCAATTTTTAAAATCCTCCTCCTTTCAATCAACATCCAAATAATAGATTGTACAAAAGTAGATCCGCTAAGGGGAGTTTTCTTGAAAATAGACATATAGTGACTTATGTTTACTGTATAATAAATCTATAAATAAATAGGTAATACTGGCAAATTCCTAAATTATTAAATAACATACTTAAACACAATTTTGCATAACATTAAGCAAGTTGAAAAAAAGCATAGCATATTTTGCAGCTGTGAACAACTAGCCATTAAACATCATTGACCTACCGGCCAGTGGTTACTAACTAAAAATGGGAATTAAATGATAAGTCAATTTAAAAATTATAATTTGCCCTTTAGTGTCTTTTTTTTAAGTATATATATATTTGGCAAGCAAATAAAATATTTAGATTAGGCCTATGGGATTTTATCGTGTATATTTTTTATTTCATTAAATTGTTTTATTTTGGCCCCTAGAAATTTTCAAATGGCTCATAAAAAATTGATGCTGGGGGCCATTTGGCCCCTACTTTTTTTTTCTAATTTCTTACCCTGCCCCCTCCCCCACTTTTACTGAACATTTTTGAAAAATTCGATTTCATACGAATATTTCATGTAATAATTGTCCTGTGTAAAAAATTTCAAAGCCCCATCTCACTTAAAAAACGACGTTTATCGTTTATTTAGCAAATCGTTTAGTATGTGACGACCCTAAATTAGCAAGTATTTAAAAACTGAATTTGCGCACTTTCTTTCGTACTATCTACCCATACATCAAGTTTGAAGTCTCTATCTCATCAGGAAGTGTATACTTTTCTATCATGCATTTCGAACGTTTTAATGTGTAGCACCCCTCCACAGAATATTTATGAACAATTCGTTTCTTCCAAAAGGCTTTATTGAATGATTGATCCGTGTACCCAATTACACGATTCTATCTCACTTGAAACAGATGTTCATTATTTATTCGATAAATCGAACATTTTAGCGTGCAGCACCCCTAAAGTATCAATTTATGGAAAACTCAAATTGTACACGTTCTTCTTTTCCAACTATCTACTATTACATCAAATTGTAAGTCTCTGTCTCATTGCGAAGTATGTTTTACGAACATGTCACCTTTCGAACTTTTTTGTGTGGAGCACCCACCCCCTTAATTGAAATTGTCGAAAAATGTCATTGATTGGCTCATGTACCAAATTTTAAGCCTCTATCACAGTTTAAGGAACACTTTTCTCGTTTATTCGGCAAATCGAATATTTTAGTGTGCGGAACCAAATATTGGAAAACTCCAATTGCATACTTTCTTTCTTTCGAACCATTTACCTATACACCAAATTTGAAGACTCTCTCTCATCGCGAAGCATGCATTTTTTATCATTTCACCTTAGGTTGAGTACCCAACCCTTAAAATGAACATTTTTGAAAAACGTTATCCTTCTCGGGTTTTTTATCAGATGATTGGTTCATATACAAAATATCAAGCATCTATCAAACTTTAAAGGAGGCGTTTCTCATTTATTCGGCAAATCGAATATTTTGGTGTGCGACATCCCCTAAAGTGGAAAATATTTGAAAACTGAAATGGCACACTTTCTCCCTTTCATACGATTTCCCCGTGCATCAAATTTGCAGTCTTTATCTGATTCCGACGCATGCTCTTTTTATAATTTCACCTTTCGAACGTTTTTCTGTGGAGCACCCCCTCAAATAAACATTTTTGAAAAATTGTAATCTTCTCGGGTGGTGGTGGTGGAGGGAGGTTATCACAAGTTATTAGCCCTACACCATATTTCAAACCGCTATCAAATTTTAAAGGAGGTGTTTCTCATTTATTCGCAAATCGAACATTTTGATGTACGGTACCCCCTAGAATAGCAAATATTAAAAACCTGAAATTATACACTTTTTTCCAGACAGACAGGCGGATACTTGGCAAATAGTATATATAGATATAGATAGCAATTCCTTATCTATATATATTTTTGATACGCATATAGCTTTTGAAATACAGCGATAAGTGATTTACTTCCACATTACAATGTTTGTTATCAAAAGTTTCAATTGGAAATTACATTCATTTTAAACATTTTATAAATATATGGATATATAACATCATTTTTTTTTTGCTAATAAATAACTTTATAAATATAGGATTTTATTTAAATAGCAAGATGTACAATAGCACATGTTTTATTACGCTATTAAGGTCCGATAAGTAATTTTCACTCCGGTATAGATCGATGTTATCACACATTTGAATTTCGAGTAACTTTCAATCTATTTGACTGACTGTTTGCAAAATCTATTTACTCTAATCGTTTTCATTTTAAACATGAATATAAAATTTCATTTTTAACAGTGGTTAACAATTTACCCATATATGAACGTAAATTTATATCAAAATTATTCATATGCATGGAAACGTGTGTAATAAATGTGCATATGTATATAAACATGTTTAACAATAGATAACAATGTACCCACATACCTACGTAAATGTACGTGTTGTGATACAACCATTCAAAAGACTAATTAAAGAAAATAAAATCAATTGAATGATGATATCTCAACACCTGATTGGGTCGGACACTCACATACAATTACAAGGGAAAATTAATTAATTAAAAGTAGTTACTTAATGGAAGGGGATCATATAGTGGGAAATAGAATTTGGAATATCAATCAATGCGTTGTGTAATTAATATTATTAAACCATACTTGTATGTGAGCGCCTAAAATTCTTACCTGTAATTAGAATTCATTTTTTTTAAATCTTCTTTATCAAATGATGCAATAGCATGATAACTTCACCTTGCAACTATTAGTTACCACTAATTATTCAGTCATTCAAATAAAATAATATATGCATTTAAAGTCAAAGTTACTTTAACCAAATCGATTTTCTTTTTTTGTATATATATTCATCAAGCAGATGTGTGAAGTCACATGTTCAATGATTATGATGATCACATATTAGGACACCTTTTCTGCTAAGCTCCAGTTTCAAAAGTGGTTTCAATGTAGAATGAAATTGTACACGAAAATACCAATAATAAGTTTCACTGCGTATTAATAAAAAAATGACTAATATTTCAATCATCATGATGACTTGTTAACTGGTTTCTATTTTTCTTGCTGAGGACTTATCTTTTAGAACAATTCACTAAAAGCAGGCGAATGATGGTCATAATAATTATGTCGAATTAATGTCCGAACATAACAATTCCAAAGAAGACTTCTAAACCATCAATGCATAGTAATAGATGTAACTAGTCTTCAAGACCATAATTGACTCGTAATTGGCAAAAAGTAAAATTCAAGAAAATATCCATAGATGCAAATGCTGCTGTCAAATTGATAAATGAATAAAATTCTCCAACTTGGCTCAAATAATTTATTAAATATTAATCAATCAGATATTTGGTGTAGTAATCAATTCACAAAAAAAATCCACTCAAAAGGAAGACTTCTGTCTTTACATTTTTGCAAAATATAATTTGCAAAGAAAATTTCTATAACTTGATTCACAATAACATTATCAAGGAATTAATCCATGAATAGATATCAATTGTAAAAAATTTTACTTGAGAATAGTAAGTTCCTGTGTTCAAACTTTCTAAATATACATTCCACAGTAAATCAGACTTGATTCATAACAGATGCACAAAAAAACAAAATATAATTTGTATTTTTAGACATAGAAAAAAATAATTTTAATCTTCAGTGCTTAAAACTTAATGAATAAAAAGAAATGGCAAAGCAAGAGGCCAAGGCCCCTTTGCCAACGAAAAATACCATGCACCTTCACATGCAATAATTTCAGAGAGAAGAACGTGCATCAGCATTTCACACCCGAGTCAATTTCCCGCCTAACCTGGCACACTGTGATTGGCTGAAGCCACACACACCGTTGCCATGCCAAGAAAAGAAAAACTCCTGTTCAACTAGGGAGATTAAAAGGATCCATGTCTCACCTGAAACCGGATTTACCAATTGTCGAAAAGGGGTGTCATTCTACCGCAGTAAGAGAGAGGGCGTGGACTGTACATGAAATATGAATACTGCAGCACACTATAATTAAAATTAATAAAAGAGACAATTGGTCTATTAATGAATATATAAAATAAAAGCAATTTTGAATATAATAATTTGGAATAATAAATTAAGTAAAAATATAATATTTAATGATTTATAAAAAAATGTTAATTTAGAATAATAAAATAAAGTGTTGTGACGTGTCACAACAGTACGTCTAAATTATTCATATGTATGTAAATGAATGTAACAAATGTGCATATGTTTAGCAATGTACCCACATACCTACGTAAATGTTCGTCAAAATTATTCATATGTATGTAATAAATATGCATATATTTATAAACATGTTTAATAATGGTTAACAATGTACCCACATACCTACGTTAATGTACATCAAAATTATTCATATGTATGTAAATGTACGTAATAAATGTGCATATGTTTATAAACATGTTTAAAAATGGTTAACAATGTACCCACATACCTACGTAAATGTATGTCAAAGTTATTCATATGTATGTAAATGTATGTAATAATCGTGCATGTAAACATGTATAACATGCTTAACAGTGATTTCACATTGTATTCACACATACAGACTCTAAAAGTATGCGAATCGTGTTCAGAACCTCTTAAAACATAGAATAACGTCAAAATCTCGAGGCAAGAAAATTACCTTGTAAACAATACTTATACATCTATAAACAAGTAAATAAAATATTATTATTTCCTAAAATTTCAGCTTAGATAATCATTTAAATTTAGGACTTACACCAATTCTAATTTTCACCAATTGAAAATATATAAGTTACTTTTCTAATGATGTAATATGTATTAAACCTTTTAAGGTACTTAATAATAAAATGCATAAAAATTTTGTTTATGAAACAAAATATTAATTTTGTCTACAATTTTTGGATATTTCGCTTGTGTATTTCCGGATTTAATACGAACTGTGCCTCAGAAATAAAAATCATGGTTTAATATTTAATTTTTTCAGTTTTGGATATTCATTTAATCACCATTTTAATTAATCTTCAAAATTTTGCGCGAAACATTTATTGAATTCATTTGTCCCCAACGTGATCTCGGAATCTATATTTTCATGATCTTGTTTTCAAACGAAAGAGCTTAACTGGCAGATTAGACGAGAGTTCTTGTCTAAATCGAGAAAGCATTCAAGTTCTCGGGGTGGGAAAGCCCAGTGATTAGCGAGGGGGATTGCACTCAGACAACCCGAGTTCAATTCCCGACTCTGCTCAAACGGCTACATGCGGAGCACGGCCACGTTAAATATGTGGGTCCGTAAGTTCTTCCGAGAGGTCGTTGGTAGGGGACGGATGGTACGGTCCCTGCAGATGTCGCCCCTACTAAATTCCGGTCTAAATTGAGTAGCACTGTCCCAATCAGATTAATTACACCTTCGGGTAGGTCGGATGTTTTGGGTCGAACAAACAAACGCATTCAAATTCTCACCATTTATTGTATCTACTATATCTATCCCTGAAATGGATGTCTTTACAAATGATCTTGATTGCTTTTCTGAACCACAAGAAGAGTGTATTAATTTCCAAAGATAATTGTATTACATATTTGTATTGCATACACGCTAGTGAAATTATTAAATGTTTATGTTCCTTCCTGATTGTCCTGAGTCAATGTTTTCTGAGCAAATACTGCAATTCTTCCGTTTACGCATAACACCATTGGTCTTGTTAAATATTTAGAATAAAAGTTTTCAACACATCGTCTATTATCAAACTTTAAACACTGCAGTCGGAAATTTAGATGCGATACTGTGTTTTTGATTGTATACTGTACGGCATAGGTTTAAAAAATGCTGCTAGAAAAGAGCATGAACACATTAAAAGAACAAATTATGATTGTCTTGTTATTTATTAGAAAAGCTTAAATTTGGTTGAACACTTAGTTCTCAATAAGGACCATATTGTAAAGCGAAATTCAGCACTGTAACACTCCATTCCATCCTCAATCTATACCCTTCCGAGATACAGGCTGCGCCTATGCATCGAACTGAAAATTGAACTTGAGTATCCAGGATTACGCTACCAATGTAGATACCAAAATTCCTGGACCTGTTTCGTCCATTTTAGCTCGCTTCAGTACGGAATAGTCGATACTTGACAACTTGCCATGTATCGCAATTTTGAGAACCTCTGGAACCCGATAAATTGTCTTTTCATGCAACCAGCATCAAATTTCATAAAAATTAATCTCAGTCTGTAATGTCAAATTTATACTTAGAACCTTATAATTCAACTCAAGGGAGCATTCTCTAGGTTGTTGATTTTGAGCAATGCCCCCTTTTGATAAGTTCTAAGTATAAACCTGTTTTGAGTCAAGTCATGCCAATCACTACACCACGTTGACCATATGCCAACGGACCTACCGTGCTGAAAACACCGGTTCTCGTTAGATCACCGAAGTCAAGCAGCATCGGGCGCGGTTAGTACTTGGGTGGGTTACCACCTGGGAACACCGCGTGCTGTTGGCACATTTCGGACGCGGTAGCCCGGTGGTTTGCGCACTGCCACAACTGCCGCCGTGTTCATGCGGTGTACGATCACGTTAAACATGTGGGCCCGTAAGTCCTTCCGAGAGGATGGTGGTAGGGGAAGGAGAATACGGTCTCTGTGGATGCCTCCCCCACTGGATTCCGGTCTAAATTAGGTAGCACTTCCTGGCCATCCAAACAGTTACCTTTCACCTTTCTGGTAGGTGGCACCAGCGAGTTTGCAAAGATCAAAATTTGCCACGGTCAGAATTTTCAAGGGTAGCGAACAGGCTGGTCGCCAAAGGCGGCAAGTATATAGTACGAGTGTTTATTTAATATTTTTGGATGCTGTTTTTCTTCATTATTTAAAAGAAGTTCGAAAATTTGCGGCATTCTGAATAATCATTTCCCATTAAAATCATAAAATGTACTCCTTCTAGAAATTTTGTCTCTCTAGACTCCAATACACACTCATATATACATTACACAGCCACCGCTTTAAAAGTAATTGATTCGGTTTCGAGTTAAAGGATGTCCAAATCTTATATTAATCATTTGAAAATTTGAGTTTTCGATATGTATTATGTATAAAGAAATGTATAAAGCATTACATTTTCTAAACCGCTAATTAGAGCCCCCCCCCCCCCCTGCCTACTAAGATGCTTTGCTGTTAATAGCTTTCTCGTATAATCATAAAAAAAGTTCAGTTCTCATCCACACCACTCGAAAAACCAGTTCATCACTCGAAAATCAAATCATTCCATCATCACTCGAAAATGTAATATATATATATATATATATATATATATATATATATATATATATATATATATATATATATACTAGCCGGCTTTCGGCGACCAGACTGTTCCCTACCCTTGAAAATCCTGACCGTGGCAAACTCGCTGGCGCCATAACCCCATGGAGTTGTTGTGGAGACCCAGACCATCCGACCTACCAGAAAGGTGTAACGTAACTATTTGGACGGCCAAGAAGTGCCACCCAATTTAGACCGGGACCCAGTAGTGGAGACATCCACAGGGACCGTATCCTCCTTCCCCTACCATCAACCTCTCGGAAGGACTTACGGACCACATGTTTAACGTGATAGTACTCCGCTTGAACACAGCGGCAGTTTTGGCAGTGGCGGGAATCGAACCCGGGCCAACCGAGTGCAATTCTCACGCGATAACCACTGGGCTATCGCGCCCTCAACCCCGTGGAGTTAATAAAGTTTGGTTTAGTTTAATGATGTTAAAACTAATAATGAAATTTTAAGATGAAAAATAATGTTCTTGTGGGTGTTCTTGAAAACTGATTTGTAAAGTGAATTTATTCTAATGTTTGTGAACTTTGGAACCCCGTGGAGTTAACAAAGTTTGTTTTAGTTTAATGACGTTAAAACCATAATTCAATCATTTAAATTTTATAATGACCATATGCTAAGCTCTTAATTCTATCATTTAAAATATAATATCTAACCGATAAAATATAACATCTAACCGGTATTTTGTCCGCTTGGACATGGGAACGGTAGCACGGGCAAATTGCAGATATAATACCGGCTTTTAAATGTGCATGTGAACGGGGCTGCAAACATTAAGTAACATTAACAAACGGTAAGACTTACGGACCCACATGTTTAACGTGATCGTACTTCGGGTGAACACGATGGCACTTTTGACAGTGGCGGGACTAGAAACCGGGCCTGCCGAGTGCAATTCCCGCTCGCTAACCACTGGGCTACCGCGCTGCCCGACACAATCTTCATAACTTTCTTTTTATTTACACAATTTAGACCTTAATCCAGCCGGAGAGTCATCCACAGCATTTAAAATATCCATAATAATAAAATACCAATTTAATATATCCGCAAATTAAAATATCCATTTTAAATATCTATAAATTAAAATATCCATTTAAAAAATCCATGTTCCGATATATACAATACATCACCACAATTCAATCCACCATAATTCAATCATTTAAATTTTATAATGACCATATGCTAAGCTATAAATTCTCGTTACTTTTTCGTTCGAAAGTGACTTTTGTTTAACCCCCCTCCTCCATCGATGCACGATCTCCATGGAAATGGCTGACGGGTAGGGTAAGTCGTGGGAAGTGGGAACTCTTCGACGTGAAGTCGTCGAGAACATTAGTTCATTAAAAACGGGATCCTGCGGCTACCTATAATTATTTCTTGACCAAATTGGCCTTGTAAGAATGCCTGCTCTTTGAGCTTTCTAAAAATGTAAATTATTAGTCGAAAATTTCGATACTTTTTCGGATGCGAGGATTTAAAAACAAAAGTTCGGTTTTTTTAGCCGAAATTGACTTTTATTTTAAAATCTTTAAAAAATATTAAAATTTGTCCCTGAGATTTGAAATTGATCTATTTTTACTCGCAACTGTCTGCTCTTTCTGGTGGTGTGATTTATGTTTTTTCTACGACTCTGGATGGTGGAGAAAAAAGGGGGAAAAAACGGTCGAAATTGGATAAAACATTAAATAACTAAGAAAATAATAAAATTTTAAAAATCGTTTTTGACGTGTCCACTCCCCCCCCCCCCCCTCAGATTGCCAAATTTCGTAGCTCTCCGAAGCGCGATCGCTGAACCTATAATGTATAAGGCACACAGATAGACACACACACACAGATATACATTGCCTTTTATTTTTTAAGATGAAGGACTGCCCCCAAACAGTTTTGCCTAGAGCTCCTCTACTACAGGCTGACTTATCAAGCATATTGAAGCCCATAGAGTTCTATACTACAGTTACAGAAATTATAAAATAAGTGTTTACAACAAATACTTTATATAAAAAAAGGAGGTTCAATTAGAATATTGCAGAACTTAGCTCGTACAAGTATGCTCCAGTACCGGGTATCCAATTATTTATTATCCATTGTTTTATTCTTTCTTCATTTCTAGGAAGGCGAAATAGCCTAAAACCCTTTCTGAAATGATTAGAGCAGCTCGGTGCAGAACAACCACAGATAATTATTTCAATTATACTTCCTAAAGGGAAAATAGGAACAGAGCTAATGCTAATGGATTACGCTTCCAGCTATGGTGGCTTCAATATGCTTGATGAGTCAGCTCGTATATAAAGGAGCCTTAGTTTTGCCCACACACGAAAATATCCTTAAACCGGCCCTGGATACGCTTGTATACAAACACGCATACATATACAGTTATGCTTGCAAGCACACATATACAGTTATGCTTGCATGCACACATACAGACATACTTAACAAACACTCATTCTTTAATTCAAAAACGTTCAGTTCGAGTTTAGGTATGCTTGAAACGTACTCTTCCTTCGAACACTCGAATTCGAATTTTTGGTCCCATCACAAAATTTTCCCTATACATTGTATTATGTATGAATAGGGAGAGTAATAATGATCTCGAAATCGCGCCCTAATTCAGCTATAAAAATTGGTTCCCCGAATTGTACTTGTTGGCGTTCATTAATACTGAATAGCCCATAACTCCATTGACAGAAAGAAAGTTTACCATGATGCAATTTTTGAACCTCTTTGTTGATGTGAGGATGGTAATATAATAAGACAGAATCTGTCGATCCTTATCAAAGTTCTCAAATGTTTAGTGCATCGGTGCATGTAAGGTTTTCTTGCTGCCAGTGCAGATGTGTGTTATTTGGTACTGATAAACATTAAAGAACATGATTACATACTTTGGAATTGCCTCTATATAGAGGTTTTTAGACGAAAAACAGTGATCTTGGTGTGTGTTAAAGAAGTCAAGAAGAAAGTATAAACCTGATTTATTGGTTGAGATTAAAACTGGCACAATGTAATTCATTTTTTTTAACACAATGTTTTCTTGCTTTCGAAATTCATAGTAAAAGTTCAGAGCGTCTTCCAGTGTTTTCCCGATTGTTGACACAAGTCATTTATAAACTCCCTGATCAATAAATGAAATCGATTTAAATTAGTCATTCTACCTCCTGGAACATTTTCTCCGCGGTCTGCATATCTTCTGAACCCATACAGTTCATCAAATCTATTTCGAAACACAAGAACGCCACCTTCATCTGTCAAGCACCCTCTTAAAAGTAGTTCTTCTTCCTCCTATTTATCTCCAGCGTAATCCAAAATGTTGTCAAGATTACAGTCCTGCACTGAAACGTTCAGCTGCCTCATACATCTTTCAAGAAAAATGGTTTCTTTTTTCTGTTCCTTTATTTCCTCACAGGATAAACCTAGCCATTCAAATAATATTTTAGCATCTTCACAGTTATGAGCGAGTATTAGGTGAAGGTGAATCTGTGTTAAACGTATCCAAGAACAAACTGAATCTATGCCCGCAAGACATTTTAAGATCGCTTATTTCATCTTCAGAGGAGAAATACAAAGTTAAAATTTTTAGACATCTCCCCATTTACCTCCGTTGAACGGAATCGTGTGACTAACTCTATAGTTACTTATGTGGAATTTTTCGTAAATTAAGATTATTGAGACAACAAATATCAATGTTTCACAAATTTTTATTCCTATTTCATTGATCAGATTTTTTTGTCAGATATGTTCTTCAGAAGAAAGACTCCAATTAATGAATTCATTTGCAAGTTCTGTTTAATCTGCAACTACCAAATCAGCGAATGTCTACATTCCTTTAGAACAAAAAAGAAACCCTTTCTTAAATGTCGTTAATTTATCTTCAGGGAGGGGGCATCCCATGATTATTCTCAGAGCTGTTAGGTCTTCACATGGAATCCTTTTCCCGAATATGCCTCTTCCATACTCTGATAAAATGTCTTCCTTTAGTTGAATTAATTCCTCTTTACGTAATGAACTCCAGGTAATGAATGAAGCAAATGCATCCCATTCACCATATTCTATAAAATCAATACAGATATAGCGTGTCTCTTTTGTAAAGCAAAACTCTTTTTTGAACTTTTCAATTCTCTCTTTAGAAGCACAACAATTTACTATAAATTCATCAAGTATCTCCCATCTCCTTAATGCTATTAACTCAGTGCAGATCTCTTTTCCCTTTTCAGAAAATATAATATCATCTTTCTCTTCTGCAGTTGCGTCCTGTAATATCAATCTGATATTTATCTTATCTTCATATGTAAAGTTTTGCAGTGTAAATAATTCAAGTAGAATCTGCTTGCCAAAATTAAAATTTCTTCCAGTTTGATCTCTCAGAATTTCTCTTTTATTACGCTCAGGAATTTCTTTCCAAAACTCCCTCAAAAGCTTGCGGTAGTTGTAATTTTTTTCTTCATAACCTCCTCTCGATGTACCAATATTATAAAGAAGGGCATTTATAAGATCAAAATAATCACGACCTGTTAAATAATCCCACAACATTCTTGCAATTTTCATGAAGTAATTCTGGTAAGGCCAGTGAAGAAGTAATGGCAACACTCTTGATCTTTCATAGCTGTCATCAGTATAGTGAACACCTTTTATGTCTTCTTTTAAGAATTTTATCTGTTGCTCTTTGCTCATTTTCGAAAAGAGAAAACATAGGACATCTATATAACATTCGTATGGTACTTGTTGTTCGTCCCAATTTCTATGCCAATTCCTTATATTTTCAACTGTTTCTAAAGCAGCATATATTACAGAACCCCCATCGCTGATTAAATTTGTTTCCTCTAAGCAATATTCAACTACATCTATAATTCCACTACTCACAGCCATCTGAAGCCAATATAAATTGGGGTCTTCATCTTCTCATAATTCATCTACATCATTCTTTATATAATAGGACCAAAACCTTACAAAATCTGGTTGATCAATATTATATGGGACTCGAGAATCATAAAATTCTCCTTTATCCCGCTCTGTCAGTTGAGTGTACAAATCAGGAATATGGACATTCATGCAATAAAGAAGGGCCAATTTATACTTTTGTTTAATGCTTAGAATATTTTTATCCTTCATCATCTCTTCTGCTGCTTTCTTGTAATTTATGATTCCACGTAGTGTGAAAAATGAGCTGTTGAAAACGCTGAAGCTAAAATTACGCGAAAACCCTATCGTTCTTTCGTGATATTTTGCCCAATTTAATATCCTCCTTCCAATTGTAGGTATAATGCATGCTATATTTTCCTGTAGCTATTTCGGCTGGCCTAAATTTTCTAATATGATTGCTGCTTTTCTTTCTAGCATTTCTTTCTTCCATTCCATTGGTTCATTGAAATTCCATTCCATTGGTTCATTGAAATTCCATTCCATTGGTTCATTGAAATTCCATTCCATTGGTCCTTTGGTTCTTCGGTTCATTGAAAATATTCTTTTATTTGCATCATACTCCGAACCAGGTATACGAAATATTTCTTTCTTCAGCTGAGAGTAATTGCATATTTTAATACCAATGTGGAGAGCTGAAGTGTCTTCTAATGATAGCATATTGATTACAAAAATTTCCAGTACTTGAATTTATCTAAACTTATTTAATGAAGGAATATACACAGAACAGTATAAATTGTCCAACATGAATTAATTGTTAATATATAATATTAAGGGTTTTAACATATATATTTAGACTTTAAAAAGGGTGTTGTTCGAAGTCTAGTGACAGCTTGGTCTTCTCCTGTTTGTTCTGCTGTCCAGATAAATAATGGAGGGAGTATCTCTCGATTAATCTTTAAAGCTGAAAAGAAAAAAAATCAGTGATAATTATTGAAAGGAAATGCCAGATCTGAAATAGTTGAGCATTTAACAAATTAATATTAAAAAATAGGCTCAGCACATGAACTTTTAACAGATTAAAATTCATTTTTTTTTCACTCTCTTTAGCACATAGAACGGCTGCAAATTATTTCCCATATGCTCTCATAAAGTAACTGGGCTACAGCTGCGAAATTCGGCATACAAATGAGCAGACCGTTAGCGGCAATAATGTTAGCGTACTCAATCAACGCACTTGATAACGGCGCATAGTGCAACATTTAAAACGACCAGTCTTCTCACTCACTCACTTGCAACTGAATTTTCTGCTTTGCTACGGCAAGTTGTGTACAAAAAAGTCTTAGGGACGTACTTGACGGCGCTATGATCAATTGTAGGATTTAGAGAGAGGTCGCAGGATAGGCCTAAATTAAGCTGCTTCTGAAAGACTTATCAGTCGCCATATTGGTCGGAGAGATAGGGCAGTTGCTCAGTGTTAGCAACAGTGAATCAGAAAAGGCACATGTTACTGTTGCTGAGGCTCGGGATGTGTAGGACTGAAAACTGCTCCAGTCGGTCGTGCAGTCAGGAAAGAGCCACGTTCACACCAATGCGAGATTTTATATCCTACTGCAGTTATGTTCTGTTTTAAAAGAGTCATTCTGATTGGTTCCACGAGAATCGTATAGCTCCTCCTTCTCATTACATATTGTATCACTGAAATTCGTGGGTTTTAAACTTGGACCGACAAAATTCAAATCAATTGTTCAAATTCTAATATAACATTAGTTATTGCGATTTCGTTTTTCTTTCATCAATATATGGCCTAGAATTTCTAATGATTCCCAGAAAGATATGGTCATTATGTTTATTTTCTCGTTATCCTCGCTCTTGTTTAAGTTTATCAAGTCGATTGTCACTATTTTCCTGCTGTTCAGAAATTAATAATGAAATTTTAAATATTTTTAAAATATAAAATGTCATTTTGTGGAAATTAGCAGGGACACTATATTAAAATTATTTAATTTTTTTAAAGCACATTTCGAATTTTTTTAAACATTTCATGAAATGTTTAAATAAAAAATAATTTTGTCTAACCTCAAATCATAAAAATGTATTTCAATGAACTTATATTTAAACATTTGAATTTGAATGTGTTTGCATGAATACCCGACACTAGATGGCACCAGTATAAATAGACATACCTGCATAAAAATTTGAACATTTTTAAGTGTATAACACCTAAGTGGCCATCAACATTAATGTCTGCCTGAATAATATTTATATTAAGAAGGAATACAAAAAGCATAACAGGGATTATAAGAAATACAATATATATAGTTTAAGGGTGAGCGATCAGTAATCCTTCTGCCCTATCCGCTCTTTGTTAACTTCCGCAGATCACGTTTTTCGCCGAAATTCTGCTCAAACAGTTTCGACATATGTTCTGAAAATAAAATGCAATGCTTACATTATATTAAAACTAAATTTAATACTGAATAAAATACAGAATATATTTTTCATTTTAATCCAAAGTATTTTGGTGCTACCATTTGTTGTAGTAATTTAATATTTATGCCGACTCTTTTTATTTTTTAATAAATATTTTAAAATGTCAATTTCTTCTAATATGCTATTAAATACAACAGATCATATACAGTGAAACCTCGATTTTACGTTCCACGAATCTACGTTTTTCCCGCATTTTACGTTTTTTTATCAGGTCCCATTTTTCCGCATACCAATACATGTTAATTTAACCCGGATTGTAAGTTTGTTATTTATGGACTTTCACGCATTTTACGTTTTTTCCCTGGACTGGAAAGTAAAAAAAAAATTAAAATTTGCAATAATTTACAAAAAAATTTGCAAAAAAAAAAAGCAATACTACTATTTTTTCCCTTTGTGCTTTTTTAAAGCTAATCCACGTTGTTGAAAGTTAATCATGAAAACAGAAACGCATTCCACAGACTCCTGTCTTCTTGGATTCCACCCCACCCCCCTTCCTTTGTTGAACACCCGCTGTCGCGGACTGCTCCCTTCCCGGGTAAGAACACTCCAGTTAACCAATCAGATGGGGTGGCTCCTTTTCTTTCGTCGGGGGGGGGGGGGGGGGGGGGGACAGGCCTTACCCTTCTCCACGTTTTCAAATAAGCCTTTCAGTTGCTGTTTAGCACGCGGTGGTCACATTTCTAACCTTTTTGTGCCAAAATGACGAGTAAAAAACGCAAAAACTTTTCTGTTGCTGAGAAAGCCGAAATTGTTAAACAATTTGATGAATTTCACAGAACCAAATTAGCGTTCGCTCAATCGCAAGGAATTCCCGTGACAACCCTGCAATCCATACTACAGAAAAAGAATGCATTGAAAAAGACATCGAGAAAGTGGGTGAAAAAAATTCCAAGAAACGGAAAACATTGAAAAAATCTCCGTACGAAGATCTGGAAGGTATCTTAGTAAAGTGGTTGAAAGAAGCTCCTGCCGCGAATGTACCTATAAATGGCACGATAATAAGAGAAAAAGCTGTAGAAATCGCCGATAGGCTTGGTGGTTTGAAAGACTTCACAGCTTCAAATGGCTGGATTGACAGAATGAAAAAAAGACATAATCTTGTGTATAGATCGCTTTCGGAAGAATCATCAAGTGTAGATGAAGCTACAATAGAAGAATGGAAGAAAAATCTACCAAATTTGACCAAAGGATATAAGCCAAAGGACGTATTCAATGCGGACGAGACCGGACTTTTCTTTAACCTCCTACCGGATGAAAGTTACGTTGCTAAAGGAAACTCCTGCCATGGAGGGAAGATGTCTAAATTGCGCCTTACGGTTTTACAAGATCCAAGACTTCCAGTTACGGGGTGCCTGTCTCCGGGAGACTCATCCCCACATCGAAAATAAGCATATCAGGACCAAGGGTGTGTTTTGTATAGCAATTTACGATCAGCATTCAGGCTCCACCAATGGGGGTGGGCTGGTGAGTGGTCAGCTTACGGTTTTACTGTGCTGTAATTCTGATGGAAGTGAGAAGCTGACGCCTCTTGTTGTTGGAAAGTCGCGCAAACCACGATGCTTCAAAAACGTTAGAAGTTTTCCGACAAAGTACGAAGCAAACAAAAAAGCGTGGATAACCCAAGCCCTTTTCGAAGGCTTTTTGCGCAAACTAAACAAACAAATGAAGTTGCAAAATCGTAAAATAATTTTGTTCATTGATCAATGCACTGCACATCCGGATTTGCAGCTGTCTAATGTGCGTGTCGTATTTTTTCCTGCAAATTGTACGAGCAAATTGCAGCCTTGTGATCTCGGCATTATTCGATCTTTAAGGTTTATTACAGAAAGCAACTTGTCCGGAAAGCTGTAGCTGAACTAGAAAATAGAAACCTAAATGACGCCTGCAAACTAAAGTTAAGTATTCTAGAGGCTATGCATTTTATTTCTGAGTCCTGGAGAAACGTTACACAACAGTGCATTTCCCATTGTTTTGAAGAAAGCGGAATCGTAGTGTCTAATGAACCGGGAACAGATGAAGAATCAGCTACGGTGGACTCGGAGGAAGACAACGAAACACTTATCTATGACTTCGGCGATTACATCCCGGAAAACTTAGCAACATGCGAAGCTGAAGAGCTACTGCTCCATCCGTAGACGACCTTATGGACTTTTCGTCCGCCGATGAATATGAACAAGAACAACCGGAAACACAGTCCGTCCCTTCTTTCAGTATTGCATTGAAGAGCTTACAAATAGTGAAAGACTATTTTCTTTCTTATAAAGACCAGGAAAAAAACTTGCAAAGTATTTCAATCCTAGAAGATGCTGCATTCACTTTGAACTCAATGACTAAAAAACAATGCACTATTACGGACTATTTTCAACCTAAACGCCAGGATTCGTAACTAAATGTGTTAAAATGATTTTAAAATGGTATGTATGATAATGTTCTTTTCGTAAAATATACATATTATACCTTTTGAAAGAGTCATCTTTACTACCTTTAGTTTTTTTCTATTTGATTTTTGCATTCTATGTATTTCCCGTATTTTACGTTTTTACGCGCATTTTACGTTTTTTTCACCCAGTCCCTTGAGAAACGTAAAACCGGGGTTTCACTGTATAATAATGCTACAATCACGGAAAGGTAAGTGAACTTGTACTTTAAGACAAAGCTGCAGTCCTCAGTGATATACGTTCACATCGCCTTATCAAATATATAGAATGAGAAATTACATAAACGTGATTGTGGCATTATTATATATGATTTGTTGTATTTAATACTGTATTAGAAGGAATAAGTGTGCATGTCTGTGCAATGTATGTATCCACTCTAACTCAAAAACTAATGGACCGAATTGCATAAAATTTGGTAGGTACGTCACATGTATCTGACCCTGGTGCTGTTTAGTTTTGGGTACGATTCGGAAACAAAACCGCCTATTTTTTGCGAAATGACCCGCAAAAATCACAAGTAAATGTCACAAAATTTGGTAGATAAATTACTTGTGTTATACTCTGGTGCTGACTAGATTTTGGTGCGATTCAGAAAATAACAACCTGCCTCTATTTAAGAAATGGCATACAAAAACCGTCAAAATCTGGAAAACAGACTACGTGTGCTCAAATGAATCAATTAAATGCTTGCTTCCCACTAATTTTTTGACGAGGAATAGAATAAAATCAACGCTATTACTCTAGGACTAACCGTTCTCGAGATATTTGAAATTTTTCGCATTTTTGTTACGCCATCTTTGAAAAAATGTCCAACTACCAAATAAAAAGAAAAATCTGATGTGGGCAGCACATGACTTTCCCTGCAGACTTATATCCACGTTCTCTGTATTTTAATTAAATTTAATTCACTTTTAATACAATTTTCGTTCTCATTTGGTAACTGAACTTATTTTCAAAGGTGGCGTAGAGAAAATACAAGAAAACTAATTCGCTCCATTAATTTTTAGCTAGAATGGATACAGGCAATTTTTGTAGGACATTTCGCAGAGAAAGGTGTGTTCTTTTATACTGAATCGTACTAAACACTTATCAGTATCAAGGTCAAAACCAAGTTACTTACCTACCAAATTTTATGAAATTCGGTCCATTAGTTTTTGAGTTAGAAGGGATACATACATTGAACAGACAGACAGACACACAGACGTCACGCTAAAAATAGATTTTTCGTATTGAGTTCCTGAAGCGTGTAGATCCGTCGAAAACTCGAGTTGCGATTTTCGGCATGATTCCAATACTTTTCCTATACATTACCATGTATTTCAGTGGAAATAAAAATATGTTAAGGCAGCACATGACTTTCCCTGAAGACTTATATCCACGTTCTCCTTATTTTAATTAAATTTAATTCACTTTTAATTCAATTTTCATTGTCATTTGATAACTGAACTTATTTTCATAGGTGGCGTAGAGAAAATATGAAAAAACTAAAATATCTCGAAAACAGCTAGTCCAAGTGTATTGGGGTTGATCTTATTCTTTGTTATGAATTACGTATAAAACAATCAATTAATTAGTATATTTAAGCAAACGTAGTTTTAATTTTAGATTTTAATGATTTTTGCTTTTGACGATCCATTCATTTTCCAACTAGAGTGGATAAAAGCCATTTTTGCGTGCCATTTCGCACAAAAAAGGTGAGTTTTTTTATTCGGTAGATGAGTCATGTATAGGTCACCCTGGTGCAGATTAGATTTTGGTACGATTCAGAAAAATATAACCTGCTTTTTTTTTGCAGAATGGCCCGCAAAAAACGTCCAAATCTAAACTAAAGAACTACGTATGCTCAAATTTATCCATTAAATGCTTGTTTAATACGTAATTTTTAGCGAAGAAAAGAATAAGACCAACCCCATTACACTAGGTCT
Source organism: Amaurobius ferox (assembly GCA_951213105.1). Classification (NCBI taxonomy): domain Eukaryota; kingdom Metazoa; phylum Arthropoda; class Arachnida; order Araneae; family Amaurobiidae; genus Amaurobius; species Amaurobius ferox. Next base: position 25,771,289 of record OX578147.1, read on the forward strand.
AGCCGTTCTCGAGATATTTTAGTTTTTCGTATTTTCTCAACGCCATCTTTGAAAATAAGTCCAGTTTCCAAATGAGAACGAAAGTTGAATTAAAAGTGAATTAAATTTAATTTAAATAGATAGAAAGTGAATATAAGTCTGCAGGGAAAGTCATGTGCTGCCCACATCAGATTTTTACTTTCCCTGCAATACATGGTAATGTATAGTGGAGGTATTGGAATCATGCCGAAAATCGCAACTCGAGTTTTCGACGGATCTATACGTTTCGAGAACTCTGGAATGCGAAAAAACTATTTTTAGCGAAGCGCCTGTGTGTGTGTCTGTCTGTCTCTATGTCTGTCTGTCTGTGCAGATTTTGTATCCACTCTAACTAAAAAACTAGTCATCCGAATTTCATAAAATTTAGTAGGTAAGTCACTCGTGAGCAAATATGGTGCTCATTATTTTTTTGTACGATTCGGGATAAAAGAACCCGCCTTTTTTTGCGAAATGGCCCGCATAAGTTTGTATCCACTCTAGCCGAAAATCTATTGAATCGAATTTCACAAAATTTGGTAGGTAAGTCGCTTGTGGGTCACCCTCGTGCTGATTAGATTTTGGTATGATTCCAAAAAAATTAACCTGCCTTTTTTTGCAAAATGGCCCGCAAAAATCGACAAAATCTAAAACACAAAACTACGTATGCTGAAATGTATCCATTAAATGCTTGTTTTATACGTAATATTTTAAGAAGAAAATAATAAGACCAACCCCATTGCACTACAACTAGCCGTTCTCGAGATATTTTCGTTTTTTATCTACATCACCTTTGAAAATGAATCCAGTTACCAAATGAAACCGAAACTTGAATTAATAGTGAATTAAATTTAACTAAAATAAAGAGAATCTGTATATAAATCTGCAGGGAAAGTTATGTGCTGCCCACATCAGATTTTTTCTTTCCTTGCAATACATATGGTAATGTATATGGAAAGTATTGGAATCATGTCGAAAATCGCAACTCGAGTTTTCAAATGATCTACACGTTTCGAGATCTCTAGAATACGAAAAAACTATTTTTAACGTGACGTCTGTGTGTGTGTCTGCCTGTGTGTCTATCTGTCTGTCTGTGCAGATTTTGTATCCACACTAACTAAAAAACTAATTGTTCAAATGTCATAAAATTTTGTAGGTAAGTCACTTGTGGGCGAATCTGGTGCTGATTAGTTTTGGGTACGAATCAGGATAAACAAAACCCGCCTTTTTTTGCGAAACGGCCCGCAAAAGCTTGTATCCCCTCTAGCTGAAAATCTAATGGACCGAATTTCACAAAATTTGGTGGATAAGTCGATTGTGGGACACTCTGGTGCTGATTAGATTTTGGTACGATTCAGAAAAAAATAACCTGCATTTTTTTGCAAAATGGCCCTCAAAAATCGACAAAATCTAAAATAAAAAAATACAAATGCCAAATATATCCATTAAATGTTTGTTTTATACGTAATTTTTAACGAAGAAAAGAATAAGATCAACCCCATTACACTAGGCCTAGCCGTTCTCGAGATATTTTAGTTTTTTATATTTTCTCTGCTCCACCTTTGAAAAAAAAGTCTAGTTATCAAATGAGAACGAAAATTGAATTAAAAGTGAATTAAATTTAATCAAAATAAAGAGAACGTGGATATAAGTCTGCATGAAAAATCATGTGCTGCCCACAACAGATTTTTACTTTCCCTGCAATACATGGTAATGTATAGGGAAAGTATTGGAATCATGTCGAAAATCGCAACTCGAGTTTTTGACGGATCTACACGTTTCAAGACCTCTAAAACACGAAAAACTCATTTTTAGCGTGACGTCTGTGTGTGTGTGTGTCTGTCTGTCTGTCTGTGCAATGTATGTATCCACTCTAACTCAAAAACTTATGGACTGAATTTCATAAAATTTAGTAGGTAAGCCACTTGGGTATGACCCTGGAGCTGATTAGATTTTGGTACTATTCGGAAAAGAACAAACAGCCTTTTTTTACGAAATGGCCCTCAAAAATCGCAAAATCTAAAAAAAAAGCTACGTATGCATAATATATCAATTAAATGCTTGTTTTATACGTAATTTTTGATGAGGAAAATAATAAGAACAACTCTATTACTCTAGGACTAACCATTCGCCAGTTATTTGAGATTTTTCGCATTTAGTTATCCCACTTTTGGAAAAATCTCCAATTGCCAAATAAAAACAGAAATTGAATTAAAAATGCAAATTTATTGTTATTTTGTGCAATTAAACTCAGTTTAATGAATTATTAAAGAAATAAAGAAAAAATGAATTTGAGTCTGCAGGGAAAGTTATGTGCTGCCCATATCAGATTTTTACTTTCCCTGCTTGTAATGTATAGTGGAGGTGGTAATGTATAGTGGAGGCATTAGAATCATGCCGAAAATCGCAACTCGAGTTTTCGACGGATCTACACGTTTCGAGACCTCTAGAATACGAAAAAACTATTTTTAGCGTGACGTCTGTGTGTGTGTCTGCCTGTGAGTCTGTCTGTCTGTGCAGATTTTGTATCCATTCTTACTAAAAACTAATAGACCGAATTTCATAAAATTTGGTAGGTAATTCACTTGTGGGCGATTCTAGAGCTGATTAGTTTTGGGTAAGATTCGGGATAAAAGAACCCGCCTTTTTCTTCAAAATCACTCTCAAAAGTTTGTATCCACTCTAGCTAAACAACTATATGGACCGAATTTCATAAAATTTGGTAGGTAAGTCATTTGTATGTGACCCTGGTGTTGATTAGTTTTTGGTATGATTCGTAAAAACAGAACCCGCTCTTTTTTGCGAAATGACCCGAAAAAATTTCATTTATCCGGTCTAGCTAAAATACTAATTGACCAAATTTCACAAAGTTTGGTAGATAAGTTACTTGGAGACAGCAGTGGGGACCTGGTCTACCTTTCGGTTTACAGGTTTTAGTTCCGCACCCCTGAGGATTTACGGACCCACATGCTTAGCGTGATCGTACTCCGCGTGAACACGGCGACAGTTTTTTCTTTTTCCAGCGGAGGGAATCGAACCCGGGTCTACCGAGTGCAATTCCCGCGCGCTGACCATTGAGCTACCGCGCCCCCGTAGATAAGTTACTTGTTGGATACTCTGGTGCTGATTAGAATTTAGTACGATTTGGAAAATAAAAACTTGCCTTTTTCTACAAAATGGCCCGCAAAATCGCTAAAATCTAAAAAAAAAAAAAAAACTACGTATGGTGAAATGTATCAATTAAATTTTTGTTTTATACGCAATTTTTGACGAGGAAAAGAATAATACACACTCCATTATACTGTAGGACTAACTATTTTCGAGATATTTGAAATTTCTTGCATTTTTGTTCCATTCTCGAGATATTTGAAATTTCTTGCATTTTTGATACGAATTACCAAATAAAAGCAAAAATTGAATTAAAAATGCAAATTTAGTGTTATTTGAAGCAATTAAACTCAATATAATGAATTATTAAAGAAATAAAGAAAATATGAATTTAAATCTGCAGCGAAAGTCATGTGCTGCCCACATCAGATTTTAACTTTCCCTGCAATACATGGTAAAGTATAGGGAAAGTATTGGAATCATGTCGGAAATCGCAACTCGAGTTTTCGACGGATCTACGCGTTTCGATACTTTTAGAATACGAGAAATTTTTTTTTGCGTGACGTGTGTGTGTGTGTGTGTCTGTCTGTGTGTCTGACAGTCTGTCTGTCTGTGCAATGAATGTATCCACTCTAACTCAAAAACTAATAGACCGAATATCATAAAATTTGGTAGGTAAGTCACTTGGAGGGTCACTTACGATAAAACCATTTTTAACGTGACGTCTGTATGTGTGTCTGTCTGTGCAGATTTTGCATCCACTTAAACTTAAAAACTAATTGACCGAAATTCATAAAATTTGGTAGATAAGTCACTTGCGGGCGAATCTCGTGCTGATTAGTTTTGGGTACGAAACGAGATAAAAGTCTGTATCCACTCTAGCTGAAAATCTATTAGATCGAATTTCACATAATTTGGTAGGTATGTCTCTTGTGGGTTACACTGGTGCTGATTAGATATTGGTACGATTCGGAAAAAATAACCTGCCTTTTTTGGCAAAATGGCCGCAAAAATCGTCAAAATCTAAAATAAAAAACTACGTATGCTCATATATATCCATTAAATGCTTGTTTAATACGTAATCTTTAACGAAGAAATGAATAAGACCGACCCCATTACACTAGGACCAGCCGTTCTCGAGATATATTAGTTTTTTTCGTATTTTCTCCAAGCCACCTTTGAAAAGAAGTCCAGTTATCAAATGAGAACGAAAATTGAATTAAAAGTGAATTAAATGTAATTAAAATAAAGGGAACGTGAATATAAATCTGCAGGGAAAGTCATATATGCTGCTCACATCAGATTTTTACTTTTCCTGCAATACATGGTAATGTATAGGGAAAGTATTGGAATCATGCCGAAAATCGCAACTCGAGTTTTCGACGGATCTACACGTTTTGAGACCTCTAGAATACGCAAAAACTATTTTTAGCGTGACCTCTATGTGTGTGTCTGTCTGTCTGTGCAGATTTTGTATCCACTCTAATTAAAAATCTAATGGACCGAATTTCACAAAATTTGGTAGGTAAGTTACTTGTGGAGGAGTCCGGTGCTGATTAGTTTTGTGTACGACTCGGGATAAAAAAAACCCGCCTTTTTTTGCGAAATGGCCCGCAAAAGTTTTATCCACTCTAGTTGAAAAACTAATAGATGAGTCACTTATAGGTGAGTCATAGATATAACTAATAGATGAGTCACTGGTGCTGATTAGGTTTTGGTATGATTCGGAAAAAAATAACCTGCCTTTTTTTTCAAAATGGCCCTCAAAAATTGTCAAAATCTAAACTATAAAGCTACGTATGCTCAAATATATCCATTAAATGCTTGTTTAATACGTAATTTTTAACGAAGAAAAGAAAAAGACCAACCCCATTACACTAGGACTAGCCGTTCTCGAGATATATTAGTTTTTTTTTTGTATTTTCTCCACGCCACCTTTGAAAATAAGTCAAATTATCAAATGAGAACGAAAATTGAACTAAAAGTGGATTAAATTTAATTAAAATAAAGACAACTTGGATTTAAGTCTGCAGGGAAAGTTATGTGCTGCCCACATTAGATTTTTTAAAATAGTAGCATTTCATCCCTTATCCAAAATACACTTGTTTTACCCACTTTGCTCCCAACTGAGAGGGGTGCAAATGACTCCCTAGGGGATGAGTTCCTAGGAGGTCTGGGCTCTGTCCCATTTGTGATCATTTTAAACATTGTATTGTGATTGCAGGTGTTTCAGAGGGAACAGATCCAATTGACCTTTGCTAGTCGTGATATTAGTGTTGAGAACAAATTAAAAATATTACTTGTAAATATATTGTTTGGCTTTGTTTAAATATATTTAAATAATTTAAATAGAGTAAATACTATCTTATCAGATATCCCTATGAAATGGATACTTATAATTGCTTTGTAGTACCACGAATGTTTGTGTAGTGGTTGTTGTACAAACCCTTAATTGACGAACAGAATCCAAAACTTTTTAACGTGTTACTTTCTCTAGTATTGTAAAGTACTCTCTAGCAGCAAAAGTAATATAACTTAGTCAAACATTATAATTCATATTTTTGACCGTTTTACAAGTTTGAATTTCAATATAACGTTTTTAGGTCATATATGTGTATATATGAGTAAGTGTTTACAGTAGCATAGGCAAAGGGGGGGGGAGGGGTGCGGTAAGAGTCATACCTCCTCTTGCTTGAAAAATTACATAACAGAAACTTTGTATTTTCGCCTTTCCAAGATCCTGGCTATGTCTATGTGTGTGTAGAGGCCGTATGTGTGTCAAAGGTCTGCACGAGTCAAAAATTCAGTTTCACTTTCACGCCACTCGACAGAGTTAATGCTTAAACCCGGCCCGAGTTCGAAGAACTTTACAGGTGTAGAACCCGTGCCCGGCCTTGATATGTTCAAAGACCATTTAATCTCGGCCCGGTCCGGAACGAAATGATTTATATGCAGATATGCTAAAAATCTGAATTTGAAAGGTTTGAAAAACGCGGAATTCTTTTAAAATACACAACCCACACGAATTTTAATTAACTTTGTTGGGTTTTAGTGGGTATATTCCAGAAATTCTTAAGCTATGATTTCTTCATATTTGTTGTACCTAAATTGATCATTTACCTGTGAAAGCTAGGATACATTTGTGTAAAATGTTGAATGCAAATTTGTAAAAGTAATTAATAATGTAACTAGTTTTCAAAATTTTCTTCAAACTCAGACCAAGTTCGGGAACTGGAACTTGGGAACCAAACCGGTAAAAATCTGAAATTTTGGCCCATGTGAGTAATTAAAAAAATATTACGGAACAGATTTGATATAAAGAATTTGGCTAAATCCGCCATTTTTTTTTTGTCGCCAACGCGTACGGTGTTTGAAAAGTCCTAACGGACGCCATCTTGAACATGGCGCGTAACAAATATAAACATATATAATTAAAAATGCCGATAATTAACAATACTTAGAAAAAATACGAAATTTTATAAAAACGTTTGTACTTTAACAAAATTTAAGAAAAAACAGAACTTAGAAAAAATGTTTCTAAAAACGTTTGTACTTTAACTAAATTTAAGAAAAAACAATACTTAGAAAAAAGTTTGTACTTTAACTAAATTTAAGAAAAACAATACTTAGAAAAAGTTTGTACTTTGAAGAAATTTAAAAGAAACGATACTTTAAAGAAATTTAAACAAAATCAAAACACAGTACCTGGTTTAATGAAATCCAAAACTTTTCAAAGAAAAACAAGTGCGAATATCCAAATTGCACAAATAATTGTTTCCACATTCTCATTATTTCTATGTAAATTTTCTGCTTCTACATTATTTTATCTATTAACATGTGCCATCTTTAATTCCTGTATGATATTCACGTTTTTAACACACACAGACACGTTTTTACACACACAGCAACAACAAAACAAAAATAAAGTGGCCGCAGCCCACGATATCAGAAAGCTAAAAGGGGTAGGGTTGCCAGAATTTCCAGAAACACACGCCACGGAACATTTCGCGCGCGCAAACCTGGCGCGCCACATTTGGCCATTTGGCGCCACATCTGGCTCGCGAAAAAAAGTTGAAAAATCTAAATTCTTTATACCAAATCTGTACCGAAAAGCCTATAATGGAGCGCAGTGGTAAGATTTTAAACAAAGTTAGAAAATAATTAGTCACTATAAATGTTTAAAAATATTCAGAAAATGAACTGGAAATAAAATTTGGAAAACTCTAAAAGTTAAAAAAATAAAGGATACTGAAAATGACCTAAAGAAACTCAAAATTAGAAATGTTAAGAATATACCTTAAATAAGAAAAACCAAATACCAGAGACTAGAATATAGTACTAATAAATGCAACAATAAACGAGAAGGTGGTACTAATAAATTCATTAACAATATTACCTCTATAAAAAGTATAAATATTTGTGAATTTTTGCCAGTATTTTCAGATGAAAATTTATAGTTTTGTATTTTGTGGGTAAATCTTTTGAATCTCCACTGATAATATCTGCAAATACGTCACCAAGTTTGCTAAATTGATCGCCAACCGTTGCACACAGACGAAGAGAGGAGCTTTTCTTATATATGAATGACTATTGGTGAATTTTCTGTCCTTAAATTACAAAACTATTACACAAGTATCCTCTCTCGTGAATGAAACAAATTAGATCCACAAAAATGATGTTATCAAATTTGTCGCATAATATTCAATAAAAAGTGGACATATTTCGCGATAGTTTATACTTTTTTTATTTTATATAATATTTTTTATAAATTTATTAGAAAAACGTGCAATATCCTGAGAATGGTTCATGCTAGCCTCCTAAAGTTTATGTCATTTTTTTAAATAAAATATTACATAAGAGATCATTACATTCATATATTTTTAAATGTTCTGATATTTTAATGGTTTTTTCTATATCTCATTCGAAAATCTGGAGGTCTACATTTGGTTGCATTTAAAATCAATAGGAATCCAGAATTCACAGACTGTAATATTTGTACCATAGTTAGTTTGAAGTCCTTCATATATTCCTGCAATATCGAACACAACACACATGCTTTTCCTGTTCATTATACAATGTATATAGATAAGGTAATAACCTCGACGTTTCAAATTGTAATTCAATTTATTAAATTTTACTAGTCATGAAACAAATTTACTAGTTTACGAATCAAATGCAAATAGAAAGGAATAGTTATGCAGTGGTAAATATAACGCTTGTACCAAGATGAACACCACACGTTCGTATTCAGCTACAGATCATGATATATCCACGCATACACAAATGTAATAGTCGTGTAAAATTAAAATCAGAAATTTTTGTGTTAATTTAAACGTAATCATAGAAATGTAATGGTCAGGTCAAATTTACATTATAAAAGAACGTTTAAATATCAGTAAAGTAAGCATAGAAACACTAGGCTGAATTCAATTTATTAAATTTTACTAGTCATGAATCAAATTTACTAGTTTACGAATCAAATGCAAATAGAAAGGAATAGTTATGCAGTGGTAAATATAACGCTTGTAACAAGATGAACACACCACACGTTCGTATGCAGCTACAGATCATTATATATCCACGCATACACAAATTTAATGGTCGTGTAAAATTAAAATCAGAAATTTTTGTGTTAATTTAAACGTAATCATAGAAATGTAATGGTTAGGTCAAATTTACATTACAAAAGAACGTTTAAATATCAGTAAGAATAGAAACACTAGGCTGAATTCAATTTATTAAATTTTACTAGTCATGAATCAAATTTACTAGTTATATATTCACGCAATCACAAATCTAATGGTCAGGTAAAATTAAAACCAGAAATTTCACCAGAAGAACATCATTAATCAAATGCAAATAGAAAGGATTAGTTATGCACGTGCGAAAAATATACGAATCCTCAGATAACGATCGATTGAATCATATATATAATAATCATCAAGAACTTCAAATTAAAGGAAATAATGCTCATTAAAACTTACCACGTGCTAAATATAGGAAGAAATAGTTATGCACATGCTAAATATACGAATCAAATGCAAATAAGTTATGCACGTGCTAAATATAGGAAGAAATAGTTATGCACATGCTAAATATACGAATCAAATGCAAATAAAAGTTATGCACGTGCTAAATATCCGAATCAAACGAAAATAGACAGGAATAGTTATGCACGTGCTAAATATACGAATCAAAAGAAAATAGACAGAAATAGTTATGCACGTGCTAAATATCCGAATCAAACGAAAATAGACAGGAATATTTAGCACGTTTATTCGTATATTTAGCACGTGCTAAATATACGAATCAAATGCAAATAAAAGATATACACGTGCTAAATATACGAATCAAATGCAAATAAAAGATATACACGTGCTAAATATACGAATCAAATGCAAATAAAAGATATACACGTGCTAAATATACGAATCAAATGCAAATAAAAGATATACACGTGCTAAATATACGAATCAAATGCAAATAAAAGATATACACGTGCTAAATATCCGAATCAAACGAAAATAGACATGAATAGTTATGCACGTGCTAAATATACGAATCAAATGCAAGTAAAAGATATACGAATCCTCAGACAACGATCGATTATAGGAAACTTAAAGGATTAAGCGAAATTAAAGGAAATAATGATCATTAAAACTTACCACGTGCTCAGATTTTCTGTAACACACCAACACTACACAAGCAAAACACAATACTGAATATTTTCCCTCAGGATGTCCCTATTCCTCAAATTCCCTACAGCATCAGCGCCACCTAGTGGTTTCGGAATTTAACATTACGGAGCCTTCCTGTCCGTAGCTGCTTTTGGCGAGGAGAGCTGTGAAGAGAAGAGATTATTGGGGAACGCACACATTTTTCCTCTCTACCAACAGGTGAGGACCACAACGTAATTAGGACGGGGTAATCCTAGTGTATTAAAAGTTTTTGTGGAAATATTATGTTTTGTTTATAAAAATGTGATCAGTGTATATTCTTAATGCAAATTCAGCTCAAGATAATAAATCTGTGAATACGAAATTTACGAATATTACAAATTAAGTATAACAAATAGAGTAAAACATTTTTCTTAAAAGTTTGTTAAAAAAAAACAGAGGCGGATATCTTCCATGATTAATTTTTTTAATGATGAAATTAAGAATGAATCAAAATTATTTAAAAAATTTAGTTTTATATAAATCCTCTCCGTTATAAGATCTCTTAGTTTGTCCACTATACAAAAATATTCTTAGCTTTTATTGTGCATGATTGAGGGAAAATTTTACCCTTGTATCAGTATTTAAAGTATTTTAAATATTTTGAAAAATGAAATATCATTTAGTGTGATGGACCATATTCAGCTGTACCCGAAACATTTCTAAAAATATTCAAAATCACTAAAAATTTGAAAGGGAAAACCTTTTTTATAAGCATAAACAATATTTTAGAAATGTCGCTCGGAATTTAAAATGTGGCACAAAGAAAGAAAAATTACGCAACACATAGAAATAAAAGATATAGCACATAAAAGTGAGAAAGAACTTACAATTACAGAAAAGTCGAAATCCAGAAACGGCAGAAGAGTCCACTTAAAGATTTGGAATTTCCCACAAACACTCCGTTCGAACACGTTCAAGAATTGCTACGTGAAGTCCCACAATACTGATATTGACTAGGCTACATTCACAGACTACATATACAGACGTTTATGTTGCTACCGCAGCGCCCTCCATCTTCGACCAAATTCAAATCAAATATCAAAGTTGGCACGTCTGGCCATGGACATAAATGTTCAGTTGCGATCTTCGCCAAGACGTTCTGTTAATATAACCCTATGTGGCCCTGAATGAAACACTTAAGGTGTTTACAAACGATCAGTGAATGTTTGTCAAAGACGTCGATTCTCAGAATTGTGTTTGAAGTGTATTTTGTCCACACGGTCAAACAGACTTCGCATCTTATGATATAATGAGATAGTTTCCCTTCATCTGTAGTAGATGATGCTATTGCACTTGTTTCTTAATTTCGCTGTGTTTTCAGAACAAGAAAATGAAGAGAAATCAGAAGTGCCCAAATCGTTACAATAAATAATAATAACAAAACTATATGCATACATCAAAATTAAAAGTTTTTAATAATTTGAATTATTTTCATATAATTCAATGTGAGAATGGATTTTAATAAACATAAATTGAAAGTAGAAAGTGTTCTTCCATAATATAAAAAATAAATACATTTGAAATATGGCACCAAAATTCTTTTAGCTCTATGTACTAAATTTCTAATTGCAGCATTGGGTACAAGCAATAATTATTTTAATTTTTATTTCTAAAAACATTCTAATTAACTTATGTGTGGAATGTACTTTTGACAATAAACATTCACAAATAATTTGAATCAGAGATATTTTTAGATGGATATTTTTTTAGAAGTAGAAAAACAGAAAGTCTATTAATTAAATTATTAAGACATGTCAAAAAAATCTGGTACCAAAATATCTATATTCATACTTATCTGAATTTTCCACAGAACATTTATATGTACTAGTAGAAAATCATTAATTACTAAATATAAAATAATATGTTAAGTAAATTAGTAAATTATTTTCCCAGCTTACTGTTTCCATTCCACATCGAATCCGTGACATTTTTATTTTCATAATTAAATTGTGTCCTCATAATATTTTTTATATCTTTGAAAGTTTTTTTCATATTTCAGAAGACAAATCGATAATTTCCGCTATTTCGGATAAACATTGGTTTCTAAAAATTTTATTGAATACTCTGACAGTCTTGTCTCTCTAAACTTTTATAATTCGGTCGATCTTATCTTGAGTCCAACTCATTTTTAATAAAAACCAAAAGATAAAGATGACACATTAAAAACAACTGGCTCAAAAGGAAAATAACTATATTCAATTCACAAAACGGTAATCGGTCCACGATTGGTCAATACAAATGTCAATCATACTGACTCGTCAATGTTTGACGAAAAAGTAGGACTCTGCTCCACAAGAAAAATGTTTGACCCCCACACTTTGACAAACACGTCAAATAGCTGTTCAGATGATTAAAAATCAGTGATCAAGCCTCTTTGACAAACATTCACTCATTGTATGTAAACAACTTTATACAGACTTACAGCCATACTTTCTTGTATCGTGCAAAAAGATTATTTTTTAAGTGAATCGATTATTTCAAGAAATTGATTATCAAAAAAATGTGATAACGTTACCAGGTATGTAATTTATTTTTATTTAAATAAGAATATTATTTATTATCCATCCCAAATTTCATCCTATACACGTGTTCATCATAAGTATACACGTATTCTCCATAAGTATACACGTGTTCATCATAAGAATTTAGTGCTGTATTATTATCACACTGCCTATTAGAGTAAGAAGCAGTGGTATTACTAGTTAAAAAACTTTTTCAGCATTTTTATAAAATGTATAAAAATTGATATTTACATAGCTTTTTCTAGAGCTAGTTAAGTTGAATATGCTATTGTACGTGTATATATTTTGTATGCTTTTTAATAGACGTAATGTAGAAGTTAAACCCCCCCCCCTTTCCCCCCCCCCCCGGGGCGGGCCACCCAAGATGGTGGTTTCGGATGTTGGCTCTGTAGTCTTGATCCTCCAAACTGGGGGGCAAATTAATCCGGGGGTAATCAACCTCGCTGCTGATGACTCACGGATGCAATCGCGGAAGTGACGAGGCAGTCCCCGGACTCTTCCAGGTGGCTGGATCACGGGACTGTGGCTATTTATGCCGTGAGCCCAGGTCTGGCCGGTGACCGGAGTCGGGCCCGGCAGGTGCCTTCGGCCCCTGCCCGGTGAATGATTCCGCCGTGTTTCGCGACCGAGGTTGCGGCTTTGCTGGAAAAGAGATGAAGTGGTTGCGCCTCGATGTCCCACTGAAAGCTATAAACCCAAGTTGGTTAGCTGGGCTCGCAGGTATGTACCCCCCCCCCCCCCCTTGTACTCCACGATTGAGTTCACACCTTTGATAGTGCATTTATGTAAGATTGTCATTTATTATAAGAATATCAGTGCATTTAAAACAATTATATTATCAGCATCCCAGAATAATTAAAGAACTAAACAATTTAACAATCAACACGTTAATATACTTTTTAGGACTCAAGGACGGGGTTAGTGGAGTACCCAGGAGAGGAGGACTCCTCCCTTTAAACTCCAGACGAAGAGAAAATAGACATAAAGAGAGAGTAATAAAAGCTTTTAAACAACTGATAGAGTTTAATATCTAAGATATGCCTGGGGGGGGGCGCGACCTAAGTCGTGCCCTTCCCAGGTCTTCAGAAAACTGAAAGAGTTGGGGCCCAAGTGGGTTCCCAACAGAGAGAAAAAAGAGGGGGATAGACTGGGGCGCCCCGAGGGGCGCAGGGCCTTGAGCTTGAGCTGTGCCTAGTAGCGACGACATAAAAGGTAGCTTGCCAACGAAAAACGCGAGTTCCCAAAAGCAAGGGAGGAGTACAGCATACTAGAGTCAGCATCTAAATTGAGAGCACAAGGCTAGGATGGACGCAACCGCTTTTTAGGGCGGAAGAAGACATCTCTCACCGATCTAGTAGGAAACGACCGAGGGCGCTTATGCGAGCCCGGTTGCAGTATTCGATAGTGAGGAATGCTGTCCAACGTAGGATTGTTAACGCTTCTCAGACCTCCGTGGAATTTAAGAGAAAGCTTTTTGACATGTTCCAAAAAAGGCCTAATATTGAGGTCTCTGTGCAGGACTTCTAGCTGGACGTAGACCGGTAGATCAGCAAACATACGCAGTGCGTTATTCTGAAGCGTCTTAATTTTAGTCTCAGCTGCGGTGCCCCAAACTGGGACTCCGTACGTCATAATGGGACGTATACAGGACTTGTATAGCAATAACTTAGTTCGAACGGACAGGCGGCTATTCCTAGCCAAAAGGGGACGAAGCAGGGCGAGTGAAGCCTTTACTTTCTTACAAGTTTCAGAAATGTGAAGGCTCCACGATAATTTAGAATCAAGGTACACTCCAAGGTACTTGTAACTATCTTGCCAGGGAATCGGCTGATTATTTAAGATGAGATTAGCGGGATGGGTATGCCGGGGGGGGGGGGAAGGTGGCAGCAGCACACTTTCCAACGTTGACTTTTATACGCCACTTGGTTAACCATTGTGTCAGGTCGTTCAGATACGTTTGCAGATTGTCGTGCACGACTTGTGTCTGTTTATGATGTGCGAACAGGGCGGTGTCGTCGGCATAGAGGCCAAGGGTGACAACAGGGGAACGAGGAAGATCATTAATGTAAAGGTTGAACAGTTTGGGCCCAACAAGAGAACCTTGCGGGACCCCGCTGAGAACATTCCTGGGAGAGGATAGCTGGTCGGAAACACGGACGGCAAAACTTCGACCGGTCAGATATGAATGCAAGATATGGATGAGATTTGGAGGGAAGGATTGTTTGATAAGTTTAAATATGAGTCCCGGGACCCATACCTTATCGAACGCCTTCTGGAGGTCCAGAAAGACCAAAGTGGAGCGCTCGCGCTTGCTACGCGCCTCATTATACTTTTTAGGCTGAAAGTATATGTATAATATTTCAGTTTTTTGAGTATGTTAGCTTGTAATTTTTGGTACACAATGATTTATTGTCATGCAATGCGTCAGTTTTTTTATTTAGTTTATGATTACATAAATTAAATATATATCTATGTTTATTTATTTAAAATTAAGTTTATTTATATTATCATATAAATATAATAATTTCGGTCGATGTATGCAACACTTATGCTAGGCCCTTAATTCATTTAAAACCGAAAGCGCGGTATCCATGGAGACGGGGAAGAAATAACTGCGGATGGGGGGAAAATGCCGTTGAAGAACTGAGCGGATTGCCGAGAAATTTAAACTCATGAGGTCTTTAAAATTGCGATCCTGAGGGCAATTTTCATTATTTCTGGACCAGATTGGACTTGTAAGAATGCCATATATTTAAGCTTTCTGAAAATGTAAATTATTAGTCGAAATTATGAGTACTTCTCACTATGCGAGAATTTAGAAACCAAAAATCGGTTTTTTGAGTCAAAAGTGACTTTTGTTTTAAAATCTTTAAAAAATATAAAAAATCAAAATTGAGAGTTGAAATTGATATATTTTCACTCGCAATTGTCTGTTCTTTCCGGTGGTGTGATTTGTTTTTTCTACCATGTCCGGATCGTGGAGGAAAAATGGCAAAAAGGACAAAAATCGGTCGAAATCGCATAAAACATTAAATAACAAAAAAAAAAGAAATTAAAATTTTAAAAATCGGTTTTCACGTGTCCCCTTCCTCCCTCCCCCCCCCCCCCCCGGGTCTCCGATTGCCAAATTTCGTAGTTCTCCGACGCGCGGTCGCTGAACGTTTAGTGTATAAGACAGACAGACAGACACACACAGACAATCATTTTGTCAATTTACACAAGCATGAAACATTAAATTAACTTCGGGTTTCTAAAGATGTTTAATGATTTTTGGGATTTGAACAGAATAGATAGTATACGTATGAATATACATATTCAATAGTACGTATGTATACGCCACCAGGAAAGTTCATAGATTAACTTAAATATAAAATCTCGTCAGATATATTGTTAAAGTTTAATTTATATACCGCCAAACATGTATTAATAAAATAATGTGATATTTCGTCTATGGTCTAAATGCCCAAATGAAATCGGGTCGAAAACTGAAAATGCTAACTATAAACATTTAGCTAGTAATTTGTGGCGCTTTGAAAAGCCTATAAAAGATACAAATGAGTATGAAAAAATTCAATGAACGTATTGAAGGTTACGGAAGTTTAATTTTACGAAATGGAATTCACGCAAATCCATAGGACTGCAGGTACTGCGGATATTTCCTAGATAACACTTGATACTCTATTAAAAAGTCACTATTAACATTTTATGTATTTAGCTATTTATCTGCTAAATGCTAGTAAAATATCTGAAAACATATTATTCGTTTTTATTTCACATTTTAAGCCTTATAAGGGGAATATCGTGAAATGTTATATTCCTATTTAAAAAATTACTAAAGTTTTTTCTAAAGAAGTTATGATTGTTAACTTGCACATTTGGTGCATTTCCGGATGGGAACATGGAAAACCATTTCATAGTAATCAACATTTAAAGAAGTCGCCTAGTTGGCGACGACCAGCTAAATTTGTTGCCAATTGTTATGGACGGACGGAGAAATGGGTTATTCTTATAGTCTATACTTATATTATTTCCAAGTTATTGAACTTTCATCAAGTAGTTGTCTGTTTCATCAATTTGGCGAATTTTTACCAATTGGATGACATTTTAGCCAATTTGACAATATTTAAAAAAAAAAAGACTCACAAAGTTAGTGATATTCCGAAAAATTCGTCACCAACATTTTATCCAAACGTTACGGTATTATACTTATAATACTCGATATACGGTATACGATATACGGTATTATACTTATAATACTCGAAGATTCTTATATCCTTACAAGATATAGAATTTTCAGCTATTAGACGTCATTTTCTTTGATTTATCGTCATTTTTATCAATTTGGAGACATTTTTGTTAATTTAGTAATATAAAAAACTCGCCCCAGTCGGCGACATTCTGCCAAATTTGTCGCCAAAATCTCGCCAAACATTGCAGAGAAGTAACTTATATAAATGACTATTGGAGTCCAACTATAAAAGTATTACCCATACATTAATATTTTCCCATGAATGGAACAAGCTAGATTCACGAGACTGATGTCAAAAAATTTATCGCATGATATTACATATGAAAAGAGAACATATTTCACAATTGTTAATATTTTTTTTTTATTTCATGAGATTTTTTGATAAATTTATTTTTAATAATGTGAAATTTCTCGTGAACGGTTCATGTTTTCGCTCAATGAAAATTACAAAAGAAATCACTATTTGCATAACTTTTAGAAAAGCTTTGATTTCTTGACGGTTTTTCTAAAATTTTAATTGAAAATTTAGTAGGGTACTGAACATTCCATTGCGTTTTAAAACCATAGGCTTCTAGTATTCTTGGATTGTAAATTTTGTACCAAATTTTGTTCGAATCGCTTTATTCGTTCGTGTGTTATCGTCTCCATAGGCTCACACATATACTTTCACTCACACACACATACTGACATCACCTGAAAAACTTCTGAGTCTTGTTTAGGGATGCTTGAAATGTAGTCTCTCGTCGATAACCGAAATCGAATTTTCGACCCAGTCACAATACTTTGCTTATGCATTATACTATGTATATAAAGAAAGTAATAAAATAATTGTAAAAGTTTATCTAATTTAGAAATGAGAAAACATATAAAATATTATATCTTATTCGTATTCATCTTGCATAAGTAACATTTTGAAATCTCTTGCATTTTATCCACTCTTTGCATTTTTATTTAAAATAATTTTTTTATTCACCAATAAATAAAAGTTACTGAAATAAAATTTATAAAAATGCAAATTCCAATATAAATTTCACTTGTAATAACAAATTTTTTGCCAAATTTTCAGCCTTCCCAGTCAAAAATCTCACGCTAAGCTACTGATATATAGGGAAAGTATTGTGACGAGGTTGAAAATTAAAATCGAGTTTTCGAAGTAATAACACGCTCCAAGAATCCCTGAACTCGAATCGAAAGTTTTTGAGCGATGTCTTTGTGTAAGTGTGTTTGTGGATACGATGTCTCACGAACAAATATAGCGTTTCGGACGAATTTCGTTCAAAAAATCGCTGAAATCTACCTTGACAATTAAAAATATAGCTAACATCTGCTAAGCAGCATAGTTCACATATTAGAAGATTATAATAATTAGAAACTAATAGTTTATTACATGAAAATAATAGTTTGAGTTCCAATAGTTTCCAAAAATTTACATATTATAAGCTTTTCATATGTAAATATTGCATTTAACATATTGTTGTTTAATTTGGAAAAGGTGAATCTTGTAACTAAAACAACCATTTAAATGGGCGTATAAAAAACTGGTCATTAAGCTCGTCATATTGATTAATTCTTGCATAACTTCCAAAGGGAAACTAATTACTATTTCACCCCGTAAAAAACGCAATTAATTTACGACACCTTAGACACCCCCCCCCCCCTAACAAAATCGTATCGACCCCAGAAATCGTGTAGCTAGCTCAACATATTTCGAATGAATAGTATTAATTTCTCCAAAATGACAAGAATTATCAAATACATCGAATTTCATTTTCCAGGATATTCAATATGCATCAATTTGACATCATTTTTGTTAATTTATTGTCATTTCTGCAACAATTTGACATTTTCAAAAGTCGCTAAGTTGGGTATATTTCGTCAAATTGTAGCAAAATTTATCGCCACGTATTGCTGACAGACAGACAAACAAATAAATGAATTTGGGCAAATTGTTAGGTGACAAAATACAAATTTATTATAAAATATTTCTTTTCTCGTGAATGGAACGAACTATATCTACCAGAATGATGTTTGTAGTATCGCATTTGTAGTATTGCATATGGAAAGGGAATATTTTTCACATTACCTATCCCTTTTTGAATTTTACGTATTTTTTTTTATAAATGTATGCACAGAAATATGCAATATTCCGGAAACAGTTCTTGCTAACGTTCTAAACTTTGTTCATTCGTTTTGTAATAAAAAATTAGCTAAGAAATAATTGTTCATATGACATAATTGAAAGATCAGATGTTTAAAAATTTCATTCGAAAATTAGAGGGTCTTCCAAGCATTCGATTGATTTTAAAATCAATAGGGTTCCAGTATTCATCTATTATATTAATTGTATCAAATTTTGTTCGAAACGCTCCATTTGTTCGCGAGATATTGCATCTACAAATTCCCGGACAGATACATATACACAGAACTTCAAAAACGTTGGATTCGAGGTCATGGATGCTGTAAAGCGTTCTCTTGCGTAGAAAATTCGAATTCCAAATTTCGACTGGTATCCATCACAATACTTTCCCTAAACGTTATACTATGTATGTAGATAAACTAGAACTTTGAGCTGCATTTTTATCACTTCCACAATGGGATTTTACCAATAGCCACATGGAAGTCAGGAGTTCTAGTGCTAATAAAAAAACTAGCTCTAAGTCAGAACCATTGATAGTTGCTGTATGTAAAGGTGATTAAAATTTCTGCTGATAAGATGTTTTTTTACATTCATAATTCAACGAAATAAATTGTTGCAAGCTTCTGTTATTATGGCCACAATCGCACAGACATATTTATATTTAGCCCATTTTCGACGTATAATAAATAAATGATAATATAAAATATAGGTGCTGCTATTTGAAATTTAGGAATTGACATAACTGAATATAAAGGCCAATAGACCAATAAATAAAAGCTTAAACATAATGACTACGGTCGAGGTGTTGAATTAAATTTCCCTAAAAATTCTCCCAAAATATACTTAAACGATGAAATAAGCCCTTAAAAATCGACCATATGACTTTAAAATTTGAAAGAAAAAAACCTTTCAAAATACAATTCTAATATATATCTATATAAATAAAAATGAAAATCTGTCTGTCTGTCTGTCGGTCTGTCTGTCTGTCTGTCTGTCTGTTTGTCCCATCATCACTGGAGAACGGCTGAACCGAATTTGATGAAATTTAGTGGGTAGCCTAGAAATAGCCCCACTTAAAATTTAGTCCGTGTTTTGAGTTTCTACGACCAGTGGTTCTCGAGATATTAGTAAAAAACGAAATTTTCGTTTGTCTCATCATCACGAGAAAACGGCTGAACCGAATTAAATGAAATTTTGTGGATAGCCTTGAAATAGCCCCCCATAAATTTTGTCCAAGTTTCGAGTTTCTAAGACTAGGAGTTGTCGAGATATTAATGAAAAACGGAACTTTTTCTTAGGAGATCTACTCTCCAACTCCGTGGTTTATCCAAACGGAAAGGATGAAAATCGTTTGTTTTAAACGCCAAAATGAAATAAAATTTTATTTCCGAGTTTGGTGCAGGACTTTTGCATTAATTAGTCACTATAGGAGAACATAAATTGTTTGAAACATGAATTTAAACGGAAAAATCTAACTCCATGGTTCATCTCTCACAAGCTTTTACTCAACGATGTAAAGTATAAAGAAATCAAAATGGCTATTTAATTTCGCATTTTATGAGGAAGATTCTATCTTATATCATGCTGCTCGGCAACGGAAAGAAATTGAATGTGTTGTTAATATCAATTATCATTTTTTTTTATTTGTATAATAAATAAATGGATGTAAAAATATATTTTGTAAATGAACGGTTCGATTGTTCTTTTAATTATATATATTGCGGACTGCGTACACACATCACTTTCATTTATTTTAGCAAAGAGGTTTCAAGCTCATATATTGTGTTTAGCTAATAAACTCATATATTGTGTTTACCCAATAAATTCATTTAGCCGATTGTTGAAGCAGAAAAAGAGTAGAACGGGTGTATGTATCTTCTAATACAATTTTACTGTTTTTATTTAGAATATACAAACGGGATCAGGATATTTTATTCTTCAGATCTGCAAATTCAGAGCTACGAATTTAGAAGAATATCTCTAAATAACTTGGTAACTTTTCTTAAACTTTACCAAATTAGTGGAAATGTCTCCAAATTGATAAAAATGACCAAATCAATTAAATTAAATTTGTTTTTTTAGAATAAAGTACTGAAATGATGTTTCTGTAGCATTTGTCGGTCAGTCCATCCATCCTACTTAGTAACACATTTAAGGAATTTTTTTAATATCACCAAATTGGTAAAAATATTTCTAAATCCATAAAAATATCATGAAATTGATAAAATCGCGCTTAATAAATGAAATTAATTGTTTTTTGTTAGGGGATAGTATTGTGATGATGTTTCGTCACTTTGTCGCATAATGGGATTATCAGTTCTACAGTCCCACTTGGCGATAAATTTGGCGATTTTTTAAGTTATAGCTAAATTGACGAAAATGTCGCCAAACCTTCCATGGAAATTGCATTATTCAGATGATATGATTTCCATCAATTTATTTAAAGCAATTGATATCATGTCGCTTAGCAACGGATCCAATATGTTATGCGGCATATTATTTTTATTAAATCTTTTCCGATTTGATTAGTAAAAATATGTATATAAAATAAATTTCATTGACATTGCATTTTTGACTGGATAATATCAATTACGGTCTTCAGGTTTAAACAATATTATTATTGATATTTTCGGGGACTGTTGATTCAGGGATTATTGATATTTTCAAGTTATTATGCCATTGTTTTATTATGACGAAAATTGTTGAAACTCATCCATAGTACGTTGCACGAGTAATCTTCTACAAATGCAAGGGTATATCTTCTAATCTACAAGAATATAAGTAGTACAGGTATATTGGCATATATTTTAATATATATATATATTGGCATATATTGAATCAATTACGACCTTCTGGTACAAAGATTTCGGGGATTATTGATATTATCAATTTATTACGTCATATCTTTTATTTTGGCAAATATTTTTGAGACTCATATTGTAATACAGGTAATCTTCTACTAACACACTGGCATATTTCTAATCTGCGACAATATAAGTAGTACGGGGTTGCATATATTGATTCAATTCCTTTTTTTCTTTTTTTGCAAATTTATTTACAAAAGGGGCCAGGATGTTTTATTCTTCAGATCTGCCCGTGAAGATAATTTTGAATAGTGAGAACAGATATTCTTAAACTTCTCTTTATGAGCAATAAATTCAATATTTTAACTGAATTGCACATGATTGAGAATTATAAGTTTCTTTATATTATATACTCCGTACGAAGAACGGGTATGCTGCTAGTTTACAAAATAAATTTTATCTTTCAAAATACATTACATAGAACCTCAGAAGAAAAGAAAAATGTAAGTAAATACCTGTTATAAATGAATTTTAAAAAGCTTCACTGTAAATCGCTTGCAAGTACATCAGGATTAAACTCTGAAATGGCTTTTCTACAGAATCCCTTCAAACATGTCTGTGCCTCTACGTGTGCAGGAAAAAGATTGCACCCTAAAATCAGAACGGGTTGTAACCTGTTCTGTCAGGTAAGTGCATAAAGGGTTTGGGATATTGTCAAGAGCGCAAGATAAGAAGATCTAAATTTGAATTATTTTGTTCACTATCTCCCCGGAAAAGGGGTAAGAGGGACTGTAAAACTGACAGTCCCTCTTAGCGACAAATTGACGAAACATCATCACAATGTTATCCAATAACAAAACACAATTAATTCCCTTTATTTAGCGTAATTTTATCAATATCAAGATATTTTCATGGATTAACAAACATTTTTATCAATTTGGTGACATTTTAAAAATTCGTTAAATGTGTTACTATGTAGGATTGTTGGAATGACAGACAAACTCTAAAGAAACATCATTTCAGTACTTTCTTCTAACGAACCAAAATAAATCTCTTTGAATTGCGTCGTTCTTAACATTTGGCCATATTTCCGTCAAATTGGCAAAAAAGAAAAGTTGCTAAGTTAGCAATATCCAGCCAAATTCGTAGCTCAGAATTTGCAGATCTGAATAAAACATCCGTATCCTGTTTGTATATACTAAATGGAAACACTAAAATTCAGTTGGAAGATATACCCGTTCTACTCCTTTTCAGTTTCAACAATCAGCTAAATGAATTTATTGGCTAAGCATAATATATGAGTTTATCAGCTAAACACAATATATATGCTTGGCCAAACTAACCAACACTCGTTGTCAAAATAAATTAAATTGATGTGCGCAGTCAGCAAGAATATAATCAAAATAAAAATCAAACCCTTCATTTATATGATAGTATATTTTTATATCCATTTATTTATTATTTAAATCGAAAATATAATAATAAACATTAAGAAACACATTTAAATTAATTGCGTTGCCGAGCAACATGATATATCCTCATAAAATTCTAAAAATTAATTTACAATTTTAATTTCTTAATACTTTCATAGTTGAGTAAAAGCTTGTGAAAAATAAACCATGGTGTTAGATTATCCATTAAAATTCAGGTTTTCAAACCATTCATGATTTTAGAAAGTGACTACGTAACGCAAAAATCTGCCAACAAACTCAGAGATAAAATTTCAATTCATTTTCACGTTTTAAACAAATGATTTTCAACCTTTTCGTTTGGAGGAACCAGGGAGTTAGGGAACTAGGGAGGAACTCCTAGGAAAATGTTTCGTTTTCAATTACTATCTCAACAACTCCTAATCGTAGGAACTCGAAACATGGAATAAATTTTAAGTGGAACTATTTCAAGGCTGCCCACAAAATTTCATCATATTCAGTTCAGCCGTTCTCCCGTGATGACGGGACAAACAGACAGACAGACATATTTTCAATTTTATTTATATAGATAATGTAATACACTTTTAGATAAAATGTTAAGTAAACAATTTTAAAATGTGTAATTGATATTGTGATTTCTTTTATTTCTACTCAAACAATTCAGTACTCCTATCCCCATGTCTTAGACAACTTAAAACGTTGAGTTATTATTCTTCTTTGTGTGATATGTAGTATTTTTTTGTCCAATTTTTTTTAAAAGTCGAGAAAAAACGAAACAGTGACGTTCCTCTTTTCCAGCGAATGGAATTTTCTTTTACTCCTTAACGCCCTATTTTTATTACTTCACTCGCAAATCATATTTTTTAATTTCTGACTCCCACCCCCCTGTTTTTTAATGAATTTGGAATTTTTAATGAATTTTCTGTTAGGTCTAAGTATCTCTTTTTTTTAATGAATTTGGAATCATTTTTGTATTTTCCAGTGCTCTTGTTGGGCCCATGTATCTCTAAATTTTTTCAGATGTTTTCGTTTATTTATTTTTCCAAAATTACTAAAAACAATATTGCGTTTCTTACCTCCTTGTCCTCCAATCATCGCGCATATGATTTTTTTCCCTCTCTAGTTTTGTGATGCTCTTTATCTTTGGCAGAAAATTAAAATAGTTTTAATTTTTACCCCCTCCCCCTTTCCTTTATAATTGTTGTCCCCTTTTCTATTCTATGTATTTTTCCTGCCACTGGATTAGGTTTTGTATCTTCTAACATTTTTTATATATTTTCATTCACTTGTCACAAACTCAGGGACATTTTAAACATTATATTTCTATAGTCTTCACCCCCAGTGAATCTATAATAATAAAAAGAAGAATCTGTCTTTTTGTCTTTAAACAATGCCGCGAAATATCTACCGCATTGAATTTTTTCACATAGTCGCATCTATACTTGAACTAATGCGTCTCGAAAAACGTCTTCCAAAATTTAAATTAGATTTTTAAACGAATTTTTAAATTCCAAAATCAAATGATCTCCAGTTACCGATATGGTCTGGCATCTATATTCACATTTAACAGTTACAGAACCTCCAGCCATCGATATGATCTAACAACTACTTATTCGATTTAACAGCTACCGTAACGATCTAATGCCACGTTCATCTCTTAGACGTTATTAATCTTTCATTCATTTATTTTTTGCATTACGGAGAGCGTATATTTTATTTTTGCTTTGTGGATAGCGTACTGGCAATTTGGAGTCGGCTTACGGTTTGAAAAATTTGAGTGGTGTTATCTGTAAATGTATTATTACTTTCTGTGCAATACATGGTAATGTATAGGGAAAGTATTGGAATCATGCCGAAAATCGCAACTCGAGTTTTCGACGGATCTACACGTTTCGAGACCTCTAGAATACGAAAAAACCATTTTTAGCGTGACGTCTGTGTGTGTGTCTTTCTGTCTGTCTGTGCAGATTTTGTATCCACTCTAACTAAAAAACTAATGGACTGAATTTCACAAAATTTGGTAGATAAGTCTCTTGTGGGCGGGGCTGGTGCTGATTAGTTTTGGGTACGATTCGGGATAAAAGAACCCGCCTTTTTTTGTGAAATGGCCCGCAAAAGCTTGTATATCCACTCTAGCTGAAAAACTTATGGACCGAATTTCACAAAATCCGGTAGATGAGTCACGTATAGGTCACCCTGGTGCTGATTCGATTTTGGTACGATTCAGAAAAAAATAACCTGCCTTTTTTTGCAGAATGGCCCGCAAAAATTGTCAAAATCTAAACTAAAAAGCTACGTATGCTCAAATATATCTATTAAATGCTTGTTTAATGCGTAATTTTTAACGAAGAAAAGAATAAGACCAATCCCATTACACTAAGACTAGCCGTTCTCGAGATATTTTAGTTTTTCGTACTTTCCCTACACCATCTTTGAAAATAAGCCCGATTACCGAATGAGAACGATAATTGAATAAAAGTGAAATAAATTTAATTAAAATAAAGAGAACGTTAATATAAGTCTGCAGGGAAAGTCATGTGCTGCTCACATCAGATTTTTTAGGTAGTGGGGTTTATTTACGCCCCAGTCAACTCCGGGCAATCCGTTCTAGTGACACAATAAAACAAATGTCAAATTCGTCAAGGTGTAAAATTTTTTTGTAATTTTGCTAGTATTCCATTATTCTGTATTTATGTCACTGAAGTATTTAAATCACATTTTATAGGGGGTAACAATGGACAGTAACAAACAGCTTCGAAATAAGATTGCAGGTTTTTTTATAGTGAAACCAAAAGCACAATAAATTTAAATATTTATGCGATTTTAATTTAATATTCAAACATTAACTTCCTAAATAAATTGCTGATAACAACCTGCAAAATTTTAAATTGTCCTGTTTATACCTTAGGATTTAAGTATTAAAATACTTTTCCTTCATCTGTCCTCTTTCCTAATTTATTCATGAAATCCATTGTTTGATTTGTTTATAATGTTTTACAGCTACGTTATACAATAATTCATAAGATTTATGCAATTATAAAATCAGATTTTATTAATAAGAGGGCAACTTGCATGACACTACATAATGCAGTAAGTTAATTCTGCCTTCTGATATATTCAGAAAAATATAAACGGAGCTGGCTCTTATCCGATGGAGCCGAAATTGTTTTGCGTGAATGATATTTTGTAAGATAAAACTCCAGTAAAGTTCAATAATTTTTTTCGACTCATTTGTTTCGTTTACAGGATCTCAAAACAATATAAATTACTCGCTAACTATTTATAGATAGCTTGCGCTTTTAGGTTTTGGCCCGATTTCATCTGAAAACTCCGACCACAGACCCCACTTTAATATATTCGATTATTTGACTAACTTGATTTGCGGTATAAAAATTAAACTTACTGACGAGATTTTACATTCTACTTAGTCTATAAAACTGCCTGGCTGCGCATAAATACGTACTTGAATACGTATATTTCCATTGTTTCTGGTTCAATCCTCAACAATCATTAAACATTTTTAGAATCCCCAAGTTAGTAGACCTTCTTCATTTTTTTTAAACAAAACAAAATATATCGTGCTTATATGCACCAATATTTCACAAAAGAGTAAGTAACCAGACTGAGCTGCAACAATCGTGTATAAAAAGCTACAATATTTGAAATTCCATGGCATTTCAAATATTACAGCTTTCCTACCCATTGGAAAACCTGATTTTTAAAGTATACTGTTTATAATTTCGATATGTTAAAATATCGAAATTATAACCACTATACTTCCAAACCAAGAAAGTTACCCAAAATCCAATTATATAGCCAATAGGACTTTAAAAGAGTAATAAATCTATGCTTATTTTTTATAGCTATCACATTTTGTTTTTACGATATATGTATTACAAACTTGAAAAACATCAAATATTCAAACTTCAAGTATTCGATTTGACAAGATGATTACTCGAAAACTACAAAAGCTTTTTTAAATATACATATAAATTTAGAAACTAAATTTCCTCATACATATTTGTGTCCCCCTACTAATTATATCTATCTTTTGTACTTTCGAAGATATTTCGAGTGAAAGTCTGAAACATGGAAAAAAACTCATTTTTAAGTTTCAAAGTTTTATTTTTTTTTTTAGGAAAAAAGAAAAGGTTTGATCCAAAATCCAATTATATACACTTTCAGGGCTTTCAAAGAGCTTCAAATTCATGCTTGTTATTCAAAGCTAGATCTTTTAGTTTTTGAGATGTTACAAACTTGAGAAATGGAAAATTTTCAGTCTTCTTTAATTTGGAAAGCCGATTACTCGAGAACTACAAAAGCTTTTTTTAATGATAAACATGGATTTTGGTACTAAGTTCCCTAGTACGTATTTTTGTCGTTTACTATTTATACCTATATTTTATAGTTTAAAATGAAAACAAGAACAAAAAACACTCGGAGACATTTTTTTGTTTTCCAAAAATAAAGTTCTAAATATTAAAATATGAAGTTATTATCATAAGCGTCCAAAAAGTTTACATTTTTCGTAACGCTTCGTTCTCCCTCCACATAAACCCCAAACATAGATGTTATTCAAGTAAAAAAAAACACGTTCTAGAATTTATTTCACAATAATATTAGCAATGTTTTAATTGACGTAAACAGAAATTTATATCGTTTGTTGAACAAATCAAAATTGACTTGTCTTTTCTCATGAATGGAACGAGTTATATATAGTGTCGATAGTAGATTTAGCGTGTAAATACGCTTTTATTAATTCTATGCATCATTCTTTATCAGTATATTCAAAAAACGTGTAATAGCCCGAGAACGGTTCATGCTATCGCTCTCAAGAAAGTTCCATTTGATTTCTAATGAAAACTTATATATAATACGATTGTTTATTTAATATTTTTGAATGTTGTTTTTCTTTATTATTTAAAAGAAGTTCGAAAATTTACGGCATTCCGAATATTCATTTCCTTCTAGAAATTTTGTCTCTCTAGACTCCTATACACACGCATATATACATTACACAGCCCTTTAAAAGTAATTGATTCGGTTTCGAGTTAAAGGATGTCCAAGTCTTATATTAATCCATTGAAAATTCGAGTTTTCGATATGTATTATGTATAAAGAAATGTATAAAGCATTACATTTTCTAAACAGCTAATTAGAGCTCTAAATTTGGATGAGAATAAAATTTGATTGGTCATTGAAATTAACTAATTTTCGTAAGGTGATGGTGATTCTGTTTCTAAGGGTGATAATTCCCCCCCCCCCCCCCCGCCTACTAAGATGCTTTGCTCTTAATAGCTTTCTCGTATAATCATAAAAAAGTTCAATCTTCATCCACACCATTCGAAAATGCAGTTCATCGCTCGAAAATCTAATATATACAAGCGACCAGCCTGGTTGCTTCCCTTGAAAATCCTGACCATATCAAACTCGCTAGCGCCATAACCCCATGGAGTTGTTGTTGAGATGCAACCAACCTACCAAAAAGTTGTAAGGTTGCTATTTGGACGGCCAGGAAGTGCCATCCAATTTAGACCGGAACCCAGTGGGGGGACCGTACCCTCCTTCCCCTACAGTCAACCTCTCAGAAGGACTTACGGACCCACATGTTTAACGTGATCGTATTCCGCTTGAACACAGCGGCAGTTTTGGCAGTGACCGGAATTGAACCCGGGCCTACCGAGTGCGATTCTCGCGCGATAACCACTGAGCTACCGCGCTCTCAACCCCGTGGAGTTAACAAATTTTGGTTTAGTTTAATGACGTTGTTGTTGTTGTTGTTGTTCGCGTGTCCTAATTAAGGAAACAAATTTGCGCTGCTTCTTTTAGGTCTAAGACCCGGGGCACGCCTAAGGTAGAAGTCCGACTTCTGCCCAATAAGACATCACAACATCCATACCCGCAGGCGGGACTCGAACCCGCAATCTGGCAGCCGAGCCATCACGAGGAAACGCCTGCCTCTTTGCCCGCTCGGCCACCACATCGGCAGTTTAATGACGTTAAAACTAATAATGAAATTTTAAGATGAAAAATAATGTTATAGTGGGGGTTCTTGAAAACTGATTTGTAAAGTCAATTTATTCTAATGTTTGTGAACTTTGGAACCCCGTGGGGTTAACAAAGTTTGTTTTAGTTTAATGACGTTAAAACCATAATTCAATCAATTAAATTGTATAATCACCATATGCTAAGCTCTTAATTCCATCATTTAAAAAATAACATCTAACCGGTATTTTGCCCGCTTGGACATGGGAACGGTGGCACGGGCAAATTGCAGATATAATACTGACTTTAAAATGTGCATGTGAACTACAGACTACAGACACTGGGGCTACAGACATTGCCTTTTGTTATTTAAGACTGGCCGCCTTTGGCGACCAGCCTGTTCGCTACCCTTGACAATTCTGACCATGGCAAACTTGTTGGCGCGACCTACCAGAAACGTATAAGGTAACTTTTAGAACCCAGTGGGGGAAGCATCCACACAAGGACCGTACTCTCCATCCCCTACAACTAAACCCTCGAAAGGACATACAGACCCACAGGTTTAACGTTATCGTACTCCTCGTGAACACGGCAGCAGTTTTGGCAGTGGCGGGAATCGAACCCAGGCCTACCGAGGGCAATTCTCGCGCGCTAACCACTGGACTACCGCGCCCACCGCGTCAATCTCCATAACTTTCTTTCTATTCACCCAATTTAGATCGGAACCCAGTGGGGGAGGCATCCACAGGTACCGTACCCTCCTTCCCCTAACACCAACCTCTCGGAAGGACTTACGGATCTACATGTTTAACGTAATCGTAATCCGCGTGAACACGGCGGCAGTTTTGGCAGTGGCGGGAATCGAAACCGGGCCTACCGAGTGCAATTCTCGCGCGCAAACCACTGGCCTACCGCGCCCTCCTCAACAACTTCCATAACTTTTTTTATTCACCCAATTTAGACCGGAACATAGTGAGGGAGGCATCCACAGGTACCGTACCCTCCTTCCCCTACCACCAACCTCTCGGACGGCCTTACGGACCCACATGTTTAACGTGATCGTACACCGCGTGAACACCACGGCAGTTTTGGCAGTGACCGGAATCGAACCCGGGCCTACCGAGTGCAATTCTCGCGCAATAACCACTGGACTACCGTGTCCTCCGCGACAATCTCCATAACTTTATTTTTATTCACCTAATTTAGACCGAAACCCAGTGGGAGAAGCATCCATAGGAACCGTACCCTCCTCCCCCTACCACTAACCTCTCGGTAAGACTTACGGACCCACATGTGTACGTGATCGTACTTCGCGTGAACACGGCGGCAGTTTTGGCAGTTGCGGGCATCAAACCCGGGCCTACCGAGTGCAATTCCCGCGCGCTAACCACTGGGCTACCGCGCTGTTCGTGACAATCTCCATAACTTTCTTTTTATTCACACAATTTAGACCTGAACCCAGTGGGAGAGGCATCCACAGCATTTAAAATATCCATAATATTAAAATATCCATTTAATATATCCGCAAATTAAAATATCCATAAATTAAATATCCATTTAAAAAATCCATATTCCGATGTATACAATACATCACCACAATTCAATCATTTAAATTTTATAATGACCATATGGTAAGCTCTTAATTCGCGATACTTTTTCGTTCGAAAGTGACTTTTGTTTAACCTCCATCGATGCACGATCTCCATGGAAACAATTGACGCGCGGGGTAAGTGGTGGGAAGTGGGAACTCTTCGGTGTGAAGTCGTCGAGAACATTAGTTCATTAAAAAAGGGATCCTGCGGCTACCTATAATTATTTCTTGACCAGATTGGCCTTGTAAGAATGCCTGATCTTTGAGCTTTCTAAAAATGTAAATTATTAGTCGAAAATTTCGATACTTTTCGGATGCGAGGATTTAAAAACAAAAGTTTGTTTTTTTGAGCCGAAAGTGACTATTATTTTAAAATCTTTAAAAAATATTGAAATTTGTCCCTGAGATTTGAAGTTGATATATTTTTACTCGCAATTGTCTGCTCTTTTAGGTGGTATGATTTGTTTTCTCTACGACGTCTGGATAGTGGAGAAAAAAAGGGGAAAAAGACGGTCGAAATCGCATAAAATATTAACTAACTAAAAAAATAATTAAAATTTTAAAAATCGTTTTTTCGTGACCACTCCCCCCCCCCCCCACCTGGGTTTCAGATTGCCAAATTTCGTAGCTCTCCGACACGCGGTCGCTGAATCTAGTGTATAAGGCACACACAGACATTGCCTTTTATTATTTAAGATGAAGGGCTGCCCCCAAACAGTTTTGCCCACACACGAAAATATCCTTGAGCCGGCCCTGGATACGCTTGTATACAAACATGCACACATATACAGTTATGCTTGCATGCACACATCCCATGACACACAAACAGACATACTTAACAAACACTCATTCATTAATTCAGAAACGTTCAGTTCGAGTTTAGGTATACTTGAAACGTACTCTTCCTTCGAACACTCGAATTCGAATTTTTGGACCCATCCCAAAATTTTCCCTATACATTGTATTATGTATGAAATGGGAAAGTAATAATGATTTCGAAATCACGCCCTAATTCAGCTGTAAACATTGGTTGACCGAATTGTACTTGTTGGCGTTCATTAATACTGAATAGCCCATAACTCCATTGATAGCAAGAAAGTTTGCCATGATGCAATTTTTGAACCTCTTTCTTGATGTGAGGATGGTAATATAATAAGACAGAATCTGTTGATCCCTATAAAAGTTCTCAAATGCTTAGTGCATCGGTGCATGTAAGGTTTTCTTGCTGCCAGTGCAGATGTGTGCTATTTGGTACTAATAAACATTAAAGAGCATGAGTACATATTTTTGAATGGCCTCTATAGAGGTTTTTAGACGAAAAGCAGTGATCTAGGTGTGTTGAAGTGTTGAAAACCCAGACCACACGACCAACCCGAAGACTTATGGTAGCAAGATGTGTGGCCGGGAACATGTGATCTTGGTGTGCGTTAAAATACAAGCCAAAAAGAAAGTATAAACCTGATTTATTGGTTGAGATTAAAACTGGCACAATGTAATTCATTTTTTTTTATCACAATGTTTTCTTGTTTTCAAAATTCATAGTAAAAGTTCAGAGTGTCTTCCAGTGTTTTACCGATTGTTGACACAAGTAATTTATAAACTCCCTGATCAATAAATGAAATCGATTTAAATTAGTCATTCTACCTCCTGGAACATTTTCTCCGCGGTCTGCATATCTTCTGAAACTCAAGAACGTCACCTTCATCTGTCAAGCACCCTCTTAAGGGTGAGCGTCAGTAAATTTTCTACCCTATCCGCGCTTTGTTAACTTTCGCGGCACACATATTTCGCCGAAATTCTGCTCAAACAGTTGCGAAATATTTTCTTATAGATAAAATGCTATGCTTTGATTATATTAAAACTAAATTTAATACCCAATAAAACATAGAGTATATGTTTTATTTTAATTTAAAATATTTTTGGTGCTGCCATCTGTTGTCGCAATTTAATTCATACCGACAATTTTTATTTTTTAATGAACATTTTTAAATGTCTATTCCTTCTAATACGCTATTAAATACAACAACAGATCATATATAATGCCATAATCACGAAAACGTAATTGAACTTGGAGTTGAAGACAAAGGAAAACTCGAAGACAAAACTGCAGTCCTCAGTGATGTACATTCAGATCCCTTATCAAATTTATAGAAGGATAAATGACCTTTCCGTGATTGTGGCATTATTATATATGATCTGTTGTTGTATTTAACACTGTATTAGAAGGAATAGATATTTAAAAATGTTTATTAAAAAATAAAAATAATCGGTATAAATTAAATTACGACAACAGATGGCAGCACTAAAAATATTTGGATTAAAATAAAAAATATATTCTATGTTGTTTGGAGCATTAAATTTAGTTTTAATATAATCTAAGCATTGCATTTTATCCTTTAGAAAATATTTCGCAACTATTTGAGCAGAATTTCGGCGAAATATGTGTGCCGCGAAAGTTAACAAAGCGCGGATAGGGCAGAAAATTTACTGACGCTCACCCTTAAAAGTAATTCTACTTCTTCCCATTTATCTCTAGCGTAATCCAGAATGTTGTCAAGATTACAGTCCTGCACTGAAACATTCAGCTGCCTCATACATATTTCAGGAAAAATGGTTTCTTTTTTCTGTTCCTTTATTTCCTCACAGGATAAACCTAGCCATTCAAATTATATTTTAGCATCTTCACAGTTATGAGCGAGTATTAGGTGAAAGTGAATCTGTGTTAAACGCATCCAAGAACCAACTGAATCTATCACCGCAAGACATTTTAAATTGCTTATTTCATCTTCAGAGGAAAAATACCAAGTTAACATTTTTAGACATCTTCCCATTTACCTCCGTTGAACTGAATCGTGTGACTAACTCTATAGTTACTTATGTGGAATTTTTCGTAAATTAAGATTATTGAGACAACTAATATCAATGTTTCACAAATTTTTATTCCTATTTCATTGATCAGATCTTTTTTGTATTGTTTAATTTGTTCTTCAGAAGAAAGGCTCCAATTAATGAATTCATTTGCAAGTTCTGTTTAATCTGCAACTACCAAATCAGCGAATGTCTACATTCCTTTAGAACGAAAAAGAAACCCTTTCTTAAATGTCGTTAATTTATCTTCAGGGAGGGGGCATCCCATGACTATTCTCAGAGCTGTTAGGTCTTCAGATGAAATCATTTTCCCGCATGTGTCTCTTCCACACTCTGATAAAATGTCTTCCTTCAATTGAATTAATTCCTCTTTAGGTAATGAACTCCAGGTAATGAATGAAGCAAATGCATCCCATTCATCATATTCTATAAAATTAATACAGATACAGCGTGTCTCTTTTGTAAAGCAAAACTCTTTTTTGAACTTTTCAATTCTCTCTTTAGAAGCACAACAATTTACTATAAATTCATCTAGTATCTCCCATCTCCTTAATTCTATTAACTCAGTGCAGATCTGTTTTCCCTTTTCAGAAAATATAATATCATCTTTCTCTTCTGCAGTTGCGTCCTGTAATATCAATCTGATATTTATCTTATCTTCATATGTAAAGTTTTGCAGTGTAAATAATTCAAGCAGAATCTGCTTGCCAAAATTAAAATTACTTCCAGTTTGATCTCTCAGAATTTCTCTTTTATAACGGTCAGGAATTTCTTTCCAAAACTCCCTCAAAAGGTTCCGGTAGTTGTAATTTTTTTCTTCACCAAAACTTCTTCTCCGTGTACCAATATTATAAAGAAGGATATTTACAACATCAAAATAATCACTGCCTGGTAAATAATCCCCCAACATTCTTGCAATTTTCATGAAGTAATTCTGGTAAGGCCAGTGAAGAAGTAATGGCAACACTCTCGATCTTTCAAAGTTGACATCAGTATGAGTATAGTGAACACCTTTAATGTCTTCTTTTAAAAATTTTATCTGTTGCTCTTTGCTCATTTTCGAAAAGAGAAAACATAGGACATCTATATAACATTCGTATGGTACTTGTAGTTCGTCCCAATTCCTTATATTTGCAACTGTTTCTAAAGCAGCATAAATTACAGAACCCTCATCGCTGATTAAATTTGTTTCCTCTAAGCAATATTCAACTACATCTATAATTCCACTACTCACAGCCATCTGAAGCCAATATAAATTGGGATCTGTATCTTTTCGTAATTTATCTACATCATTCTTTATATAATAAGACCAAAACCTTACAAAATCTGGTTGATCAATATTATATGGGTCTAGAGAATTATAAAATTCTCCTTTATCCCGCTCTGTCAGTTGAGTGTACAAATCAGGAATATGGTCATTCATGCAATAAAGAAGGGCCAATTTATACTTTTGTTTAATGCTTAGAATATTTTTATCCTTCATCATCTCTTCTGCTGCTTTCTTGTAATTTATGATTCCACGTAGTGTGAAAAATGAGCTGTTGAAAACGCTGAAGCTAAAATTACGCGAAAACCCTATCGTTCTTTCGTGATATTTTGCCCAATTTAATATCCTCCTTCCAATTGTAGGTATAATGCATGCTATATTTTCCTGTAGCTGTTTCGGCTGGCCTAAATTTTCTAATATGATTGTTGCTTTTTCTTCCATCACCCAATTCCATTCCGTTTTTCGGTTCATTGAAAATATTCTTTTATTTGCATCATACTCCGAACCAGGTATACGAAATATTTCTTTCTTCAGCTGAGAGTTATTGCAAATTTTAATACCAATATGGATAGCTGCAGTGTCTTCTAATGATAGCATATTGATTACTAAAGTATCCAGTACTTGAATTTATCTAAACTTATTTAATGAAGGAATAAAAACAGAACAGTATAAATTGTCCAACATGAATTAAGTGTTAATATATAATATTAAGGGTTTTAACATATATATTTAGACTTTAAAAAGGGTGTTGTTCGAGGACTAGTTACAGCTTGGTCTTCTGCTGTTTGTTCTGCTGTCCAGATAAATAATGGAGAGAGTATCTCTCGATTAATCTTTAAACTGAAAAGAAAAAAAAACAGTGATAATTATTGAAATGAAACTAAGTTAAATGCCAGATCTGAAATAGTTGAGCATTTAACAAATTAATATTAAAAAATAGGCTCAGCGCATGAACTTTTAACAGATTAAAATTCATTTTTTTTTCACTCTCTTTAGCACATAGAACGGCTGCAAATTATTTCCCATATGCTCTCATAAAGTAACTGGGCTACAGCTGCGAAATTCGGCATACAAATGAGCAGACCGTTAGCGGCAATAATGTTAGCGTACTCAATCAACGCACTTGATAACGGCGCATAGTGCATCATTTAAAACGACCGGTCTTCTCACTCACGGACAATTGCAACTGAATTTTCTGCTTTGCTACGGCAAGTTGTGTACAAAAATGCCTTAGGGACGTACTCGACGGCGCTATGATCATTTGTAGGATTTAGAGAGAGGTCGCAGGATAGGCCTAAATTAAGCTGCTTCTAAAAGACTTATGAGTCGCCATCTTGGTCGGAGGGATAGGGCAGTTGCTCAGTGTTAGCAACAGTGAATCAGAGAAGACACATGTTACTGTTGCTGAGGCTCGGGATGTATAGGACTGAAAACTGCTCCAGTCGGTCGTGCAGTCAGGAAAGAGCCACTTCCACAACAATGCGAGATTTTATATCCTACTGCAGTTATGTTCTGTTTTAAAAGAGTTATTCTGATTGGTTCCACGAAAATCGTTTAGCTCCTCTTTCTCATTACATATTGTATCACTGAAATTCATGGGTTTTAAACTTGGACCGACAAAATTCAAATCAATTGTACAAATTCTAATATAACATTTGTTATTGCGATTTCGTTTTTCTTTCATCAATATATGCCTAGAATTTCTAATGATTCCCAGAAAGATGTGGTCATTATGTTTATTTTCCCGTTATCCTCGCTCTTGTTTAAGTTTATCAAGTCGATTGTCACGATTTTCCTGCTGTTCTGAAATTAATAATGAAATTTTAAATATTTTTAAAATATAAAATGTCATAAAATGTCATTTTGTGGAAATTAGCAGGGACACTATATTAAAATTATTTAATTTTTTTAAAGCACATTTCGAATTTTTTTAAACATTTCATGAAATGTTTAAATAAAAAATAATTTTGTCTAACCTCAAATCATAAAAATGTATTTCAATGAACTTATATTTAAACATTTAAATTTGAATGTGTTTGCATGAATACCCGACACTAGATTGCACCAGTATAAATAGACATACCTGCATAAAAATTTGAACATTTTTAAGTGTATAACACCTAAGTGGCCATCAACATTGCCTAAATAATATTTATATTAAGAAAGAATACAAAAAGCATAACAGGGATTATAAGAAATACAATATATATAGTTTAAGTGTGAGCGTCAGTAATCCTTCTGCCCTATCCGCTCTTTGTTAACTTCCGCAGATCACGTTTTTCGCCGAAATTCTGCTCAAACAGTTTCGACATATGTTCTGAAAATAAAATGCAATGCTTACATTATATTAAAACTAAATTTAATACTGAATAAAATATAGAATATATTTTTCATTTCAGTCCCAAAGGATAATAGAGTGTGTTATATTCTTCGCCTCGTCAGAAATTGCGTAAGAAACAAGAACATAATTGATACATTTGAGAATACGTAGTTTTTCCTTTATTTTAGATTTTGCGATTTCTGCGGTCCATTTTGTAAAAAGGGCAGGTTGTTCTTTCCCGAATCGCCAGAGTATCCCACAAGTAACTTACATACCAAATTTGGTGAAATTTGGTCAATTAGTATTTTAGCTAGGGTGAATACATGAACTTTTTACATGCCATTTTTAAAAAAAAGGTGGGTTCTGTTTTTACGAATCCTACCAAAAACTAATCAACACCAAGGTCTTACCCACGTGACTTACCTACCAAATTTTATAAAATTCGGTCCAGTAGTTTTTTAGTTAGAGAGGAAACATACATTGCACAGACAGACAGACACACACACACACACACACAGATACACGATCAGGCGTCACTCTAAAAATACTTTTTCCGTATTCTAGTGGTCTCGAAATGTGTAGATTCGTCGAAAACTCGAGTCGCGATTTTCGACATGATTCCTATACTTCCCTATACAATACCAGTTATCAAAAAAATAAAGAAAAAATGTATTTGAGTCTGCGGGAAAGTCATGTGCTGACCTCATCAAATTTTTACTTTCCCTGCAATACATGGTAATGTATAGGGAAAGTATTGGAATCGTACCAAAAATCGTAACTCGAGTTTCCCGCGGATCTACATGTTTCAAGACTTCTAGAATTCAAGTACTTATTCTACATGTAAAATTTGGGATAAATGAACCTGCCTTTATTGCGAAATTGACCGCAAAAATTGTATAGCTGACAAACAAATTGATCCACTTACACAACATTTAGAAGATAAGTCGCTCGTAGGACAACTGTGATAAGTCAGTTGTGGGCGACCATGGTGCTGATTTGATTTTGATACGATTCGGGATAAATGAACCTGCCTTTATTGCGAAATGGATAGCTAAAATTGTATAGTTGACAAACTATTTGATCCACTTACATAAAATTTAGAAGATAAGTCGCTCGTAGGACAACTGTGATAAGTCATTTGTTGATAAGCCACTTGTGGGCGATCCTGGTGCCGATTTGATTTTGATACGATTCGGGATAAATGAACATGTCTTTATTTCGAAATGGACCGCAAAAATTGTATAGCTGACAAACTAATTGATCCACTTACACAAAATTTGGTAGATAAGTAGCTCGTAGGATACTGTGATGCTGATTGGATTTTCATACTATTCGAGAAAAAACCAGAATCTGCTTCTTTGCGAAATGACTCGCAAACCTAATAAATTCGATCTAAAATAAAATACTACATGTGCAAGACTGTGAAACTATAAAATAAATGACTAAAATTGATGAAATATATTAATTAAGTACTTGTTCTACATGTAAAATTTGGCAACTAAGGGAATAAAGTTGACCCCATGACTGTAGTATAAACCGTTCTCGAGATATTGTAGTTTTTGGAATTTTAAGAATCTGATGAATTTAAAGTAAATTATGTTGCCGCACGAAACGAAGATGCAACAACAAAATACGAATTGTATATAATAACAGAAAATTATCCATATTATTTAATACAATTAAACCCAATTTAATTCATAATGAAATAAAAAATTACAAAATGATTTTGAATCTGCAGGAAAAGTCATGTGCTGCTCACAACAGACTTTTGTAAACTATACAACATATATTTTTATTTTGAAAATGTATATATAAAAATGTTTCTGAAATTTAGTGGGCGTTATAAAATTTTGAAACAGTTTAATCTTATTTTATTTATGAAAAATATATAGCATACTGTACAGCTGCTATATTTCATCCCATTTTCATAACAAACTTTAAAAAATCAATATACGTTATTTTTCCCAAGGAAACTACGTGTCATACATCACCTTTTGCTGGATAATAAATTAATGATTCTGAAACTTATTTTTGGGCATAAAAAGTACTTGGAACCCACATTATTTCTTTTAAGTGAGTTGTAGAAACTAGGTACATTTTCTCTTATAAAGGATTAGAACTTATCCCTGCTTAAATTTTATGTACATTTTTTCAGACCTTAATGAATCAATACCTTAGTTGTTTTGAGAAAATTTCATTGAAATTTAGTGGAGATCGTTAATGGCCAATAATAAAAAAATAATTGGAAACAAAATTTACATCTTCTAAAATTCGATTTTCAATTTTGATCGCAATTTTTAATTTTAAATTTTTCTGAAAATTCAATTTTAAACTTTAATAGGTGTTAATAATTTTCTAATATCGCACTTCATAACTCTTACTGAAAATGAACTATTTCCTAGTAGAAAATGTATCAGCCGTTGCTTCAGATTTAAAACAAGTATTCAATGAATTAATCATTAAAATTTTCAAAACACGACAGGTCGGACATTGAATAAATGAAGAGTCCTTACTCTAAATTACGGGCAACCCCAGTTACGAAGTAATCTTCAAATAACCGGACATTTGCGGGTTTCTGTAAAAACTTGACAACGAGTCATATAGTTTCTCAGTTTAAGAATTTTACTTTAAACTTTAATAGGTGTAAATAATTTTCTAATATCGCACTTCATAACTCTTACTGAAAATGAACTATTTCCTAGTAGAAAATGTATCAGCCGTTGCCTCAGATTTAAAACAAGTATTCAACGAATTAATCATTAAAATTTTCAAAACACGACAGGTCGGACATTGAATAAATGAAGAGTCCTTACTCTAATTTACGGGCAACCCCAGTTACGAAGTAATCTTCAAATAACCGGACATTTGCGGGTTTCTGTAAAAACTTGACAACGAGTCACATAGTTTCGCAGTTTAAGAATTTTACTTTCTTATAGGCATTATTGTTTTCCCGAAATTTTTTTATTTCAAGATTTTGATGACAATACATGTTTCAAGACCTCCTGAACACATTTCGTCTATTATTATATTAACACCCATTTGGTTGTTGTCGATACTTGTGCACAGGATAGTAGGGAATAGTAGGAGGTTCTGGCTCACCTGGTGCTGAGCCCTCTTCGGGGGGAGGGACGAATCATTCCTCGAGGGGTACATCGTCAAACTTGATATCAATCATTTTTTAACCCCTTTAAAATGAAAGGTCACTTGCAGTAATTGTGATCATATGCAACAATACAGATTTTTAAAACTTTTTCTTGCAAAATAAATAAAATGAAAAAAAATTAAAATCTGATGGGGGCAGCACATGACTTTCCTTATATAATGCAATGGATGTACTAGTTTTACAGTCAAAAATTAATGTATAAGATCCACGGCGCTGTGTTTTTATCGTTGAATGAATGGTACATGGGTGATTTACGAATGACAACATGTAAAACTAGTTCAAAATACTCAGTTAACTTATACTTCGCGCAAGTCTAAATAAACAATCATCAATATTGATAGCATCCTCAATAAGCGATATAGTCCTTTATTAAAATATTTTAATAATTACTTCATCAATTAGGCTTAATTTTCATTAATTTAGCGTCATTTTTGCAATTTTGACGAAATTTTTGTCAATCTGGGACGAAATATCGCCAAGTTGGCAATACTTTGATAAATTATTCGCTAAGTTTGCCAATATATCACCAAGTGTTACAGACAAAAGGAGAGAAGAGTATTTCTTATATACTAAAATTTATGCTCGTCATATGACGGAAATCAGAATTTGTGAGACATTACTTCCCATTTGGCGTCATTTTTATCAATTTGGCAATATTTTTGTCATTTTAGCAACATTTAAAGTAGTCGCCAACTTGGCGACGTTCCACTAAATATCTCGCCAAGCATTGCGGACGGACGGAGAAATGTGCTATTCTTATTTTCTTTCCAAGATATAGAACTTTCATCATCTAGTCGTCATTTTCATTGATTTAGCGTCATTTTTATCAATTTGGCGACATTTTCGTTAATTTTGCAACATTTAAAAAAGTCTCCAAGTTGGCGGCATTCTGCCAATATCTCGTC
The DNA here is from genome assembly GCA_951213105.1 of Amaurobius ferox. Taxonomy (NCBI): domain Eukaryota; kingdom Metazoa; phylum Arthropoda; class Arachnida; order Araneae; family Amaurobiidae; genus Amaurobius; species Amaurobius ferox. The sequence goes on from OX578147.1 coordinate 25,812,372, forward strand.
AAGCATTATGGACGGAGAAATAAGTTATTCTTGTAGCAGATAACTGACTATTGGCGTCCAAATAAAAAGGTATTATCTAAAGTGTCTTGTTTCATGAATGGAAATACTGGCTAGTTCCACGAAAATGATGTCAAAAAATTTATCGCATGATATTACTTATTATTTATCGCATGATATTACTTATTAATTATCGCATGATATAATTTAACATTGAATAAGAGTAATAAAATATACTTTTTATCATTTTACCTATTAGGATCAGTCTTCCACAAATTTAAAGATAATAATTTATAACTGTAATTTCTTAATAGTAAACTATATTTTTAACATTCTGCTGGGAATACAGTAACATAAATGCATTTTCTTTTTTTTGCAACTTTCAGCAAAGTTAAACAGTAATCGACCTTATGTGAGATTTCAATGATGGGAAAACTTTTGAAGTTTGGTAAACTCGTTAATTATAGATAATTGTATTAAATAGAAAAAAATATTGATTGGTTTATTCACATTTAACATTGAATAAGAGTAATAAAACATACTTTTTATCATTTTACCTATTTTATCAGTCATCCACAAATTTTAATATAACAATTTGTAACTGTATATTTTAATGAATGTTAAGGTAGGAAAAATAAAGTATCAGTACAAAATATATTTTCTTCTACATAATTTTTAGTCCATGGTTCAAACCTATTTCACAAAGTTAAAAAAAAATTATCCTCACATTGCCATAGGTACTTTTAAAACAGCATGCAACTATACATAAAATTTAATGCAAGTTAGCTCTGTCATATTGACACCTAGGATCTAGAGCTGATAACATAGAAATTTCTTTATAATGTCCTTAAAATTTGAAGAGCAAATTCCCATCAAACAGCTTGTAATATATATATATATATATATATATATATATATATATATATTTAAAAACAATAAATTAAAAACTTTAATCTCAGGACTAGAATTGTAACTATTCATTATAAGATGCTTTATAAAATCTCAAAAAGAAAAATAAGCAAGTAAATACCTTTTATAAATGAATTATAGTGATCTCCACACTTGCACTGAGTGACGATATTTTTCTAAAAGTGCTAGGTGTAACCAGGCGAATAATTGTACGCTAAAAATAAAGAACCAGTTGTAAGCCTCTATTGTCAAGTAGTACAGAAAGAGTTTGGAAAGGAATGTCAGAAACACAGCAGTACAAGATACCAACAGTGCTCTAATAGAGACTTGAGATAACAAGCTTGTAGAGTTCTGATAACAGTTTATTCCCGCTTCATTCCTTACGCCACCCTTTTTACTTTCCCTGCAATACATGGTAATGTATAGGGAAAGTATTGGAATCATACCGAAAATCACAACTCGAGTTTTCGACGGATCTACACGTTTCGAGACCTCTAGAATACGAAAAAACCATTTTTAGCGTGACGTCTGTGTGTGTGTCTGTCTGTGTGTCTGTCTGTCTGTGTGTCTGTCTGTCTGTCTGTGCAGATTTTGTATCCACTCTAACTAAAAAACTAATGGACCGAATTTCACAAAATTTTGTAGGTAAGTCACTTGTGGGCGGGGCTGGTGCTGATTCGTTTTGTGTACGATTCGGAATAAAAGAACCCGCCTTTTTTTGCGAAATGGCCCGCAAAAGCTTGTATCCACTCTAGCTGAAAAACTAATGAACCGAATTTCACAAAATTCGGTAGATAAGTCACTTATAGGTCACCCTGGTGCTGATTAAATTTCGGTATGATTCAGAAAAAAATAACCTGCCTTTTTTTGTAGAATGGCCCGCAAAAATTTCCAAAATCTAAACTAGAGCTACGTATGCTCAAATATATCCATTAAATGCTTGTTTAGTACGTAACTTTTAACGAAGAAGAGAATAAGACCAACCCCATTACACTAGGACTAGCCGTTCTCGAGATATATTAGTTTTTGTCGTATTTTTTCACCCCACCTTTGAAAATAAGTCCAGTTTTCAAATGAGAACGAAAATTGAATTAAAAGTGAATTACATTTAATTGAAATAAATAGAATGTGGATATAAGTCTGCAGGGAAAGTCATGTGCTGCCCACATCAGATTGTTACTTTCCCTGCAATACATTGTAATGTATAGGGAAAGTATTGGAATCATGTCGAAAATCACAACTCGAGTTTTCGACGGATCTACACGTTTCGAGACCTCTAGCATACGAAAAAACCATTTTTAGCGTGACGTCTGTGTGTCTGTCTGTCTGTCTGTGCAGATTTTGTATCCACTCTAACTAAAAAACTAATGGACCGAATTTCACAAAATTTTGTAGGTAAGTCAATTGTGGGCGGGGCTGGTGCTGATTAATTTTGGGTACGATTCGGAATAAAAGAACCCGCCTTTTTTTGCGAAATGGCCCGCAAAAGCTTGTATCCACTCTAACTGAAAAACTGATGGACCGAATTTCACAAAATTCGGTAGATGAATCACTTGTGGGATACCTTGGTGCTGATTAGATTTTGGTACGATTCGGAAAAAAATGACCTGCCTTTTATTGCAAAATGGCCCGCGAAAATCGTCCAAATCTAATCTAAAGAACTAGGTGTACTCAAATATATCCATTAAATGCTCGTTTAATACGTAATTTTTAACGACGAAAAGAATAAGACCAACCCCATTACACTAGGAATAGCCGTTCTCGAGATATTTTAGTTTTTCGTACTTTCCCTACGCTACCTTTGAAAATAAGTCCGGTTACCGAATGAGACCGAAAATTGAATTAAAAGTGAAATAAAATTAATTAAAATATAGAGAACGTTAATATAAGTCTGCAGGGAAAGTCATGTGCTGTCCACATCAGATTTTTACTTTCCCTGCAATACATGGTAATGTATATAGGGAAAGTATTGGAATCATGCCGAAAATCACAACTCGAGTTTTAGACGGTTCTACACGTTTCTAGATCTCTAGAATACGAAAAAACTATTTTTAGCGTGAAGTCTATGTGTGTGTCTGTCTGTCTGTGCAATGTATATATCCACTCTGACTCAAAAACTTATGGACCGAATTTCATAAAATTTGGTAGCTAAGACACTTGGGTATGACCCTGGTGCTGATCAGTTTTTGGTACGATTCGTAAAAACAGAACCCGACTTTTTTTGCGATATGATCCGTAAAAATGTCATGTATCCACTCTAGCTAAAATACAAATTGACGAAATTTCACAAAATTTGGTAGATAAGTTACTTGTACGATACTTTGGTGCTGATTAGATTTTGGTTTTAATCGGAAAAGAACAACCTGCCTTTTTTTACGAAATGGCCCTCAAAAATCGCCAAAATCTTAAAAAAAGCTACGTATGTTCAAATATATCAATTAAATACTTGTTTTATACGTAATTTTTGATGAGGAAAAGAACAAGAATAACTCTATTACTCTAGGACTAACCGTTCTCGAGATATGCGAGATTTTTCGCATTTAGTTATGCCACTTTTGGAAAACTGCCCAATTACCTAATAAAAACAGAAATTGAATTAAAAATGCAAATTTAGTGTTATATTGTGCAATTAAACTCAATTTAATGAATTATTAAAGAAATAAATAGAAAATGAATTTGAGTCTGCAGGGAAAGTCATGTGCTGCCCACATCAGATTTTTACTTTCCCTGCAATACATGGAAATGTATAGGGAAAGTATTGGAATCATGACGAAAATCACAACTCGAGTTTTCGACGGATCTACACGTTTCGAGACCTCTAAATTACAAAAAAACCATTTTTAGCGTGACGTCTGTGTGTGTGTCTGTCTGTCTGTGTGTCTGTGCAGATTTTGTATCCACTCTAACTAAAAAACTAATAGACCGAATTTCACAAAATTTGGTAGGTAAGTCACTTGTGAGCGAGTCTGGTGCTGATTAGTTTTGGGTACGATTTGGGATAAAAGAACCCGCCTTATTTTGCGAAATAGCCCGCAAAAGCTTGTATCCACTCTAACTGAAAAACTAATGCACCAAATTTCACAAAATTCGGTACATGAGTCACTTATGGATCAAATTGGTGCTGATAAGATTTTAGTACGCTACGGAAAAAAATAACCTGCCTTTTTTTGCAAAATGGCCCGCTAAAATCGTCAAATTCTAAACTAAAGAACTAGGTATACGCAAATATAACCATTAAATGCACGTTTAATACGTAATTTTTAACGACGAAAAGAATAAGACCAAACCCATTACACTAGGACCAGCCGTTCTCGAGATATTTTAGTTTTTCGTACTTTTCCTACGCCACCTTTGAAAACAAAAATCGTCAAATTCTAAACTATAGAACTAGGTATACTCGAATATATCCATTAAATGCTTGTTTAATACGTCATTTTTAACGACGAAAAGAATAAGACTAACCCCATTACACTAGGTCTAGCCGTTCTCGTGATATTTTAGTTTTCCGTATTTTCTCTACGCCACCTTTGAAAATAAGTCCGGTTACCGAATGAGAACGAAAATTGAATTAAAAGTGAAATAAAATTAATTAAAATATAGAGAACGTTAATATAAGTCTGCAGGGAAAGTCAAGTGCTGCCCACATCAGATTTTTACTTTCCCTGCAATACATGGTAATGTATACGGAAAGTATTGGAATCATGTCCAAAATCACAACTCGAGTTTTCGACGGATCTACACGTTTCAAGACCTCTAGAATACGAAAAAACCATTTTTAGCGTGACGTCTGTGTGTGTGTCTGTCTGTGCAGATTTTGTATCCACTCTAACTAAAAAACTTATGGACCGAATTTCACAAAATTTGGTAGGTAAGTCCCTCGTGGGCGAATATGGTGCTGATTAGTTTTTTGTACGATTTGGGATAAAAGAACCCGCCTTTTTTTTTGCGAAATGGCCCGCATACGTTTGTATCCACTCTAGCTGAAAATCTATTGAATCGACTTTCACAAAATTTGATAGGTAAGTCGCTTGTGGGTCAACCTCGTGCTGATTAGATTTTGGTATGATTCCGAAAAAATTAACCTGCCTTTTTTTGCAAAATGGCCAGCAAAAATCGACAAAATCTAAAACACAAAACTACGTATGCTGAAATGTATCCATTAAATACTTGTTTTATACGTAATATTTTAAGAAGAAAATAATAAGACCAACCCCATTGCACTACAACTAGCCGTTCTCGAGATATTTTCGTTTTTTATCTACATCACCTTTGAAAATGAATCCAGTTACCAAATGAAACCGAAATTTGAATTAATAGTGAATTAAATTTAATTAAAATAAAGAGAATGTGTATATAAACCTGCAGGGAAAGTCATGTGCTGCCCACATCAGATTTTTACTTTCCCTGCAATACATGGTAATGTATAGGGAAAGTATTGGAATCATACCGAAAATCACAACTCGAGTTTTCGACGGATCTACACGTTTCGAGACCTCTAGAATACGAAAAAACTATTTTTAGCGTGACGTCTGTGCGTGTGTCTGTCTGTCTGTCTGTCTGTGTGTCTGTCTGTCTGTCTGTGTGTCTGTCTGTCTGTCTGTGTGTCTGTCTGTCTGTGCAGATTTTTTATCCACTGTAACTAAAAAACTAATGGACCGAATTTCACAAAATTTGGTAGGTAAGTCACTTGTGGGCGGGGCTGGTGCTGATTAGTTTTGGGTACGATTCGGAATAAAAGAACCCGCATTTTTTTGCGAAATGGCCCGCAAAAGTTTGTATCCACTCTAGCTGAAAAACTAATGGACCGAATTTCACAAAATTCGGTAGATGAGTCACGTATAGGTCACTCTGGTGCTGATTAGATTTTGGTACGATTCGGAAAAAAATAACCTGCCTTTTTTTGCAAAACGGCCCGCAAAAATCTTCAAAATCTAAACTAAAGAACTAGGTATACTCAGATATATCCATAAAATGCCCGTTTAATACGTAATGTTTAACGACGAAAATAATAACACCAACCCCATTCCACTAGGACTAGCCGTTCTCGAGATATTTTAGTTTTTCGTACTTTCCCTACGCCACCTTTGAAAATAAGCCCGGTTACCGAATGAGAACGAAAATTCAATAAAAGTGAAATAAATGTAATTAAAATAAAGAGAACGTGGATATAAGTCTGCAGGGAAAGTCATGTGCTGCCCACATCAGATTTTTTCTTTCCCTGCAATACATGGTAATGTATAGGGAAAGTATTGGAATCATGTCGAAAATCGCAACTCGAGTTTTCGACGGATCTAAGCGTTTCGATACTTTTAGAATACGAGAAAACAATTTTTAGCGTGACGTGTGTGTGTCTGTGCAATGAATGTATCCACTCTAACTCAAAAACTAATAGACCGAATATCATAAAATTTGGTAGGTATGTCACTTGGAGGGTCACTTACGATAAAACCATTTTTAACGTCACGTCTGTGTGTGTGTCTGTCTGTGCAGATTTTGTATCCACTTTAACTTAAGAACTAATTGACCGAATTTCATAAAATTTAGTAGATAAGTCACTTGCGGACGAATCTCGTGCTGATTAGTTTTGGGTACGAAACGAGATAAAAGTTTGTATCCACTCTAGCTGAAAATCTATTAGATCGAATTTCACAAAATTTGGTAGGTAAGTTTCTTGTGGGTTACACTGGTGCTGACTAGATATTGGTACGATTCGGAAAAAATAGCCTGCCTTTTTTTGGCAAAATGGCCGCAAAAATCGTCAAAATCTAAAATAAAAGACTACGTATGCTCATATATATCCATTAAATGCTTGTTTAATACGTAATCTTTAACGAAGAAAAAAATAAGACCAACACCATTACACTAGGACCATCCGTTCTCGAAATATATTAGTTTTTTTCGTATTTTCTCAACGCCACCTTTGAAAAGAAGTCCAGTTATCAAATGAGAACGAAAATTGAATTAAAAGTAATTAAAATAAAGGGAACGTGAATATAAATTTGCAGGGAAAGTCATGTGCTGCTCACATCAGATTTTTACTTTCCCTGCAGTACATGGTAATGTATAGGGAAAGTATTGGAATCATGTCGAAAATCGCAACTTGAGTTTTCGACGGATCTACAAGTTTGGAGACCTCTAGAATACGAAAAAACTATTTTTAGCGTGACGTCTGTGTGTGTGTCTGACTGTGGGTTTGTGTGTCTGTCTGTGCAGGTTTTGTATCCACTCTAACTAAAAAGTATTTGACCGAATTTCATAAAATTTGGTAGGTAAGTCACTTGGGGGCGAATCTGGTGCTGCTTAGTTTTTGCGAAATGGCTCGCAAAAGCTTGCATCCACTTTAGCTGAAAATCTAATGGACCGGATTCCACAAAATTCGGTAAGTCACTTGTGGGACACCCTGGTGCTGATTAGATTTTGGTAGGGGATTTGGAAAAAAATAACCTGCCCTTTTTCGCAAAATGGCCCGCAAAATTCGCCAAAATCTAAAATAAAAAACTACGTATGCTCAAATATATCCATTAAATGCTTGTATAATACATACGTAATTTTCAACGAAGAAATGAATAAGACCAACCCCATTACACTAGGGCTAGCCGTTCTCGAGATATTTTTGTTTTTTCGTAATTTCTCTACGCCATCTTTGAAAAGAAGTCCAGTTATCAAGTAAGAACGAAAATTGAATTAAAAGTGAATTAAATGTAATTAAAATAAAGGAAATGAGAATATAAATCTGCAGAGAAAGTCATGTGCTGCTCACTTCAGATTTTTACTTTCCCTGCAATACATGGTAATGTATAGGGAAAGTATTGGAATCATGCCGAAAATCGCAACTCGAGTTTTCGACGGATCTACACGTTTTGAGACCTCTAGAATACGCAAAAACTATTTTTAGCGTGACCTCTATGTGTGTGTCTGTCTGTCTGTGCAGATTTTGTATCCACTCTAACTAAAAATCTAATGGACCGAATTTCACAAAATTTGGTAGGTAAGTTACTTGTGGAGGAGTCCGGTGCTGATTAGTTTTGTGTACGACTCGGGATAAAAGAACCCGCCTGTTTTTGCGAAATGGCCCGCAAAAGTTTTATCCACTCTAGCTGAAAAACTAATAGATGAGTCACTTATAGGTCACTCTGGTGCTGATTAGATTTTGGTATGATTCGGAAAAAAATAACCTGCCTTTTTTTTCAAAATGACCCTCAAAAATTGTCAAAATCTAAACTATAAAGCTACGTATGCTCAAATATATCCATTAAATACTTGTTCAATACGTAATTTTTAACGAAGAAAAGAAAAAGACCAACCCTATTACACTAGGATTAGCCGTTCTCGAGATATATTAGTTTTTTTGTATTTTCTCCACGCAAATAAGTCCAATTATTAAATGAGAACGATAATTGAACTAAAAGTGAATTAAATTTAATTAAAATAAAGACAACTTGGATATAAGTCTGCAGGGAAAGTCATGTGCTGCCCACATCAGATTTTTTAAAATAGTAGCATTTCATCCCTTATCCAAAATACACCTGTTCCCCCACTTTGCTCCCAACTGAGAGGGGTGCAAATGACTCCCTAGGGGATTAGTTCCTAGGAGGTCTGGGCTCTGTCCCATTTGTGATCATTTTAAACATTGTATTGTGATTGCAGGTGTTTCAGAGGGAGCAGATCCAAATGACCTTTGCTAGTCTCCATATTAGTGTTGAGAACAAATTTAAAATATTACTTGTAAATATATTGTTTGGCTTTATTTAAATATATTTAAATAATTTAAATAGAGTAAATACTATCTTATCAGATATCCGTATGAAATGGATACTTATAATTGCTTTGTAGTACCACGAATATATATGTTTGTGTAGTGGTTTTTGTGCAATCCCTTAATTGACGAACAGAATCCAAAACTTTTTAACGTGTTTCTCTAGTATTGTAAAGTACTCTCTAGGAGCAAAAGTAATATAACTTAGTCAAACATTATAATTCCTATTTTTGACCGTTTTACAAGTTTGAATTTCAATATAACGTTTTTAGGTCATATATGTATATATATCAGTAAGTGTTTACAGTAGCATAGGCAAAGGGGGGGGCGGTAAGAGTCATACCTCCTCTTGCTTGAAAAATTTCATAACCGAACCTTTGTATTTTCGCCTTTCCAAGATCCTGGCTATGTCTATGTGTGTGTAGAGGCCGTATGTGTGTCAAAGGTCTGCACGAGTCAAAAATTCAGTTTCACTTTCACCCCACCCGACAGAGTTAATGCTTAAACCCGGCCCGAGTTCGAAGAACTTTACAGGTGTTGAACCCGAGCCCGGCCTTGATATGTCCAAAGACCATTTAATCTCGGCCCGGTCAGGCCAGAAATGATTTATATGCAGATATGCTAAAAATCTGAATTTGAAAGATTCGAAAAACGCGGAATTCTTTTAAAATACACAACTCACACGAATTTTAATTAACTTTGTTGGGTTTTATTGGGTTTATCCCTTTCGGGACGGCGGCATTCCGAAATTACCGTGGCCCAAAGGACGAAGCGCTTCGTTTCCGAAATGTGCCCAAAAGACGGCTATGTTTTTGCGCTAAGCCTAAGTCTCGAAAAAAATTCACTAAAAATCACCCGTTCAACACAGCATTCTACTTTTTTCAGGAAGAAAGGAAATACTTATTTTCTATTTGATGTATATTTTTTATACAAATTTTCTTTTATCAAAATATTAAAAATTTTAGTGTATATATGTTTTAGGTACAGATGGATAATTCTTTGGCATGTCCTTCCGATTTTTTAAAACTGTACCACATATATGCGTATTCTTAGACAACAAATACTTTGCAAGTACAGGAGAGGTAAAAAATTTATCCAAATACAAAGTATATCCTTTTCCTGAAAGTTCACTTAGAAGTGTTTTCACAACGCGTTCTCCATACCCACCATCAGAGCTTGACAATCCCGTGTCCTTTCCAGTATACACAAGGAAATTCCATTTATGGCCTCATTCCGATTTATATATTTTTATTCCATATCTGGACCTTTTCGATGGGATATATTAACGAAATCCCAGCCTTCCTTTCCATGAGAACATAAATAACCTAATCATTTCATTGCCGCACATTCCTTTACCCCCCCCCCACCCACCCACTCAAAAAAAAAACTCTCTTATATTCCTCTAATTCAACAACCAAATCAATAAAAGACAAAATCAGAACGAGACCCGGAACTCAATTATAAAATTGTTGATGCTACGAGAAGTGCTCTGTTTACTTTACAGAACCATGTGTTTCACCGCTCCAAATGGAGAAATAATTCATTGGATTATCTTTGTGCCAAGGTCAAGCATCTACAAAATACATTTAAGTTGCTTCCACGGGCATTTAGCGCCATCTAGGAGACAAATACATTCAAACTAAAACGTTCCACGTAGAAACACCAATACGTGCCAGTCGTCCTTTAGGGTAAAAATTTCACGCTAAACATCTTCAATGAACCCATCCCTTTTGCACATTCAGCCAAGTACCTGGGCGTCACCCTGGACGCCCACTTAACCTACAACGAGCATATCACTAAAAAGATTGAAGCAACTGGCAAAACGTACAGAGCTCTCCTGCCCCTCCTCGGTAGGAATTCCCATCTCTCCCTTGAAAACAAGTTGATTGTTTACAAACAGATCATCGTACCGAGTCTTTTGTATGCCTGCCCAGTATGGGGGCGGCAGCAAAAGGCCACATAAAGAAACTGCAAGTGTTCCAAAATAAAATCTTGCGATGCATTGTTAATGCTCCTAGATATGTCCAGAACGAAGTGATACATCATGACCTTAAAATCTCTGGCATTACAGAGTATATTGGGCTATCCACTCAAAATTTTTACAATAAAAACTCCAGTAGACTCTGTATGAGAGACGTCGATCAGGTCTGTGACCCGATCGCGCCTTCCTATCTCAGGAAGCGCAGGCCTCGACACATTCTGTTTGGCTCTAACGAGACCAAATGGAAAAAGTGTCGTTACCTAGTCCCTCAAACGGGTGTTTCCTAGTTTTTCAGCTACTCTCGCGAATCGAAGATAGATGGCGCCACTCCGATTCAAGGACTTGGCGTTTTTTCGACTCTTCTTTCACGGCCTAGTCACGGGCCAATAGTATAGCTTGCATTTGCCTCTCGCGTCGCATGTTAGCGTCACCTCGTCCACGTTCCTTTATCCTATAGAGATTTAATACTCTAAAGCATTTTAAATTTGTTTACTAGTTTGAATTTAATATGTATTTATAGCACCTCAAAAGATGCTAGCGTCTGCACTCCATCACGCAGACCTGTTTGTGTCCCCTGAAAAGGGCCTCTTTTTTCCACAACAAGCAAGGGAATTTAATTCTGTAAATTGTAAAAGTTACTTAGTTATTTATTTATCTACTTATTTTTCATATCCATTTATCAAAAGTTTTATTCTAATGTGCAACTTGTAACTTTTTAAACTTAAACTTAACTTGTAAACTCGTCGATCTTATTGATTGGCTCTAGCTCTAGCCCTGCCCCGCCCCCTTTCCTTTCCAGTACCTACTTGCGGGTTCAGCCTCCCAGGACAAGAATTTATATCGTCTTCCATCATCCAGTCAACTACAGCACAGCACCCTCTCCTGAGATGAGTGCAAACACTGATCGCTATTGCTATCTTCGCTATAACGAATGGACACTTTCATATTTGAGATGTGGGGTTACGCGTCTGAGACGGAGGCACCCCGGAAGCAAAACGTCTTGGCTTTAGGGTAAAATTTCCTCCGGCCTGCGGGCGGGCCGTTCGTCCTTGAATGCAAGTTCGCAGCTGGCGCGTGGGCGTGCCACTCGTCGCGAAAGGGATATTCCAGAAATTCTTAAGCTATGATTTCTTCATATTTGTTGTACCTAAATTGATCATTTACAAGTGAAAGCTAGGATGCATTTCTGTAAAATGTTGAATGCAAATTTGTAAAAGTAATTAATAATGAAACTAGTTTTCAAAATTTTCTTCAAACTCAGACCAAGTTCGGGAACTGGAACTTTGGAACCAAACCGGTAAAAATCTGAAATTTTGGCCCATGTGAGTAATTAAAAAAATATTACGGAACAGATTTGATATAAAGAATTTGGCTAAATCCGCCATTTTTTTTTTTGTCGCCAACGCGTACGGTGTTTGAAAAGTCCTAACGGACGCCATCTTGAACATTGCGCGTAACAAATATAAACATATATAATTAAAAATGCCGATAACTAACAATACTTAGAAAAAATACGAAATTTTATAAAAACGTTTGTACTTTAACAAAATTTAAGAAAAAACAGAACTTAGAAAAAATGTTTCTAAAAACGTTTGTACTTTAACTAAATTTAAGAAAAAACAATTCTTAGAAAAAAGTTTGTACTTTAACTAAATTTAAGAAAAAACAATACTTAGAAAAAGTTTGTACTTTGAAGAAATTTAAAAGAAACGATACTTTAAAGAAATTTAAACAAAATCAAAACACAGTACCTGGTTTAATGAAATCCAAAACTTTTCAAAGAAAAACAAGTGTAAATATCCAAATTGCACAAATAATTGTTTCGACATTCTCATTATTTCTATGTAATTCTCATTATTTCTATGTAAATTTTCTGCTTCTACATTATTTTATCTATTAACATGTGCCATCTTTAATTCCTGTATGATATTCACGTTTTTAACACACACAGACACGTTTTTACACACACAGCAACAACAAAACAAAAATAAAATGGCCGCAGCCCACGATATCAGAAAGCTAAAAGGGGTAGGGTTGCCAGAATTTCCAGAAACACACGCCACGGAACATTTCGCGCGCGGTAACCTGGCGCGCCACATCTGGCTCGCGAAAAATAGTTGAAAAATCTAAATTCTTTATATCAAATCTGTACCGAAAAGCCTATAATGGAAAGCAGTGGTAAGATTTTAAACAAAGTTAGAAAATAATTAGTCACTATAAATGTTTAAAAATATTCAGAAAATGAACTGGAAATAAAATTTGGAAAACTCTAAAAGTTAAAAAAATAAAGGATACTGAAAATGACCTAAAGAAACTTAAAATTAGAAATGTTAAGAATATACCTTAAATAAGAAAAACCAAATACCAGAGACTAGATTATAGTACTAATAAATGCAACAAAAAACGAGAAGATGGTACTAATAAATTCATTAACAATATTACCTCTATAAAAAGTATAAATATTTGTGAACTTTTGCCAGTATTTTCAGATGAAAATTTATAGTTTTGTATTTTGTGGGCAAATCTTTTGAATCTCCCCTGATAATATCTGCAAATACTTAAGTTTTCTAAATTGATCGCCAACCGTTGCACACAGACGAAGAGAGGAGCTTTTCTTATATATGAATGACTATTGGTGAATTTTCTGTCCTTAAAATACAAAACTATTACACAAGTATCCTCTCTCGTGAATGAAACAAATTAGATCCACAAGAATGATGTTATCAAATTTGTCGCATAATATTGAATAAAAAGTGGACATATTTCGCGATAGTTTATACTTTTTGTATTTTTATATAATATTTTTTATAAATTTATTAGAAAAACGTGCAATATCCTGAGAATGGTTCATGCTAGCCTCCTAAAGTTTATGTCATTTTTTTAAATAAAATATTACATAAGAGATCATTACATTCATATAATATCTTTAAATGTTCTGATATTTTAATGGTTTTTTCTATAACTCATTCGAAAATCTGGAGGTCTACATTTGGTTGCATTTAAAATCAATGGGCATCCTGAATTCACAGATTGTAATATTTGTACCATAGTTAGTTTGAAGTCCTTCATATATTCCTGTAATATCGAACACAACACACATACTTTTCCTGTTCATTATACAATGTATATAGATAAGGTAATAACCTCGACGTTTCAAATTGTAATTCAATTTATTAAATTTTACTAGTCATGAATCAAATTTACTAGTTTACGAATCAAATGCAAATAGAAAGGAATAGTTATGCAGTGGTAAATATAACGCTTGTAACAAGATGAACACACCACACGTTCGTATGCAGCTACAGATCATTATATATCCACGCATACACAAATGTAATGGTCGTGTAAAATTAAAATCAGAAATTTTTGTGTTAATTTAAACGTAATCATAGAAATGTAATGGTCAGGTCAAATTTACATTACAAAAGAACGTTTAAATATCAGTAAGAATAGATACACTAGGCTGAATTCAATTTATTAAATTTTACTAGTCATGAATCAAATTTACTAGTTATATATTCACGCAAACACAAATCTAATGGTCAGGTAAAATTAAAACCAGAAATTTCACCAGAAGAACATCATTAATCAAATGCAAATAGAAAGGATTTGTTATGCACGTGCGAAAAATATACGAATCCTCAGATAACGATCGATCGAATCATATATATAATAATCATCAAGAACTTCAAATTAAAGGAAATAATGCTCATTAAAGCTTACCACGTGCTAAATATAGGAATAAATAGTTATGCACATGCTAAATATACGAATCAAATGCAAATAAAAGTTATGCACGTGCTAAATATACGAATCAAACGAAAATAGACAGGTATAGTTATGTACGTACTAAATATACGAATCAAATGCAAATGAAATATATACACGTGCTAAATATACGAATCAAATGCAAATAAAAGATATACACGTGCTAAATATCCGAATCAAACGAAAATAGACATGATTTGTTATGCACGTGCTAAATATACGAATCAAATGCAAATAAAAGATATACGAATCCTCAGACAACGATCGATTAAAGGAAACTTAAAGGATTAAACGAAATTAAAGGAAATAATGATCATTAAAACTTACCACGTGCTCAGATTTTCTGTAACACACCAACACTACACAAGCAAAACACAATACTGAATATTTTTCCTCAGGATGTCCCTATTCCTCAAATTCCCTACAGCATCAGCGCCACCTAGTGGTTTCGGAATTTAACATTACGGAGCCTTCCTGTCCGTAGCTGCTTTTGGCGAGGAGAGCTGTGAAGAGAAGAGACTATTGGGGAACGCACACATTTTTCCCCTCTACCAACATGTGAGGACCACAAGGTAATTAGGACGGGGTAATCCTAGTGTATTAAAAGTTTTCGTGGAAATATTATGTTTTGTTTATAAAAATGTGATCAGTGTATATTCTTAATGCAAATTCAGCTCAAGATAATGAATCTGTGAATACGAATATTACAAATTAAGTATAACAAATAGAGTAAAGCATTTTTCTTAAAAGTTTGTTAAAAAAAAACAGAGGCGGATATCTTCCATGATTATTTTTTTTTAATGATGAAATTAAGAATGAATCAAAATTATTTTAAAAATTTAGTTTTATATAAATCCTCTCCGTTATAAGATCTCTTAGTTTGTCCACTATACAAAAATATTCTTAGCTTTTATTGTGCATGATTGAGGGAAAATTTTACCCTTGTATCAGTATTTAAAATATTTTAAAAAATGAAATATCATTTAGTGTGAGGGACCATATTCAGCTGCACCCGAAACATTTCTAAAAATATTCAAATTCACTAAAAATTTGAAAGGGAACACCTTTTTTATAAGCATAAACAGTATTTTAGAAATGTCGCTCGGAATTTAAAATGTGGCACAAGGAAAGAAAAATTACACAACACATAGAAATAAAAGATATAGGACATAAAGGTGAGAAAGTACTTACAATTACAGAAAAGTCGAAATCCAGAAACGGCAGAAGAGTCCACTCAAAGATTTGGAATTTCCCACAAACACTACAAACATTTCGTTCGAACACGTTCAAGAATTGCTACGTGAAGTCCCACAATACTGATATTGACTAGGCTACATTCACAGACTACATATACAGACGTTTATGTTGCTACCGCAGCGCCCTCCATCTTCGACCAAATTCAAATCAAATATCAAAGTTGGCACGCTTGGCCATGGACAGAAATGTTCAGTGATGGTCTTCGCCAAGACGTTCTGTTCATATAACCCTATGTGGCCCTGAATGAAACACTTAAGGTGTTTACAAACGATCAGTGAATGTTTGTCAAAGACGTCGATTCTCAGAATTGTGTTTGAAGTGCATTTTGCCCACACGGTCAAACATACTTCGCATCTTATGATATAATGAGATAGATTCCCTTCATCTCTAGTAGATGACGCTATTGCACTTGTTTCTTAATTTCTCTGTGTTTTCAGAACAAGAAAATGAAGAGAAATCAGAAGTGCCCCAAATCGTTACAATAAATAATAATAACAAAACTATATGCATACATCAAAATTAAAAGTTTTTAATAATTTGAATTATTTTCATATAATTCAATGTGAGAATGGATTTTAATAAACATAAATTGAAAGTAGAAAGTGTTCTTCCATAATATAAAAAATAAATACATTTGAAAAAGGACACCAAAATTCTTTTAGCTCTATGTACTAAATTTCTAATTGCAGCATTGGGTACAAGCCA
This sequence comes from Amaurobius ferox, assembly GCA_951213105.1. NCBI lineage: Eukaryota > Metazoa > Arthropoda > Arachnida > Araneae > Amaurobiidae > Amaurobius > Amaurobius ferox. The sequence goes on from OX578147.1 coordinate 25,828,745, forward strand.
TAATTATTTTAATTTTTATTTCTAAAAACATTCTAATTAACTTATGTGTGGAATGTACTTTTGACAATAAACATTCACAAATAATTTGAATCAGAGATATTTTTAGATGGGTATTTTTACTTTCCTTATATACATAATGTATAAGGAAAGTATTGTGACGGGGTCGAAAATTCGAATTCGAGTTTTCGACGGGAGAGCACGTTTCAAGCATCCCTGATCACGAATCAAACATTTTTGAAATGATGTCTGTGTGTGTGTGTGAAAGTATGTGTGTGTGTGTGTCAGTGGGTCTGTGGAGACGATAACTGACGAACGAATGGACCGATTTGAACCAAATTTGGTACAAAAATCACAATCCGTAAACACTGGAAGCCTATTGTTTTTATATGCAATCGAATGTTTAGAACCCCCCTTAATTTTCGAATGAAATTTTGAAAAAATCGTCAAAAAATCAAAACCACTAATAAAGTTACGCAAATAGACATTTCTTATGTAATTTTTCATTAGAAAACGATTGACATAAATTTTAGAACGCTAACACGAGCCGTTTTTGAGATATTGTACATTTAAAAAAAATATATCAAAAAGTCATATAAAATAAAAAAAAAGTTCTTATTGATATACATGTTCACTTTTCATATGTAATACCATGCGATAAATTGGGTGCCATCATTCTCGTGGATCTAGCTCGTTCCATTCACGAAAAAAGATACTCTGAGTAACACTTTTGTATTTGGACGCCAATAGTCATTTATCGGCTGTAAGAATAACTTATTTCTTAGTGCATAACGCTTGGCGAGATTTTGGCGACGAATTTGGCGGAATGTCGCCAACTTGGCGACTTTTTGAAATGTTGCCAAATTAACGAAAATCTCGCCAAATGGATAAAAATGACGCTAAATCAATGAAAATGACGACTAATTGTCGTGATTGGTTGACCCGTGCATCACATTTCAAGTCGTGAACTCTCATTTCACCTTTCAAACATTTTGGTGCACACCATCTACAGAACATTTTTGAAAAACTTTGTTTTTCTTTAATTTTACGATTGAGCCGTGTATCAAATTTCAAGTCTATATCTCATTTAAAATAAAACGTTTCTCATTTTTTCCGAAAATAGAACATTTTGGTATACGAACCCCTAAAGAATCAGATATTGGAAAAATTAAATTGTACACTTTCTTCCTTTCCAGCTATCTGGTCTCACACCCAATTTAGTACAATCTATATCTGATCATGAAGTATATTTTTATATCATTTCACCTTTCAAACGTTTGGGTGGAAGTATCCCCCCTCCCAGAGTAAGAAATTAGCGGGGGCCATGCGCGAAATGCGACCAAATTTTTATCATTTGCGATCATAATTTCGGAATCGGGGGCCAAATCGCGACTAGAAATAAACCACTATAATTTACCAAAAATAACCGAGGAAAAAAAAAATTTTTTTTTCTTGTATAAAACAATAAGTCAGTTTAAAATTAATACAATAATATAAAACAATCTTAGTATTCCCGCTCGCCAGATGGCGATTAAACTTCAAAAACTGGCGATTAACAAAATCCTGACTACCGGCCAAACTCTGTGATAGTTGAAAGAATGACCCTTCTCCTTAAACAATGCCACCTGTGGAGTAACAAAAATCTGTCAACAATCGCTACGATACTGCTATACGAAGCGTCCGTAGTTGTTCTCCCCTACATGGCGATCGTAATTTATTGCATTTGCAACTGAGAAAGAGTGTAATCCACATTCCTATCTAACCCCTCCTCTTGATTACCGATGTGTTTTACGACATGCCGTGGCGTAGCGTCTTTACCACGCTCTATGCATTGACCTGGACCCATTTTCACACGCTGTACGAAGCAGTAACTACACTGCTTCGAGGACTAATCTAGATCGTTGGTACTAATAGGTCTTTCATCATTTTTACACCTACCTCAAATTTAAAAGGGTTCCCTACTCTAAAGTTGATGCACGAACGGAATTGAAATCACTCGCTTAAAAAAATATTTCGTGAAATTAGCCCTGTCTATTTTTGGTGAATTCTGAATTTACTTATTGGCTAAATATTCATTATAGCATGTTTTTCATAATCGAAAATTAAAAGAAGTAATCTATAAGAAAAAGAGTCGGGAATTCTCTGTGATCTGGGCGTCCGGCCTGAATAAAATACATCAACCTTTGGGAAGAGGGAATTCTTTTCCGAGCTGAATTGCTGATATTGCAATGTTATATAGTATTATTCTACTTTAATCTACATATTCACGGTCCATAAACGACCCTATGGAAATTATGAATGTGTGTAGCATTGACTGAAATAGCGCGTTTGAAGGATACTAACCCGGACATACTTCATATTAATTTTAAAGCTAGATCGCGAGAATTTCACAATTTTTAAAGTCTCGATGCACTACAGTTCTTTATTTAGAGAAATTGTAGATTTCCTTTTTCAGATTATACCCTGTTTTAAGTTATTAATCTTTCATCGATGATGCATAAAAATAAAAAATGTATGGATTCCTAAAATGTTTGCATAGTTGTGTTTTAGAAGTGCTAACTCTGTGTTAACAATTATTATAAATTCAAAGTTAAACCGATTCCATTTTCAACTTATCCGTGGTCAAGAGCTGTTCATGCCCCCCCCCCCCCTCGTCCCACGTGGATCGGAAAATTCGAGTATTGTAATAAAACATCATGCTTCTACCGATATAAGACGACAGTTCTTAAATTCAAAAACGTCAAAATATTAAAAAGATCAAATTTTCTTAAGAGGATAAAGAATTTCCTTGTTATGAAATACATATATTGGGGAAATTTTAAAGTAAAAGCGTTCATAACGTCCGATAATATAACGGGAAAAAAGACCGAAATATCGCGATCGCGCTGATGGAAAATTTACATAGTAAATCATCAAAAAAATATTATAAATTTATTAAAAATCACTGAAAATCATCGGTAAAACCCTCTAAATTAAAGAAAAATCAGTGGTCGGGCTTATTTAAAATAATAGGGAGGAATAAATAATAGTAAATGCTTCGTCAGCTTGGAAAAGTAAAAAATAAAAAGATCAGGATGAGAAAATTTGAAATTGCTTAAATTAATTGATTGAATGTAAAATTGCCTCCAAAAATATTTGAATGCTTCATGATAAATTATTTTTTTTATAATCTATTGGAAAACAAATGTTATAAAGCACCTGAAAAGACTTATAATAAAAGTCATTGGTAAGATTTCAGATCACAGGAATAAAAAAAATTAGTGAAAAAAATTAAAAAATGATATAATTAAAAACATTAAATTTAAAAAACCTTTGGGAAATGGAAAAGATGGGGATAGGGACACTAACTTATAGAAAAGAATTGGTTTTAGAAAAAACGCTTAAAATAAGTTTTGAAAATCTATTAAAAGTTAATAAGGAGATGTTAGCAATAATAAATGCATGTTAACAGTATTACTCATTAAAAATTAAGATATTTCTGTGAATTTGTCTTGTTTTTTTATCAAATAATAATAAGAAATTGTGTATCTTGCCAATCTCTTAAATTTTCCCCAATTTTTAAAATCCTCCTCCTTTCAATCAACATCCAAATAATAGATTGTACAAAAGTAGATCCGCTAAGGGGAGTTTTCTTGAAAATAGACATATAGTGACTTATGTTTACTGTATAATAAATCTATAAATAAATAGGTAATACTGGCAAATTCCTAAATTATTAAATAACATACTTAAACACAATTTTGCATAACATTAAGCAAGTTGAAAAAAAGCATAGCATATTTTGCAGCTGTGAACAACTAGCCATTAAACATCATTGACCTACCGGCCAGTGGTTACTAACTAAAAATGGGAATTAAATGATAAGTCAATTTAAAAATTATAATTTGCCCTTTAGTGTCTTTTTTTTAAGTATATATATATTTGGCAAGCAAATAAAATATTTAGATTAGGCCTATGGGATTTTATCGTGTATATTTTTTATTTCATTAAATTGTTTTATTTTGGCCCCTAGAAATTTTCAAATGGCTCATAAAAAATTGATGCTGGGGGCCATTTGGCCCCTACTTTTTTTTTCTAATTTCTTACCCTGCCCCCTCCCCCACTTTTACTGAACATTTTTGAAAAATTCGATTTCATACGAATATTTCATGTAATAATTGTCCTGTGTAAAAAATTTCAAAGCCCCATCTCACTTAAAAAACGACGTTTATCGTTTATTTAGCAAATCGTTTAGTATGTGACGACCCTAAATTAGCAAGTATTTAAAAACTGAATTTGCGCACTTTCTTTCGTACTATCTACCCATACATCAAGTTTGAAGTCTCTATCTCATCAGGAAGTGTATACTTTTCTATCATGCATTTCGAACGTTTTAATGTGTAGCACCCCTCCACAGAATATTTATGAACAATTCGTTTCTTCCAAAAGGCTTTATTGAATGATTGATCCGTGTACCCAATTACACGATTCTATCTCACTTGAAACAGATGTTCATTATTTATTCGATAAATCGAACATTTTAGCGTGCAGCACCCCTAAAGTATCAATTTATGGAAAACTCAAATTGTACACGTTCTTCTTTTCCAACTATCTACTATTACATCAAATTGTAAGTCTCTGTCTCATTGCGAAGTATGTTTTACGAACATGTCACCTTTCGAACTTTTTTGTGTGGAGCACCCACCCCCTTAATTGAAATTGTCGAAAAATGTCATTGATTGGCTCATGTACCAAATTTTAAGCCTCTATCACAGTTTAAGGAACACTTTTCTCGTTTATTCGGCAAATCGAATATTTTAGTGTGCGGAACCAAATATTGGAAAACTCCAATTGCATACTTTCTTTCTTTCGAACCATTTACCTATACACCAAATTTGAAGACTCTCTCTCATCGCGAAGCATGCATTTTTTATCATTTCACCTTAGGTTGAGTACCCAACCCTTAAAATGAACATTTTTGAAAAACGTTATCCTTCTCGGGTTTTTTATCAGATGATTGGTTCATATACAAAATATCAAGCATCTATCAAACTTTAAAGGAGGCGTTTCTCATTTATTCGGCAAATCGAATATTTTGGTGTGCGACATCCCCTAAAGTGGAAAATATTTGAAAACTGAAATGGCACACTTTCTCCCTTTCATACGATTTCCCCGTGCATCAAATTTGCAGTCTTTATCTGATTCCGACGCATGCTCTTTTTATAATTTCACCTTTCGAACGTTTTTCTGTGGAGCACCCCCTCAAATAAACATTTTTGAAAAATTGTAATCTTCTCGGGTGGTGGTGGTGGGGGGAGGTTATCACAAGTTATTAGCCCTACACCATATTTCAAACCGCTATCAAATTTTAAAGGAGGTGTTTCTCATTTATTCGCAAATCGAACATTTTGATGTACGGTACCCCCTAGAATAGCAAATATTAAAAACCTGAAATTATACACTTTTTTCCAGACAGACAGGCGGATACTTGGCAAATAGTATATATAGATATAGATAGCAATTCCTTATCTATATATATTTTTGATACGCATATAGCTTTTGAAATACAGCGATAAGTGATTTACTTCCACATTACAATGTTTGTTATCAAAAGTTTCAATTGGAAATTACATTCATTTTAAACATTTTATAAATATATGGATATATAACATCATTTTTTTTTTGCTAATAAATAACTTTATAAATATAGGATTTTATTTAAATAGCAAGATGTACAATAGCACATGTTTTATTACGCTATTAAGGTCCGATAAGTAATTTTCACTCCGGTATAGATCGATGTTATCACACATTTGAATTTCGAGTAACTTTCAATCTATTTGACTGACTGTTTGCAAAATCTATTTACTCTAATCGTTTTCATTTTAAACATGAATATAAAATTTCATTTTTAACAGTGGTTAACAATTTACCCATATATGAACGTAAATTTATATCAAAATTATTCATATGCATGGAAACGTGTGTAATAAATGTGCATATGTATATAAACATGTTTAACAATAGATAACAATGTACCCACATACCTACGTAAATGTACGTGTTGTGATACAACCATTCAAAAGACTAATTAAAGAAAATAAAATCAATTGAATGATGATATCTCAACACCTGATTGGGTCGGACACTCACATACAATTACAAGGGAAAATTAATTAATTAAAAGTAGTTACTTAATGGAAGGGGATCATATAGTGGGAAATAGAATTTGGAATATCAATCAATGCGTTGTGTAATTAATATTATTAAACCATACTTGTATGTGAGCGCCTAAAATTCTTACCTGTAATTAGAATTCATTTTTTTTAAATCTTCTTTATCAAATGATGCAATAGCATGATAACTTCACCTTGCAACTATTAGTTACCACTAATTATTCAGTCATTCAAATAAAATAATATATGCATTTAAAGTCAAAGTTACTTTAACCAAATCGATTTTCTTTTTTTGTATATATATTCATCAAGCAGATGTGTGAAGTCACATGTTCAATGATTATGATGATCACATATTAGGACACCTTTTCTGCTAAGCTCCAGTTTCAAAAGTGGTTTCAATGTAGAATGAAATTGTACACGAAAATACCAATAATAAGTTTCACTGCGTATTAATAAAAAAATGACTAATATTTCAATCATCATGATGACTTGTTAACTGGTTTCTATTTTTCTTGCTGAGGACTTATCTTTTAGAACAATTCACTAAAAGCAGGCGAATGATGGTCATAATAATTATGTCGAATTAATGTCCGAACATAACAATTCCAAAGAAGACTTCTAAACCATCAATGCATAGTAATAGATGTAACTAGTCTTCAAGACCATAATTGACTCGTAATTGGCAAAAAGTAAAATTCAAGAAAATATCCATAGATGCAAATGCTGCTGTCAAATTGATAAATGAATAAAATTCTCCAACTTGGCTCAAATAATTTATTAAATATTAATCAATCAGATATTTGGTGTAGTAATCAATTCACAAAAAAAATCCACTCAAAAGGAAGACTTCTGTCTTTACATTTTTGCAAAATATAATTTGCAAAGAAAATTTCTATAACTTGATTCACAATAACATTATCAAGGAATTAATCCATGAATAGATATCAATTGTAAAAAATTTTACTTGAGAATAGTAAGTTCCTGTGTTCAAACTTTCTAAATATACATTCCACAGTAAATCAGACTTGATTCATAACAGATGCACAAAAAAACAAAATATAATTTGTATTTTTAGACATAGAAAAAAATAATTTTAATCTTCAGTGCTTAAAACTTAATGAATAAAAAGAAATGGCAAAGCAAGAGGCCAAGGCCCCTTTGCCAACGAAAAATACCATGCACCTTCACATGCAATAATTTCAGAGAGAAGAACGTGCATCAGCATTTCACACCCGAGTCAATTTCCCGCCTAACCTGGCACACTGTGATTGGCTGAAGCCACACACACCGTTGCCATGCCAAGAAAAGAAAAACTCCTGTTCAACTAGGGAGATTAAAAGGATCCATGTCTCACCTGAAACCGGATTTACCAATTGTCGAAAAGGGGTGTCATTCTACCGCAGTAAGAGAGAGGGCGTGGACTGTACATGAAATATGAATACTGCAGCACACTATAATTAAAATTAATAAAAGAGACAATTGGTCTATTAATGAATATATAAAATAAAAGCAATTTTGAATATAATAATTTGGAATAATAAATTAAGTAAAAATATAATATTTAATGATTTATAAAAAAATGTTAATTTAGAATAATAAAATAAAGTGTTGTGACGTGTCACAACAGTACGTCTAAATTATTCATATGTATGTAAATGAATGTAACAAATGTGCATATGTTTAGCAATGTACCCACATACCTACGTAAATGTTCGTCAAAATTATTCATATGTATGTAATAAATATGCATATATTTATAAACATGTTTAATAATGGTTAACAATGTACCCACATACCTACGTTAATGTACATCAAAATTATTCATATGTATGTAAATGTACGTAATAAATGTGCATATGTTTATAAACATGTTTAAAAATGGTTAACAATGTACCCACATACCTACGTAAATGTATGTCAAAGTTATTCATATGTATGTAAATGTATGTAATAATCGTGCATGTAAACATGTATAACATGCTTAACAGTGATTTCACATTGTATTCACACATACAGACTCTAAAAGTATGCGAATCGTGTTCAGAACCTCTTAAAACATAGAATAACGTCAAAATCTCGAGGCAAGAAAATTACCTTGTAAACAATACTTATACATCTATAAACAAGTAAATAAAATATTATTATTTCCTAAAATTTCAGCTTAGATAATCATTTAAATTTAGGACTTACACCAATTCTAATTTTCACCAATTGAAAATATATAAGTTACTTTTCTAATGATGTAATATGTATTAAACCTTTTAAGGTACTTAATAATAAAATGCATAAAAATTTTGTTTATGAAACAAAATATTAATTTTGTCTACAATTTTTGGATATTTCGCTTGTGTATTTCCGGATTTAATACGAACTGTGCCTCAGAAATAAAAATCATGGTTTAATATTTAATTTTTTCAGTTTTGGATATTCATTTAATCACCATTTTAATTAATCTTCAAAATTTTGCGCGAAACATTTATTGAATTCATTTGTCCCCAACGTGATCTCGGAATCTATATTTTCATGATCTTGTTTTCAAACGAAAGAGCTTAACTGGCAGATTAGACGAGAGTTCTTGTCTAAATCGAGAAAGCATTCAAGTTCTCGGGGTGGGAAAGCCCAGTGATTAGCGAGGGGGATTGCACTCAGACAACCCGAGTTCAATTCCCGACTCTGCTCAAACGGCTACATGCGGAGCACGGCCACGTTAAATATGTGGGTCCGTAAGTTCTTCCGAGAGGTCGTTGGTAGGGGACGGATGGTACGGTCCCTGCAGATGTCGCCCCTACTAAATTCCGGTCTAAATTGAGTAGCACTGTCCCAATCAGATTAATTACACCTTCGGGTAGGTCGGATGTTTTGGGTCGAACAAACAAACGCATTCAAATTCTCACCATTTATTGTATCTACTATATCTATCCCTGAAATGGATGTCTTTACAAATGATCTTGATTGCTTTTCTGAACCACAAGAAGAGTGTATTAATTTCCAAAGATAATTGTATTACATATTTGTATTGCATACACGCTAGTGAAATTATTAAATGTTTATGTTCCTTCCTGATTGTCCTGAGTCAATGTTTTCTGAGCAAATACTGCAATTCTTCCGTTTACGCATAACACCATTGGTCTTGTTAAATATTTAGAATAAAAGTTTTCAACACATCGTCTATTATCAAACTTTAAACACTGCAGTCGGAAATTTAGATGCGATACTGTGTTTTTGATTGTATACTGTACGGCATAGGTTTAAAAAATGCTGCTAGAAAAGAGCATGAACACATTAAAAGAACAAATTATGATTGTCTTGTTATTTATTAGAAAAGCTTAAATTTGGTTGAACACTTAGTTCTCAATAAGGACCATATTGTAAAGCGAAATTCAGCACTGTAACACTCCATTCCATCCTCAATCTATACCCTTCCGAGATACAGGCTGCGCCTATGCATCGAACTGAAAATTGAACTTGAGTATCCAGGATTACGCTACCAATGTAGATACCAAAATTCCTGGACCTGTTTCGTCCATTTTAGCTCGCTTCAGTACGGAATAGTCGATACTTGACAACTTGCCATGTATCGCAATTTTGAGAACCTCTGGAACCCGATAAATTGTCTTTTCATGCAACCAGCATCAAATTTCATAAAAATTAATCTCAGTCTGTAATGTCAAATTTATACTTAGAACCTTATAATTCAACTCAAGGGAGCATTCTCTAGGTTGTTGATTTTGAGCAATGCCCCCTTTTGATAAGTTCTAAGTATAAACCTGTTTTGAGTCAAGTCATGCCAATCACTATACCACGTTGACCATATGCCAACGGACCTACCGTGCTGAAAACACCGGTTCTCGTTAGATCACCGAAGTCAAGCAGCATCGGGCGCGGTTAGTACTTGGGTGGGTTACCACCTGGGAACACCGCGTGCTGTTGGCACATTTCGGACGCGGTAGCCCGGTGGTTTGCGCACTGCCACAACTGCCGCCGTGTTCATGCGGTGTACGATCACGTTAAACATGTGGGCCCGTAAGTCCTTCCGAGAGGATGGTGGTAGGGGAAGGAGAATACGGTCTCTGTGGATGCCTCCCCCACTGGATTCCGGTCTAAATTAGGTAGCACTTCCTGGCCATCCAAACAGTTACCTTTCACCTTTCTGGTAGGTGGCACCAGCGAGTTTGCAAAGATCAAAATTTGCCACGGTCAGAATTTTCAAGGGTAGCGAACAGGCTGGTCGCCAAAGGCGGCAAGTATATAGTACGAGTGTTTATTTAATATTTTTGGATGCTGTTTTTCTTCATTATTTAAAAGAAGTTCGAAAATTTGCGGCATTCTGAATAATCATTTCCCATTAAAATCATAAAATGTACTCCTTCTAGAAATTTTGTCTCTCTAGACTCCAATACACACTCATATATACATTACACAGCCACCGCTTTAAAAGTAATTGATTCGGTTTCGAGTTAAAGGATGTCCAAATCTTATATTAATCATTTGAAAATTTGAGTTTTCGATATGTATTATGTATAAAGAAATGTATAAAGCATTACATTTTCTAAACCGCTAATTAGAGCCCCCCCCCCCCTGCCTACTAAGATGCTTTGCTGTTAATAGCTTTCTCGTATAATCATAAAAAAAGTTCAGTTCTCATCCACACCACTCGAAAAACCAGTTCATCACTCGAAAATCAAATCATTCCATCATCACTCGAAAATGTAATATATATATATATATATATATATATATATATATATATATATATATATATATATACTAGCCGGCTTTCGGCGACCAGACTGTTCCCTACCCTTGAAAATCCTGACCGTGGCAAACTCGCTGGCGCCATAACCCCATGGAGTTGTTGTGGAGACCCAGACCATCCGACCTACCAGAAAGGTGTAACGTAACTATTTGGACGGCCAAGAAGTGCCACCCAATTTAGACCGGGACCCAGTAGTGGAGACATCCACAGGGACCGTATCCTCCTTCCCCTACCATCAACCTCTCGGAAGGACTTACGGACCACATGTTTAACGTGATAGTACTCCGCTTGAACACAGCGGCAGTTTTGGCAGTGGCGGGAATCGAACCCGGGCCAACCGAGTGCAATTCTCACGCGATAACCACTGGGCTATCGCGCCCTCAACCCCGTGGAGTTAATAAAGTTTGGTTTAGTTTAATGATGTTAAAACTAATAATGAAATTTTAAGATGAAAAATAATGTTCTTGTGGGTGTTCTTGAAAACTGATTTGTAAAGTGAATTTATTCTAATGTTTGTGAACTTTGGAACCCCGTGGAGTTAACAAAGTTTGTTTTAGTTTAATGACGTTAAAACCATAATTCAATCATTTAAATTTTATAATGACCATATGCTAAGCTCTTAATTCTATCATTTAAAATATAATATCTAACCGATAAAATATAACATCTAACCGGTATTTTGTCCGCTTGGACATGGGAACGGTAGCACGGGCAAATTGCAGATATAATACCGGCTTTTAAATGTGCATGTGAACGGGGCTGCAAACATTAAGTAACATTAACAAACGGTAAGACTTACGGACCCACATGTTTAACGTGATCGTACTTCGGGTGAACACGATGGCACTTTTGACAGTGGCGGGACTAGAAACCGGGCCTGCCGAGTGCAATTCCCGCTCGCTAACCACTGGGCTACCGCGCTGCCCGACACAATCTTCATAACTTTCTTTTTATTTACACAATTTAGACCTTAATCCAGCCGGAGAGTCATCCACAGCATTTAAAATATCCATAATAATAAAATACCAATTTAATATATCCGCAAATTAAAATATCCATTTTAAATATCTATAAATTAAAATATCCATTTAAAAAATCCATGTTCCGATATATACAATACATCACCACAATTCAATCCACCATAATTCAATCATTTAAATTTTATAATGACCATATGCTAAGCTATAAATTCTCGTTACTTTTTCGTTCGAAAGTGACTTTTGTTTAACCCCCCTCCTCCATCGATGCACGATCTCCATGGAAATGGCTGACGGGTAGGGTAAGTCGTGGGAAGTGGGAACTCTTCGACGTGAAGTCGTCGAGAACATTAGTTCATTAAAAACGGGATCCTGCGGCTACCTATAATTATTTCTTGACCAAATTGGCCTTGTAAGAATGCCTGCTCTTTGAGCTTTCTAAAAATGTAAATTATTAGTCGAAAATTTCGATACTTTTTCGGATGCGAGGATTTAAAAACAAAAGTTCGGTTTTTTTAGCCGAAATTGACTTTTATTTTAAAATCTTTAAAAAATATTAAAATTTGTCCCTGAGATTTGAAATTGATCTATTTTTACTCGCAACTGTCTGCTCTTTCTGGTGGTGTGATTTATGTTTTTTCTACGACTCTGGATGGTGGAGAAAAAAGGGGGAAAAAACGGTCGAAATTGGATAAAACATTAAATAACTAAGAAAATAATAAAATTTTAAAAATCGTTTTTGACGTGTCCACTCCCCCCCCCCCCTCAGATTGCCAAATTTCGTAGCTCTCCGAAGCGCGATCGCTGAACCTATAATGTATAAGGCACACAGATAGACACACACACACAGATATACATTGCCTTTTATTTTTTAAGATGAAGGACTGCCCCCAAACAGTTTTGCCTAGAGCTCCTCTACTACAGGCTGACTTATCAAGCATATTGAAGCCCATAGAGTTCTATACTACAGTTACAGAAATTATAAAATAAGTGTTTACAACAAATACTTTATATAAAAAAAGGAGGTTCAATTAGAATATTGCAGAACTTAGCTCGTACAAGTATGCTCCAGTACCGGGTATCCAATTATTTATTATCCATTGTTTTATTCTTTCTTCATTTCTAGGAAGGCGAAATAGCCTAAAACCCTTTCTGAAATGATTAGAGCAGCTCGGTGCAGAACAACCACAGATAATTATTTCAATTATACTTCCTAAAGGGAAAATAGGAACAGAGCTAATGCTAATGGATTACGCTTCCAGCTATGGTGGCTTCAATATGCTTGATGAGTCAGCTCGTATATAAAGGAGCCTTAGTTTTGCCCACACACGAAAATATCCTTAAACCGGCCCTGGATACGCTTGTATACAAACACGCATACATATACAGTTATGCTTGCAAGCACACATATACAGTTATGCTTGCATGCACACATACAGACATACTTAACAAACACTCATTCTTTAATTCAAAAACGTTCAGTTCGAGTTTAGGTATGCTTGAAACGTACTCTTCCTTCGAACACTCGAATTCGAATTTTTGGTCCCATCACAAAATTTTCCCTATACATTGTATTATGTATGAATAGGGAGAGTAATAATGATCTCGAAATCGCGCCCTAATTCAGCTATAAAAATTGGTTCCCCGAATTGTACTTGTTGGCGTTCATTAATACTGAATAGCCCATAACTCCATTGACAGAAAGAAAGTTTACCATGATGCAATTTTTGAACCTCTTTGTTGATGTGAGGATGGTAATATAATAAGACAGAATCTGTCGATCCTTATCAAAGTTCTCAAATGTTTAGTGCATCGGTGCATGTAAGGTTTTCTTGCTGCCAGTGCAGATGTGTGTTATTTGGTACTGATAAACATTAAAGAACATGATTACATACTTTGGAATTGCCTCTATATAGAGGTTTTTAGACGAAAAACAGTGATCTTGGTGTGTGTTAAAGAAGTCAAGAAGAAAGTATAAACCTGATTTATTGGTTGAGATTAAAACTGGCACAATGTAATTCATTTTTTTTAACACAATGTTTTCTTGCTTTCGAAATTCATAGTAAAAGTTCAGAGCGTCTTCCAGTGTTTTCCCGATTGTTGACACAAGTCATTTATAAACTCCCTGATCAATAAATGAAATCGATTTAAATTAGTCATTCTACCTCCTGGAACATTTTCTCCGCGGTCTGCATATCTTCTGAACCCATACAGTTCATCAAATCTATTTCGAAACACAAGAACGCCACCTTCATCTGTCAAGCACCCTCTTAAAAGTAGTTCTTCTTCCTCCTATTTATCTCCAGCGTAATCCAAAATGTTGTCAAGATTACAGTCCTGCACTGAAACGTTCAGCTGCCTCATACATCTTTCAAGAAAAATGGTTTCTTTTTTCTGTTCCTTTATTTCCTCACAGGATAAACCTAGCCATTCAAATAATATTTTAGCATCTTCACAGTTATGAGCGAGTATTAGGTGAAGGTGAATCTGTGTTAAACGTATCCAAGAACAAACTGAATCTATGCCCGCAAGACATTTTAAGATCGCTTATTTCATCTTCAGAGGAGAAATACAAAGTTAAAATTTTTAGACATCTCCCCATTTACCTCCGTTGAACGGAATCGTGTGACTAACTCTATAGTTACTTATGTGGAATTTTTCGTAAATTAAGATTATTGAGACAACAAATATCAATGTTTCACAAATTTTTATTCCTATTTCATTGATCAGATTTTTTTGTCAGATATGTTCTTCAGAAGAAAGACTCCAATTAATGAATTCATTTGCAAGTTCTGTTTAATCTGCAACTACCAAATCAGCGAATGTCTACATTCCTTTAGAACAAAAAAGAAACCCTTTCTTAAATGTCGTTAATTTATCTTCAGGGAGGGGGCATCCCATGATTATTCTCAGAGCTGTTAGGTCTTCACATGGAATCCTTTTCCCGAATATGCCTCTTCCATACTCTGATAAAATGTCTTCCTTTAGTTGAATTAATTCCTCTTTACGTAATGAACTCCAGGTAATGAATGAAGCAAATGCATCCCATTCACCATATTCTATAAAATCAATACAGATATAGCGTGTCTCTTTTGTAAAGCAAAACTCTTTTTTGAACTTTTCAATTCTCTCTTTAGAAGCACAACAATTTACTATAAATTCATCAAGTATCTCCCATCTCCTTAATGCTATTAACTCAGTGCAGATCTCTTTTCCCTTTTCAGAAAATATAATATCATCTTTCTCTTCTGCAGTTGCGTCCTGTAATATCAATCTGATATTTATCTTATCTTCATATGTAAAGTTTTGCAGTGTAAATAATTCAAGTAGAATCTGCTTGCCAAAATTAAAATTTCTTCCAGTTTGATCTCTCAGAATTTCTCTTTTATTACGCTCAGGAATTTCTTTCCAAAACTCCCTCAAAAGCTTGCGGTAGTTGTAATTTTTTTCTTCATAACCTCCTCTCGATGTACCAATATTATAAAGAAGGGCATTTATAAGATCAAAATAATCACGACCTGTTAAATAATCCCACAACATTCTTGCAATTTTCATGAAGTAATTCTGGTAAGGCCAGTGAAGAAGTAATGGCAACACTCTTGATCTTTCATAGCTGTCATCAGTATAGTGAACACCTTTTATGTCTTCTTTTAAGAATTTTATCTGTTGCTCTTTGCTCATTTTCGAAAAGAGAAAACATAGGACATCTATATAACATTCGTATGGTACTTGTTGTTCGTCCCAATTTCTATGCCAATTCCTTATATTTTCAACTGTTTCTAAAGCAGCATATATTACAGAACCCCCATCGCTGATTAAATTTGTTTCCTCTAAGCAATATTCAACTACATCTATAATTCCACTACTCACAGCCATCTGAAGCCAATATAAATTGGGGTCTTCATCTTCTCATAATTCATCTACATCATTCTTTATATAATAGGACCAAAACCTTACAAAATCTGGTTGATCAATATTATATGGGACTCGAGAATCATAAAATTCTCCTTTATCCCGCTCTGTCAGTTGAGTGTACAAATCAGGAATATGGACATTCATGCAATAAAGAAGGGCCAATTTATACTTTTGTTTAATGCTTAGAATATTTTTATCCTTCATCATCTCTTCTGCTGCTTTCTTGTAATTTATGATTCCACGTAGTGTGAAAAATGAGCTGTTGAAAACGCTGAAGCTAAAATTACGCGAAAACCCTATCGTTCTTTCGTGATATTTTGCCCAATTTAATATCCTCCTTCCAATTGTAGGTATAATGCATGCTATATTTTCCTGTAGCTATTTCGGCTGGCCTAAATTTTCTAATATGATTGCTGCTTTTCTTTCTAGCATTTCTTTCTTCCATTCCATTGGTTCATTGAAATTCCATTCCATTGGTTCATTGAAATTCCATTCCATTGGTTCATTGAAATTCCATTCCATTGGTCCTTTGGTTCTTCGGTTCATTGAAAATATTCTTTTATTTGCATCATACTCCGAACCAGGTATACGAAATATTTCTTTCTTCAGCTGAGAGTAATTGCATATTTTAATACCAATGTGGAGAGCTGAAGTGTCTTCTAATGATAGCATATTGATTACAAAAATTTCCAGTACTTGAATTTATCTAAACTTATTTAATGAAGGAATATACACAGAACAGTATAAATTGTCCAACATGAATTAATTGTTAATATATAATATTAAGGGTTTTAACATATATATTTAGACTTTAAAAAGGGTGTTGTTCGAAGTCTAGTGACAGCTTGGTCTTCTCCTGTTTGTTCTGCTGTCCAGATAAATAATGGAGGGAGTATCTCTCGATTAATCTTTAAAGCTGAAAAGAAAAAAAATCAGTGATAATTATTGAAAGGAAATGCCAGATCTGAAATAGTTGAGCATTTAACAAATTAATATTAAAAAATAGGCTCAGCACATGAACTTTTAACAGATTAAAATTCATTTTTTTTTCACTCTCTTTAGCACATAGAACGGCTGCAAATTATTTCCCATATGCTCTCATAAAGTAACTGGGCTACAGCTGCGAAATTCGGCATACAAATGAGCAGACCGTTAGCGGCAATAATGTTAGCGTACTCAATCAACGCACTTGATAACGGCGCATAGTGCAACATTTAAAACGACCAGTCTTCTCACTCACTCACTTGCAACTGAATTTTCTGCTTTGCTACGGCAAGTTGTGTACAAAAAAGTCTTAGGGACGTACTTGACGGCGCTATGATCAATTGTAGGATTTAGAGAGAGGTCGCAGGATAGGCCTAAATTAAGCTGCTTCTGAAAGACTTATCAGTCGCCATCTTGGTCGGAGAGATAGGGCAGTTGCTCAGTGTTAGCAACAGTGAATCAGAGAAGGCACATGTTACTGTTGCTGAGGCTCGGGATGTGTAGGACTGAAAACTGCTCCAGTCGGTCGTGCAGTCAGGAAAGAGCCACGTTCACACCAATGCGAGATTTTATATCCTACTGCAGTTATGTTCTGTTTTAAAAGAGTCATTCTGATTGGTTCCACGAGAATCGTATAGCTCCTCCTTCTCATTACATATTGTATCACTGAAATTCGTGGGTTTTAAACTTGGACCGACAAAATTCAAATCAATTGTTCAAATTCTAATATAACATTAGTTATTGCGATTTCGTTTTTCTTTCATCAATATATGGCCTAGAATTTCTAATGATTCCCAGAAAGATATGGTCATTATGTTTATTTTCTCGTTATCCTCGCTCTTGTTTAAGTTTATCAAGTCGATTGTCACTATTTTCCTGCTGTTCAGAAATTAATAATGAAATTTTAAATATTTTTAAAATATAAAATGTCATTTTGTGGAAATTAGCAGGGACACTATATTAAAATTATTTAATTTTTTTAAAGCACATTTCGAATTTTTTTAAACATTTCATGAAATGTTTAAATAAAAAATAATTTTGTCTAACCTCAAATCATAAAAATGTATTTCAATGAACTTATATTTAAACATTTGAATTTGAATGTGTTTGCATGAATACCCGACACTAGATGGCACCAGTATAAATAGACATACCTGCATAAAAATTTGAACATTTTTAAGTGTATAACACCTAAGTGGCCATCAACATTAATGTCTGCCTGAATAATATTTATATTAAGAAGGAATACAAAAAGCATAACAGGGATTATAAGAAATACAATATATATAGTTTAAGGGTGAGCGATCAGTAATCCTTCTGCCCTATCCGCTCTTTGTTAACTTCCGCAGATCACGTTTTTCGCCGAAATTCTGCTCAAACAGTTTCGACATATGTTCTGAAAATAAAATGCAATGCTTACATTATATTAAAACTAAATTTAATACTGAATAAAATACAGAATATATTTTTCATTTTAATCCAAAGTATTTTGGTGCTACCATTTGTTGTAGTAATTTAATATTTATGCCGACTCTTTTTATTTTTTAATAAATATTTTAAAATGTCAATTTCTTCTAATATGCTATTAAATACAACAGATCATATACAGTGAAACCTCGATTTTACGTTCCACGAATCTACGTTTTTCCCGCATTTTACGTTTTTTTATCAGGTCCCATTTTTCCGCATACCAATACATGTTAATTTAACCCGGATTGTAAGTTTGTTATTTATGGACTTTCACGCATTTTACGTTTTTTCCCTGGACTGGAAAGTAAAAAAAAAATTAAAATTTGCAATAATTTACAAAAAAATTTGCAAAAAAAAAAAGCAATACTACTATTTTTTCCCTTTGTGCTTTTTTAAAGCTAATCCACGTTGTTGAAAGTTAATCATGAAAACAGAAACGCATTCCACAGACTCCTGTCTTCTTGGATTCCACCCCACCCCCCTTCCTTTGTTGAACACCCGCTGTCGCGGACTGCTCCCTTCCCGGGTAAGAACACTCCAGTTAACCAATCAGATGGGGTGGCTCCTTTTCTTTCGTCGGGGGGGGGGGGGGGGGGACAGGCCTTACCCTTCTCCACGTTTTCAAATAAGCCTTTCAGTTGCTGTTTAGCACGCGGTGGTCACATTTCTAACCTTTTTGTGCCAAAATGACGAGTAAAAAACGCAAAAACTTTTCTGTTGCTGAGAAAGCCGAAATTGTTAAACAATTTGATGAATTTCACAGAACCAAATTAGCGTTCGCTCAATCGCAAGGAATTCCCGTGACAACCCTGCAATCCATACTACAGAAAAAGAATGCATTGAAAAAGACATCGAGAAAGTGGGTGAAAAAAATTCCAAGAAACGGAAAACATTGAAAAAATCTCCGTACGAAGATCTGGAAGGTATCTTAGTAAAGTGGTTGAAAGAAGCTCCTGCCGCGAATGTACCTATAAATGGCACGATAATAAGAGAAAAAGCTGTAGAAATCGCCGATAGGCTTGGTGGTTTGAAAGACTTCACAGCTTCAAATGGCTGGATTGACAGAATGAAAAAAAGACATAATCTTGTGTATAGATCGCTTTCGGAAGAATCATCAAGTGTAGATGAAGCTACAATAGAAGAATGGAAGAAAAATCTACCAAATTTGACCAAAGGATATAAGCCAAAGGACGTATTCAATGCGGACGAGACCGGACTTTTCTTTAACCTCCTACCGGATGAAAGTTACGTTGCTAAAGGAAACTCCTGCCATGGAGGGAAGATGTCTAAATTGCGCCTTACGGTTTTACAAGATCCAAGACTTCCAGTTACGGGGTGCCTGTCTCCGGGAGACTCATCCCCACATCGAAAATAAGCATATCAGGACCAAGGGTGTGTTTTGTATAGCAATTTACGATCAGCATTCAGGCTCCACCAATGGGGGTGGGCTGGTGAGTGGTCAGCTTACGGTTTTACTGTGCTGTAATTCTGATGGAAGTGAGAAGCTGACGCCTCTTGTTGTTGGAAAGTCGCGCAAACCACGATGCTTCAAAAACGTTAGAAGTTTTCCGACAAAGTACGAAGCAAACAAAAAAGCGTGGATAACCCAAGCCCTTTTCGAAGGCTTTTTGCGCAAACTAAACAAACAAATGAAGTTGCAAAATCGTAAAATAATTTTGTTCATTGATCAATGCACTGCACATCCGGATTTGCAGCTGTCTAATGTGCGTGTCGTATTTTTTCCTGCAAATTGTACGAGCAAATTGCAGCCTTGTGATCTCGGCATTATTCGATCTTTAAGGTTTATTACAGAAAGCAACTTGTCCGGAAAGCTGTAGCTGAACTAGAAAATAGAAACCTAAATGACGCCTGCAAACTAAAGTTAAGTATTCTAGAGGCTATGCATTTTATTTCTGAGTCCTGGAGAAACGTTACACAACAGTGCATTTCCCATTGTTTTGAAGAAAGCGGAATCGTAGTGTCTAATGAACCGGGAACAGATGAAGAATCAGCTACGGTGGACTCGGAGGAAGACAACGAAACACTTATCTATGACTTCGGCGATTACATCCCGGAAAACTTAGCAACATGCGAAGCTGAAGAGCTACTGCTCCATCCGTAGACGACCTTATGGACTTTTCGTCCGCCGATGAATATGAACAAGAACAACCGGAAACACAGTCCGTCCCTTCTTTCAGTATTGCATTGAAGAGCTTACAAATAGTGAAAGACTATTTTCTTTCTTATAAAGACCAGGAAAAAAACTTGCAAAGTATTTCAATCCTAGAAGATGCTGCATTCACTTTGAACTCAATGACTAAAAAACAATGCACTATTACGGACTATTTTCAACCTAAACGCCAGGATTCGTAACTAAATGTGTTAAAATGATTTTAAAATGGTATGTATGATAATGTTCTTTTCGTAAAATATACATATTATACCTTTTGAAAGAGTCATCTTTACTACCTTTAGTTTTTTTCTATTTGATTTTTGCATTCTATGTATTTCCCGTATTTTACGTTTTTACGCGCATTTTACGTTTTTTTCACCCAGTCCCTTGAGAAACGTAAAACCGGGGTTTCACTGTATAATAATGCTACAATCACGGAAAGGTAAGTGAACTTGTACTTTAAGACAAAGCTGCAGTCCTCAGTGATATACGTTCACATCGCCTTATCAAATATATAGAATGAGAAATTACATAAACGTGATTGTGGCATTATTATATATGATTTGTTGTATTTAATACTGTATTAGAAGGAATAAGTGTGCATGTCTGTGCAATGTATGTATCCACTCTAACTCAAAAACTAATGGACCGAATTGCATAAAATTTGGTAGGTACGTCACATGTATCTGACCCTGGTGCTGTTTAGTTTTGGGTACGATTCGGAAACAAAACCGCCTATTTTTTGCGAAATGACCCGCAAAAATCACAAGTAAATGTCACAAAATTTGGTAGATAAATTACTTGTGTTATACTCTGGTGCTGACTAGATTTTGGTGCGATTCAGAAAATAACAACCTGCCTCTATTTAAGAAATGGCATACAAAAACCGTCAAAATCTGGAAAACAGACTACGTGTGCTCAAATGAATCAATTAAATGCTTGCTTCCCACTAATTTTTTGACGAGGAATAGAATAAAATCAACGCTATTACTCTAGGACTAACCGTTCTCGAGATATTTGAAATTTTTCGCATTTTTGTTACGCCATCTTTGAAAAAATGTCCAACTACCAAATAAAAAGAAAAATCTGATGTGGGCAGCACATGACTTTCCCTGCAGACTTATATCCACGTTCTCTGTATTTTAATTAAATTTAATTCACTTTTAATACAATTTTCGTTCTCATTTGGTAACTGAACTTATTTTCAAAGGTGGCGTAGAGAAAATACAAGAAAACTAATTCGCTCCATTAATTTTTAGCTAGAATGGATACAGGCAATTTTTGTGGGACATTTCGCAGAGAAAGGTGTGTTCTTTTATACTGAATCGTACTAAACACTTATCAGTATCAAGGTCAAAACCAAGTTACTTACCTACCAAATTTTATGAAATTCGGTCCATTAGTTTTTGAGTTAGAAGGGATACATACATTGAACAGACAGACAGACACACAGACGTCACGCTAAAAATAGATTTTTCGTATTGAGTTCCTGAAGCGTGTAGATCCGTCGAAAACTCGAGTTGCGATTTTCGGCATGATTCCAATACTTTTCCTATACATTACCATGTATTTCAGTGGAAATAAAAATATGTTAAGGCAGCACATGACTTTCCCTGAAGACTTATATCCACGTTCTCCTTATTTTAATTAAATTTAATTCACTTTTAATTCAATTTTCATTGTCATTTGATAACTGAACTTATTTTCATAGGTGGCGTAGAGAAAATATGAAAAAACTAAAATATCTCGAAAACAGCTAGTCCAAGTGTATTGGGGTTGATCTTATTCTTTGTTATGAATTACGTATAAAACAATCAATTAATTAGTATATTTAAGCAAACGTAGTTTTAATTTTAGATTTTAATGATTTTTGCTTTTGACGATCCATTCATTTTCCAACTAGAGTGGATAAAAGCCATTTTTGCGTGCCATTTCGCACAAAAAAGGTGAGTTTTTTTATTCGGTAGATGAGTCATGTATAGGTCACCCTGGTGCAGATTAGATTTTGGTACGATTCAGAAAAATATAACCTGCTTTTTTTTTGCAGAATGGCCCGCAAAAAACGTCCAAATCTAAACTAAAGAACTACGTATGCTCAAATTTATCCATTAAATGCTTGTTTAATACGTAATTTTTAGCGAAGAAAAGAATAAGACCAACCCCATTACACTAGGTCTAGCCGTTCTCGAGATATTTTAGTTTTTCGTATTTTCTCAACGCCATCTTTGAAAATAAGTCCAGTTTCCAAATGAGAACGAAAGTTGAATTAAAAGTGAATTAAATTTAATTTAAATAGATAGAAAGTGAATATAAGTCTGCAGGGAAAGTCATGTGCTGCCCACATCAGATTTTTACTTTCCCTGCAATACATGGTAATGTATAGTGGAGGTATTGGAATCATGCCGAAAATCGCAACTCGAGTTTTCGACGGATCTATACGTTTCGAGAACTCTGGAATGCGAAAAAACTATTTTTAGCGAAGCGCCTGTGTGTGTGTCTGTCTGTCTCTATGTCTGTCTGTCTGTGCAGATTTTGTATCCACTCTAACTAAAAAACTAGTCATCCGAATTTCATAAAATTTAGTAGGTAAGTCACTCGTGAGCAAATATGGTGCTCATTATTTTTTTGTACGATTCGGGATAAAAGAACCCGCCTTTTTTTGCGAAATGGCCCGCATAAGTTTGTATCCACTCTAGCCGAAAATCTATTGAATCGAATTTCACAAAATTTGGTAGGTAAGTCGCTTGTGGGTCACCCTCGTGCTGATTAGATTTTGGTATGATTCCAAAAAAATTAACCTGCCTTTTTTTGCAAAATGGCCCGCAAAAATCGACAAAATCTAAAACACAAAACTACGTATGCTGAAATGTATCCATTAAATGCTTGTTTTATACGTAATATTTTAAGAAGAAAATAATAAGACCAACCCCATTGCACTACAACTAGCCGTTCTCGAGATATTTTCGTTTTTTATCTACATCACCTTTGAAAATGAATCCAGTTACCAAATGAAACCGAAACTTGAATTAATAGTGAATTAAATTTAACTAAAATAAAGAGAATCTGTATATAAATCTGCAGGGAAAGTTATGTGCTGCCCACATCAGATTTTTTCTTTCCTTGCAATACATATGGTAATGTATATGGAAAGTATTGGAATCATGTCGAAAATCGCAACTCGAGTTTTCAAATGATCTACACGTTTCGAGATCTCTAGAATACGAAAAAACTATTTTTAACGTGACGTCTGTGTGTGTGTCTGCCTGTGTGTCTATCTGTCTGTCTGTGCAGATTTTGTATCCACACTAACTAAA
This sequence comes from Amaurobius ferox, assembly GCA_951213105.1. Lineage (NCBI taxonomy): Eukaryota > Metazoa > Arthropoda > Arachnida > Araneae > Amaurobiidae > Amaurobius > Amaurobius ferox. The sequence continues at coordinate 25,852,489 of OX578147.1, forward strand.
AAACTAATTGTTCAAATGTCATAAAATTTTGTAGGTAAGTCACTTGTGGGCGAATCTGGTGCTGATTAGTTTTGGGTACGAATCAGGATAAACAAAACCCGCCTTTTTTTGCGAAACGGCCCGCAAAAGCTTGTATCCCCTCTAGCTGAAAATCTAATGGACCGAATTTCACAAAATTTGGTGGATAAGTCGATTGTGGGACACTCTGGTGCTGATTAGATTTTGGTACGATTCAGAAAAAAATAACCTGCATTTTTTTGCAAAATGGCCCTCAAAAATCGACAAAATCTAAAATAAAAAAATACAAATGCCAAATATATCCATTAAATGTTTGTTTTATACGTAATTTTTAACGAAGAAAAGAATAAGATCAACCCCATTACACTAGGCCTAGCCGTTCTCGAGATATTTTAGTTTTTTATATTTTCTCTGCTCCACCTTTGAAAAAAAAGTCTAGTTATCAAATGAGAACGAAAATTGAATTAAAAGTGAATTAAATTTAATCAAAATAAAGAGAACGTGGATATAAGTCTGCATGAAAAATCATGTGCTGCCCACAACAGATTTTTACTTTCCCTGCAATACATGGTAATGTATAGGGAAAGTATTGGAATCATGTCGAAAATCGCAACTCGAGTTTTTGACGGATCTACACGTTTCAAGACCTCTAAAACACGAAAAACTCATTTTTAGCGTGACGTCTGTGTGTGTGTGTGTCTGTCTGTCTGTCTGTGCAATGTATGTATCCACTCTAACTCAAAAACTTATGGACTGAATTTCATAAAATTTAGTAGGTAAGCCACTTGGGTATGACCCTGGAGCTGATTAGATTTTGGTACTATTCGGAAAAGAACAAACAGCCTTTTTTTACGAAATGGCCCCCAAAAATCGCAAAATCTAAAAAAAAAGCTACGTATGCATAATATATCAATTAAATGCTTGTTTTATACGTAATTTTTGATGAGGAAAATAATAAGAACAACTCTATTACTCTAGGACTAACCATTCGCCAGTTATTTGAGATTTTTCGCATTTAGTTATCCCACTTTTGGAAAAATCTCCAATTGCCAAATAAAAACAGAAATTGAATTAAAAATGCAAATTTATTGTTATTTTGTGCAATTAAACTCAGTTTAATGAATTATTAAAGAAATAAAGAAAAAATGAATTTGAGTCTGCAGGGAAAGTTATGTGCTGCCCATATCAGATTTTTACTTTCCCTGCTTGTAATGTATAGTGGAGGTGGTAATGTATAGTGGAGGCATTAGAATCATGCCGAAAATCGCAACTCGAGTTTTCGACGGATCTACACGTTTCGAGACCTCTAGAATACGAAAAAACTATTTTTAGCGTGACGTCTGTGTGTGTGTCTGTGTGCCTGTCTGTGAGTCTGTCTGTCTGTGCAGATTTTGTATCCATTCTTACTAAAAACTAATAGACCGAATTTCATAAAATTTGGTAGGTAATTCACTTGTGGGCGATTCTAGAGCTGATTAGTTTTGGGTAAGATTCGGGATAAAAGAACCCGCCTTTTTCTTCAAAATCACTCTCAAAAGTTTGTATCCACTCTAGCTAAACAACTATATGGACCGAATTTCATAAAATTTGGTAGGTAAGTCATTTGTATGTGACCCTGGTGTTGATTAGTTTTTGGTATGATTCGTAAAAACAGAACCCGCTCTTTTTTGCGAAATGACCCGAAAAAATTTCATTTATCCGGTCTAGCTAAAATACTAATTGACCAAATTTCACAAAGTTTGGTAGATAAGTTACTTGGAGACAGCAGTGGGGACCTGGTCTACCTTTCGGTTTACAGGTTTTAGTTCCGCACCCCTGAGGATTTACGGACCCACATGCTTAGCGTGATCGTACTCCGCGTGAACACGGCGACAGTTTTTTCTTTTTCCAGCGGAGGGAATCGAACCGAGTCTACCGAGTGCAATTCCCGCGCGCTGACCATTGAGCTACCGCGCCCCCGTAGATAAGTTACTTGTTGGATACTCTGGTGCTGATTAGAATTTAGTACGATTTGGAAAATAAAAACTTGCCTTTTTCTACAAAATGGCCCGCAAAATCGCTAAAATCTAAAAAAAAAAAAAAACTACGTATGGTGAAATGTATCAATTAAATTTTTGTTTTATACGCAATTTTTGACGAGGAAAAGAATAATACACACTCCATTATACTGTAGGACTAACTATTTTCGAGATATTTGAAATTTCTTGCATTTTTGTTCCATTCTCGAGATATTTGAAATTTCTTGCATTTTTGATACGAATTACCAAATAAAAGCAAAAATTGAATTAAAAATGCAAATTTAGTGTTATTTGAAGCAATTAAACTCAATATAATGAATTATTAAAGAAATAAAGAAAATATGAATTTAAATCTGCAGCGAAAGTCATGTGCTGCCCACATCAGATTTTAACTTTCCCTGCAATACATGGTAAAGTATAGGGAAAGTATTGGAATCATGTCGGAAATCGCAACTCGAGTTTTCGACGGATCTACGCGTTTCGATACTTTTAGAATACGAGAAATTTTTTTTTGCGTGACGTGTGTGTGTGTGTGTGTCTGTCTGTGTGTCTGACAGTCTGTCTGTCTGTGCAATGAATGTATCCACTCTAACTCAAAAACTAATAGACCGAATATCATAAAATTTGGTAGGTAAGTCACTTGGAGGGTCACTTACGATAAAACCATTTTTAACGTGACGTCTGTATGTGTGTCTGTCTGTGCAGATTTTGCATCCACTTAAACTTAAAAACTAATTGACCGAAATTCATAAAATTTGGTAGATAAGTCACTTGCGGGCGAATCTCGTGCTGATTAGTTTTGGGTACGAAACGAGATAAAAGTCTGTATCCACTCTAGCTGAAAATCTATTAGATCGAATTTCACATAATTTGGTAGGTATGTCTCTTGTGGGTTACACTGGTGCTGATTAGATATTGGTACGATTCGGAAAAAATAACCTGCCTTTTTTGGCAAAATGGCCGCAAAAATCGTCAAAATCTAAAATAAAAAACTACGTATGCTCATATATATCCATTAAATGCTTGTTTAATACGTAATCTTTAACGAAGAAATGAATAAGACCGACCCCATTACACTAGGACCAGCCGTTCTCGAGATATATTAGTTTTTTTCGTATTTTCTCCAAGCCACCTTTGAAAAGAAGTCCAGTTATCAAATGAGAACGAAAATTGAATTAAAAGTGAATTAAATGTAATTAAAATAAAGGGAACGTGAATATAAATCTGCAGGGAAAGTCATATATGCTGCTCACATCAGATTTTTACTTTTCCTGCAATACATGGTAATGTATAGGGAAAGTATTGGAATCATGCCGAAAATCGCAACTCGAGTTTTCGACGGATCTACACGTTTTGAGACCTCTAGAATACGCAAAAACTATTTTTAGCGTGACCTCTATGTGTGTGTCTGTCTGTCTGTGCAGATTTTGTATCCACTCTAACTAAAAATCTAATGGACCGAATTTCACAAAATTTGGTAGGTAAGTTACTTGTGGAGGAGTCCGGTGCTGATTAGTTTTGTGTACGACTCGGGATAAAAAAAACCCGCCTTTTTTTGCGAAATGGCCCGCAAAAGTTTTATCCACTCTAGTTGAAAAACTAATAGATGAGTCACTTATAGGTGAGTCATAGATATAACTAATAGATGAGTCACTGGTGCTGATTAGGTTTTGGTATGATTCGGAAAAAAATAACCTGCCTTTTTTTTCAAAATGGCCCTCAAAAATTGTCAAAATCTAAACTATAAAGCTACGTATGCTCAAATATATCCATTAAATGCTTGTTTAATACGTAATTTTTAACGAAGAAAAGAAAAAGACCAACCCCATTACACTAGGACTAGCCGTTCTCGAGATATATTAGTTTTTTTTTTGTATTTTCTCCACGCCACCTTTGAAAATAAGTCAAATTATCAAATGAGAACGAAAATTGAACTAAAAGTGGATTAAATTTAATTAAAATAAAGACAACTTGGATTTAAGTCTGCAGGGAAAGTTATGTGCTGCCCACATTAGATTTTTTAAAATAGTAGCATTTCATCCCTTATCCAAAATACACTTGTTTTACCCACTTTGCTCCCAACTGAGAGGGGTGCAAATGACTCCCTAGGGGATGAGTTCCTAGGAGGTCTGGGCTCTGTCCCATTTGTGATCATTTTAAACATTGTATTGTGATTGCAGGTGTTTCAGAGGGAACAGATCCAATTGACCTTTGCTAGTCGTGATATTAGTGTTGAGAACAAATTAAAAATATTACTTGTAAATATATTGTTTGGCTTTGTTTAAATATATTTAAATAATTTAAATAGAGTAAATACTATCTTATCAGATATCCCTATGAAATGGATACTTATAATTGCTTTGTAGTACCACGAATGTTTGTGTAGTGGTTGTTGTACAAACCCTTAATTGACGAACAGAATCCAAAACTTTTTAACGTGTTACTTTCTCTAGTATTGTAAAGTACTCTCTAGCAGCAAAAGTAATATAACTTAGTCAAACATTATAATTCATATTTTTGACCGTTTTACAAGTTTGAATTTCAATATAACGTTTTTAGGTCATATATGTGTATATATGAGTAAGTGTTTACAGTAGCATAGGCAAAGGGGGGGGGAGGGGTGCGGTAAGAGTCATACCTCCTCTTGCTTGAAAAATTACATAACAGAAACTTTGTATTTTCGCCTTTCCAAGATCCTGGCTATGTCTATGTGTGTGTAGAGGCCGTATGTGTGTCAAAGGTCTGCACGAGTCAAAAATTCAGTTTCACTTTCACGCCACTCGACAGAGTTAATGCTTAAACCCGGCCCGAGTTCGAAGAACTTTACAGGTGTAGAACCCGTGCCCGGCCTTGATATGTTCAAAGACCATTTAATCTCGGCCCGGTCCGGAACGAAATGATTTATATGCAGATATGCTAAAAATCTGAATTTGAAAGGTTTGAAAAACGCGGAATTCTTTTAAAATACACAACCCACACGAATTTTAATTAACTTTGTTGGGTTTTAGTGGGTATATTCCAGAAATTCTTAAGCTATGATTTCTTCATATTTGTTGTACCTAAATTGATCATTTACCTGTGAAAGCTAGGATACATTTGTGTAAAATGTTGAATGCAAATTTGTAAAAGTAATTAATAATGTAACTAGTTTTCAAAATTTTCTTCAAACTCAGACCAAGTTCGGGAACTGGAACTTGGGAACCAAACCGGTAAAAATCTGAAATTTTGGCCCATGTGAGTAATTAAAAAAATATTACGGAACAGATTTGATATAAAGAATTTGGCTAAATCCGCCATTTTTTTTTTGTCGCCAACGCGTACGGTGTTTGAAAAGTCCTAACGGACGCCATCTTGAACATGGCGCGTAACAAATATAAACATATATAATTAAAAATGCCGATAATTAACAATACTTAGAAAAAATACGAAATTTTATAAAAACGTTTGTACTTTAACAAAATTTAAGAAAAAACAGAACTTAGAAAAAATGTTTCTAAAAACGTTTGTACTTTAACTAAATTTAAGAAAAAACAATTCTTAGAAAAAAGTTTGTACTTTAACTAAATTTAAGAAAAACAATACTTAGAAAAAGTTTGTACTTTGAAGAAATTTAAAAGAAACGATACTTTAAAGAAATTTAAACAAAATCAAAACACAGTACCTGGTTTAATGAAATCCAAAACTTTTCAAAGAAAAACAAGTGCGAATATCCAAATTGCACAAATAATTGTTTCCACATTCTCATTATTTCTATGTAAATTTTCTGCTTCTACATTATTTTATCTATTAACATGTGCCATCTTTAATTCCTGTATGATATTCACGTTTTTAACACACACAGACACGTTTTTACACACACAGCAACAACAAAACAAAAATAAAGTGGCCGCAGCCCACGATATCAGAAAGCTAAAAGGGGTAGGGTTGCCAGAATTTCCAGAAACACACGCCACGGAACATTTCGCGCGCGCAAACCTGGCGCGCCACATTTGGCCATTTGGCGCCACATCTGGCTCGCGAAAAAAAGTTGAAAAATCTAAATTCTTTATACCAAATCTGTACCGAAAAGCCTATAATGGAGCGCAGTGGTAAGATTTTAAACAAAGTTAGAAAATAATTAGTCACTATAAATGTTTAAAAATATTCAGAAAATGAACTGGAAATAAAATTTGGAAAACTCTAAAAGTTAAAAAAATAAAGGATACTGAAAATGACCTAAAGAAACTCAAAATTAGAAATGTTAAGAATATACCTTAAATAAGAAAAACCAAATACCAGAGACTAGAATATAGTACTAATAAATGCAACAATAAACGAGAAGGTGGTACTAATAAATTCATTAACAATATTACCTCTATAAAAAGTATAAATATTTGTGAATTTTTGCCAGTATTTTCAGATGAAAATTTATAGTTTTGTATTTTGTGGGTAAATCTTTTGAATCTCCACTGATAATATCTGCAAATACGTCACCAAGTTTGCTAAATTGATCGCCAACCGTTGCACACAGACGAAGAGAGGAGCTTTTCTTATATATGAATGACTATTGGTGAATTTTCTGTCCTTAAATTACAAAACTATTACACAAGTATCCTCTCTCGTGAATGAAACAAATTAGATCCACAAAAATGATGTTATCAAATTTGTCGCATAATATTCAATAAAAAGTGGACATATTTCGCGATAGTTTATACTTTTTTTATTTTATATAATATTTTTTATAAATTTATTAGAAAAACGTGCAATATCCTGAGAATGGTTCATGCTAGCCTCCTAAAGTTTATGTCATTTTTTTAAATAAAATATTACATAAGAGATCATTACATTCATATATTTTTAAATGTTCTGATATTTTAATGGTTTTTTCTATATCTCATTCGAAAATCTGGAGGTCTACATTTGGTTGCATTTAAAATCAATAGGAATCCAGAATTCACAGACTGTAATATTTGTACCATAGTTAGTTTGAAGTCCTTCATATATTCCTGCAATATCGAACACAACACACATGCTTTTCCTGTTCATTATACAATGTATATAGATAAGGTAATAACCTCGACGTTTCAAATTGTAATTCAATTTATTAAATTTTACTAGTCATGAAACAAATTTACTAGTTTACGAATCAAATGCAAATAGAAAGGAATAGTTATGCAGTGGTAAATATAACGCTTGTACCAAGATGAACACCACACGTTCGTATTCAGCTACAGATCATGATATATCCACGCATACACAAATGTAATAGTCGTGTAAAATTAAAATCAGAAATTTTTGTGTTAATTTAAACGTAATCATAGAAATGTAATGGTCAGGTCAAATTTACATTATAAAAGAACGTTTAAATATCAGTAAAGTAAGCATAGAAACACTAGGCTGAATTCAATTTATTAAATTTTACTAGTCATGAATCAAATTTACTAGTTTACGAATCAAATGCAAATAGAAAGGAATAGTTATGCAGTGGTAAATATAACGCTTGTAACAAGATGAACACACCACACGTTCGTATGCAGCTACAGATCATTATATATCCACGCATACACAAATTTAATGGTCGTGTAAAATTAAAATCAGAAATTTTTGTGTTAATTTAAACGTAATCATAGAAATGTAATGGTTAGGTCAAATTTACATTACAAAAGAACGTTTAAATATCAGTAAGAATAGAAACACTAGGCTGAATTCAATTTATTAAATTTTACTAGTCATGAATCAAATTTACTAGTTATATATTCACGCAATCACAAATCTAATGGTCAGGTAAAATTAAAACCAGAAATTTCACCAGAAGAACATCATTAATCAAATGCAAATAGAAAGGATTAGTTATGCACGTGCGAAAAATATACGAATCCTCAGATAACGATCGATTGAATCATATATATAATAATCATCAAGAACTTCAAATTAAAGGAAATAATGCTCATTAAAACTTACCACGTGCTAAATATAGGAAGAAATAGTTATGCACATGCTAAATATACGAATCAAATGCAAATAAGTTATGCACGTGCTAAATATAGGAAGAAATAGTTATGCACATGCTAAATATACGAATCAAATGCAAATAAAAGTTATGCACGTGCTAAATATCCGAATCAAACGAAAATAGACAGGAATAGTTATGCACGTGCTAAATATACGAATCAAAAGAAAATAGACAGAAATAGTTATGCACGTGCTAAATATCCGAATCAAACGAAAATAGACAGGAATATTTAGCACGTTTATTCGTATATTTAGCACGTGCTAAATATACGAATCAAATGCAAATAAAAGATATACACGTGCTAAATATACGAATCAAATGCAAATAAAAGATATACACGTGCTAAATATACGAATCAAATGCAAATAAAAGATATACACGTGCTAAATATACGAATCAAATGCAAATAAAAGATATACACGTGCTAAATATACGAATCAAATGCAAATAAAAGATATACACGTGCTAAATATCCGAATCAAACGAAAATAGACATGAATAGTTATGCACGTGCTAAATATACGAATCAAATGCAAGTAAAAGATATACGAATCCTCAGACAACGATCGATTATAGGAAACTTAAAGGATTAAGCGAAATTAAAGGAAATAATGATCATTAAAACTTACCACGTGCTCAGATTTTCTGTAACACACCAACACTACACAAGCAAAACACAATACTGAATATTTTCCCTCAGGATGTCCCTATTCCTCAAATTCCCTACAGCATCAGCGCCACCTAGTGGTTTCGGAATTTAACATTACGGAGCCTTCCTGTCCGTAGCTGCTTTTGGCGAGGAGAGCTGTGAAGAGAAGAGATTATTGGGGAACGCACACATTTTTCCTCTCTACCAACAGGTGAGGACCACAACGTAATTAGGACGGGGTAATCCTAGTGTATTAAAAGTTTTTGTGGAAATATTATGTTTTGTTTATAAAAATGTGATCAGTGTATATTCTTAATGCAAATTCAGCTCAAGATAATAAATCTGTGAATACGAAATTTACGAATATTACAAATTAAGTATAACAAATAGAGTAAAACATTTTTCTTAAAAGTTTGTTAAAAAAAAACAGAGGCGGATATCTTCCATGATTAATTTTTTTAATGATGAAATTAAGAATGAATCAAAATTATTTAAAAAATTTAGTTTTATATAAATCCTCTCCGTTATAAGATCTCTTAGTTTGTCCACTATACAAAAATATTCTTAGCTTTTATTGTGCATGATTGAGGGAAAATTTTACCCTTGTATCAGTATTTAAAGTATTTTAAATATTTTGAAAAATGAAATATCATTTAGTGTGATGGACCATATTCAGCTGTACCCGAAACATTTCTAAAAATATTCAAAATCACTAAAAATTTGAAAGGGAAAACCTTTTTTATAAGCATAAACAATATTTTAGAAATGTCGCTCGGAATTTAAAATGTGGCACAAAGAAAGAAAAATTACGCAACACATAGAAATAAAAGATATAGCACATAAAAGTGAGAAAGAACTTACAATTACAGAAAAGTCGAAATCCAGAAACGGCAGAAGAGTCCACTTAAAGATTTGGAATTTCCCACAAACACTCCGTTCGAACACGTTCAAGAATTGCTACGTGAAGTCCCACAATACTGATATTGACTAGGCTACATTCACAGACTACATATACAGACGTTTATGTTGCTACCGCAGCGCCCTCCATCTTCGACCAAATTCAAATCAAATATCAAAGTTGGCACGTCTGGCCATGGACATAAATGTTCAGTTGCGATCTTCGCCAAGACGTTCTGTTAATATAACCCTATGTGGCCCTGAATGAAACACTTAAGGTGTTTACAAACGATCAGTGAATGTTTGTCAAAGACGTCGATTCTCAGAATTGTGTTTGAAGTGTATTTTGTCCACACGGTCAAACATACTTCGCATCTTATGATATAATGAGATAGTTTCCCTTCATCTGTAGTAGATGATGCTATTGCACTTGTTTCTTAATTTCGCTGTGTTTTCAGAACAAGAAAATGAAGAGAAATCAGAAGTGCCCAAATCGTTACAATAAATAATAATAACAAAACTATATGCATACATCAAAATTAAAAGTTTTTAATAATTTGAATTATTTTCATATAATTCAATGTGAGAATGGATTTTAATAAACATAAATTGAAAGTAGAAAGTGTTCTTCCATAATATAAAAAATAAATACATTTGAAATATGGCACCAAAATTCTTTTAGCTCTATGTACTAAATTTCTAATTGCAGCATTGGGTACAAGCAATAATTATTTTAATTTTTATTTCTAAAAACATTCTAATTAACTTATGTGTGGAATGTACTTTTGACAATAAACATTCACAAATAATTTGAATCAGAGATATTTTTAGATGGATATTTTTTTAGAAGTAGAAAAACAGAAAGTCTATTAATTAAATTATTAAGACATGTCAAAAAAATCTGGTACCAAAATATCTATATTCATACTTATCTGAATTTTCCACAGAACATTTATATGTACTAGTAGAAAATCATTAATTACTAAATATAAAATAATATGTTAAGTAAATTAGTAAATTATTTTCCCAGCTTACTGTTTCCATTCCACATCGAATCCGTGACATTTTTATTTTCATAATTAAATTGTGTCCTCATAATATTTTTTATATCTTTGAAAGTTTTTTTCATATTTCAGAAGACAAATCGATAATTTCCGCTATTTCGGATAAACATTGGTTTCTAAAAATTTTATTGAATACTCTGACAGTCTTGTCTCTCTAAACTTTTATAATTCGGTCGATCTTATCTTGAGTCCAACTCATTTTTAATAAAAACCAAAAGATAAAGATGACACATTAAAAACAACTGGCTCAAAAGGAAAATAACTATATTCAATTCACAAAACGGTAATCGGTCCACGATTGGTCAATACAAATGTCAATCATACTGACTCGTCAATGTTTGACGAAAAAGTAGGACTCTGCTCCACAAGAAAAATGTTTGACCCCCACACTTTGACAAACACGTCAAATAGCTGTTCAGATGATTAAAAATCAGTGATCAAGCCTCTTTGACAAACATTCACTCATTGTATGTAAACAACTTTATACAGACTTACAGCCATACTTTCTTGTATCGTGCAAAAAGATTATTTTTTAAGTGAATCGATTATTTCAAGAAATTGATTATCAAAAAAATGTGATAACGTTACCAGGTATGTAATTTATTTTTATTTAAATAAGAATATTATTTATTATCCATCCCAAATTTCATCCTATACACGTGTTCATCATAAGTATACACGTATTCTCCATAAGTATACACGTGTTCATCATAAGAATTTAGTGCTGTATTATTATCACACTGCCTATTAGAGTAAGAAGCAGTGGTATTACTAGTTAAAAAACTTTTTCAGCATTTTTATAAAATGTATAAAAATTGATATTTACATAGCTTTTTCTAGAGCTAGTTAAGTTGAATATGCTATTGTACGTGTATATATTTTGTATGCTTTTTAATAGACGTAATGTAGAAGTTAAACCCCCCCCCCTTTCCCCCCCCCCGGGGCGGGCCACCCAAGATGGTGGTTTCGGATGTTGGCTCTGTAGTCTTGATCCTCCAAACTGGGGGGCAAATTAATCCGGGGGTAATCAACCTCGCTGCTGATGACTCACGGATGCAATCGCGGAAGTGACGAGGCAGTCCCCGGACTCTTCCAGGTGGCTGGATCACGGGACTGTGGCTATTTATGCCGTGAGCCCAGGTCTGGCCGGTGACCGGAGTCGGGCCCGGCAGGTGCCTTCGGCCCCTGCCCGGTGAATGATTCCGCCGTGTTTCGCGACCGAGGTTGCGGCTTTGCTGGAAAAGAGATGAAGTGGTTGCGCCTCGATGTCCCACTGAAAGCTATAAACCCAAGTTGGTTAGCTGGGCTCGCAGGTATGTACCCCCCCCCCCCTTGTACTCCACGATTGAGTTCACACCTTTGATAGTGCATTTATGTAAGATTGTCATTTATTATAAGAATATCAGTGCATTTAAAACAATTATATTATCAGCATCCCAGAATAATTAAAGAACTAAACAATTTAACAATCAACACGTTAATATACTTTTTAGGACTCAAGGACGGGGTTAGTGGAGTACCCAGGAGAGGAGGACTCCTCCCTTTAAACTCCAGACGAAGAGAAAATAGACATAAAGAGAGAGTAATAAAAGCTTTTAAACAACTGATAGAGTTTAATATCTAAGATATGCCTGGGGGGGGGCGCGACCTAAGTCGTGCCCTTCCCAGGTCTTCAGAAAACTGAAAGAGTTGGGGCCCAAGTGGGTTCCCAACAGAGAGAAAAAAGAGGGGGATAGACTGGGGCGCCCCGAGGGGCGCAGGGCCTTGAGCTTGAGCTGTGCCTAGTAGCGACGACATAAAAGGTAGCTTGCCAACGAAAAACGCGAGTTCCCAAAAGCAAGGGAGGAGTACAGCATACTAGAGTCAGCATCTAAATTGAGAGCACAAGGCTAGGATGGACGCAACCGCTTTTTAGGGCGGAAGAAGACATCTCTCACCGATCTAGTAGGAAACGACCGAGGGCGCTTATGCGAGCCCGGTTGCAGTATTCGATAGTGAGGAATGCTGTCCAACGTAGGATTGTTAACGCTTCTCAGACCTCCGTGGAATTTAAGAGAAAGCTTTTTGACATGTTCCAAAAAAGGCCTAATATTGAGGTCTCTGTGCAGGACTTCTAGCTGGACGTAGACCGGTAGATCAGCAAACATACGCAGTGCGTTATTCTGAAGCGTCTTAATTTTAGTCTCAGCTGCGGTGCCCCAAACTGGGACTCCGTACGTCATAATGGGACGTATACAGGACTTGTATAGCAATAACTTAGTTCGAACGGACAGGCGGCTATTCCTAGCCAAAAGGGGACGAAGCAGGGCGAGTGAAGCCTTTACTTTCTTACAAGTTTCAGAAATGTGAAGGCTCCACGATAATTTAGAATCAAGGTACACTCCAAGGTACTTGTAACTATCTTGCCAGGGAATCGGCTGATTATTTAAGATGAGATTAGCGGGATGGGTATGCCGGGGGGGGGGGGGAAGGTGGCAGCAGCACACTTTCCAACGTTGACTTTTATACGCCACTTGGTTAACCATTGTGTCAGGTCGTTCAGATACGTTTGCAGATTGTCGTGCACGACTTGTGTCTGTTTATGATGTGCGAACAGGGCGGTGTCGTCGGCATAGAGGCCAAGGGTGACAACAGGGGAACGAGGAAGATCATTAATGTAAAGGTTGAACAGTTTGGGCCCAACAAGAGAACCTTGCGGGACCCCGCTGAGAACATTCCTGGGAGAGGATAGCTGGTCGGAAACACGGACGGCAAAACTTCGACCGGTCAGATATGAATGCAAGATATGGATGAGATTTGGAGGGAAGGATTGTTTGATAAGTTTAAATATGAGTCCCGGGACCCATACCTTATCGAACGCCTTCTGGAGGTCCAGAAAGACCAAAGTGGAGCGCTCGCGCTTGCTACGCGCCTCATTATACTTTTTAGGCTGAAAGTATATGTATAATATTTCAGTTTTTTGAGTATGTTAGCTTGTAATTTTTGGTACACAATGATTTATTGTCATGCAATGCGTCAGTTTTTTTATTTAGTTTATGATTACATAAATTAAATATATATCTATGTTTATTTATTTAAAATTAAGTTTATTTATATTATCATATAAATATAATAATTTCGGTCGATGTATGCAACACTTATGCTAGGCCCTTAATTCATTTAAAACCGAAAGCGCGGTATCCATGGAGACGGGGAAGAAATAACTGCGGATGGGGGGAAAATGCCGTTGAAGAACTGAGCGGATTGCCGAGAAATTTAAACTCATGAGGTCTTTAAAATTGCGATCCTGAGGGCAATTTTCATTATTTCTGGACCAGATTGGACTTGTAAGAATGCCATATATTTAAGCTTTCTGAAAATGTAAATTATTAGTCGAAATTATGAGTACTTCTCACTATGCGAGAATTTAGAAACCAAAAATCGGTTTTTTGAGTCAAAAGTGACTTTTGTTTTAAAATCTTTAAAAAATATAAAAAATCAAAATTGAGAGTTGAAATTGATATATTTTCACTCGCAATTGTCTGTTCTTTCCGGTGGTGTGATTTGTTTTTTCTACCATGTCCGGATCGTGGAGGAAAAATGGCAAAAAGGACAAAAATCGGTCGAAATCGCATAAAACATTAAATAACAAAAAAAAAAGAAATTAAAATTTTAAAAATCGGTTTTCACGTGTCCCCTTCCTCCCTCCCCCCCCCCCCGGGTCTCCGATTGCCAAATTTCGTAGTTCTCCGACGCGCGGTCGCTGAACGTTTAGTGTATAAGACAGACAGACAGACACACACAGACAATCATTTTGTCAATTTACACAAGCATGAAACATTAAATTAACTTCGGGTTTCTAAAGATGTTTAATGATTTTTGGGATTTGAACAGAATAGATAGTATACGTATGAATATACATATTCAATAGTACGTATGTATACGCCACCAGGAAAGTTCATAGATTAACTTAAATATAAAATCTCGTCAGATATATTGTTAAAGTTTAATTTATATACCGCCAAACATGTATTAATAAAATAATGTGATATTTCGTCTATGGTCTAAATGCCCAAATGAAATCGGGTCGAAAACTGAAAATGCTAACTATAAACATTTAGCTAGTAATTTGTGGCGCTTTGAAAAGCCTATAAAAGATACAAATGAGTATGAAAAAATTCAATGAACGTATTGAAGGTTACGGAAGTTTAATTTTACGAAATGGAATTCACGCAAATCCATAGGACTGCAGGTACTGCGGATATTTCCTAGATAACACTTGATACTCTATTAAAAAGTCACTATTAACATTTTATGTATTTAGCTATTTATCTGCTAAATGCTAGTAAAATATCTGAAAACATATTATTCGTTTTTATTTCACATTTTAAGCCTTATAAGGGGAATATCGTGAAATGTTATATTCCTATTTAAAAAATTACTAAAGTTTTTTCTAAAGAAGTTATGATTGTTAACTTGCACATTTGGTGCATTTCCGGATGGGAACATGGAAAACCATTTCATAGTAATCAACATTTAAAGAAGTCGCCTAGTTGGCGACGACCAGCTAAATTTGTTGCCAATTGTTATGGACGGACGGAGAAATGGGTTATTCTTATAGTCTATACTTATATTATTTCCAAGTTATTGAACTTTCATCAAGTAGTTGTCTGTTTCATCAATTTGGCGAATTTTTACCAATTGGATGACATTTTAGCCAATTTGACAATATTTAAAAAAAAAAAGACTCACAAAGTTAGTGATATTCCGAAAAATTCGTCACCAACATTTTATCCAAACGTTACGGTATTATACTTATAATACTCGATATACGGTATACGATATACGGTATTATACTTATAATACTCGAAGATTCTTATATCCTTACAAGATATAGAATTTTCAGCTATTAGACGTCATTTTCTTTGATTTATCGTCATTTTTATCAATTTGGAGACATTTTTGTTAATTTAGTAATATAAAAAACTCGCCCCAGTCGGCGACATTCTGCCAAATTTGTCGCCAAAATCTCGCCAAACATTGCAGAGAAGTAACTTATATAAATGACTATTGGAGTCCAACTATAAAAGTATTACCCATACATTAATATTTTCCCATGAATGGAACAAGCTAGATTCACGAGACTGATGTCAAAAAATTTATCGCATGATATTACATATGAAAAGAGAACATATTTCACAATTGTTAATATTTTTTTTTTATTTCATGAGATTTTTTGATAAATTTATTTTTAATAATGTGAAATTTCTCGTGAACGGTTCATGTTTTCGCTCAATGAAAATTACAAAAGAAATCACTATTTGCATAACTTTTAGAAAAGCTTTGATTTCTTGACGGTTTTTCTAAAATTTTAATTGAAAATTTAGTAGGGTACTGAACATTCCATTGCGTTTTAAAACCATAGGCTTCTAGTATTCTTGGATTGTAAATTTTGTACCAAATTTTGTTCGAATCGCTTTATTCGTTCGTGTGTTATCGTCTCCATAGGCTCACACATATACTTTCACTCACACACACATACTGACATCACCTGAAAAACTTCTGAGTCTTGTTTAGGGATGCTTGAAATGTAGTCTCTCGTCGATAACCGAAATCGAATTTTCGACCCAGTCACAATACTTTGCTTATGCATTATACTATGTATATAAAGAAAGTAATAAAATAATTGTAAAAGTTTATCTAATTTAGAAATGAGAAAACATATAAAATATTATATCTTATTCGTATTCATCTTGCATAAGTAACATTTTGAAATCTCTTGCATTTTATCCACTCTTTGCATTTTTATTTAAAATAATTTTTTTATTCACCAATAAATAAAAGTTACTGAAATAAAATTTATAAAAATGCAAATTCCAATATAAATTTCACTTGTAATAACAAATTTTTTGCCAAATTTTCAGCCTTCCCAGTCAAAAATCTCACGCTAAGCTACTGATATATAGGGAAAGTATTGTGACGAGGTTGAAAATTAAAATCGAGTTTTCGAAGTAATAACACGCTCCAAGAATCCCTGAACTCGAATCGAAAGTTTTTGAGCGATGTCTTTGTGTAAGTGTGTTTGTGGATACGATGTCTCACGAACAAATATAGCGTTTCGGACGAATTTCGTTCAAAAAATCGCTGAAATCTACCTTGACAATTAAAAATATAGCTAACATCTGCTAAGCAGCATAGTTCACATATTAGAAGATTATAATAATTAGAAACTAATAGTTTATTACATGAAAATAATAGTTTGAGTTCCAATAGTTTCCAAAAATTTACATATTATAAGCTTTTCATATGTAAATATTGCATTTAACATATTGTTGTTTAATTTGGAAAAGGTGAATCTTGTAACTAAAACAACCATTTAAATGGGCGTATAAAAAACTGGTCATTAAGCTCGTCATATTGATTAATTCTTGCATAACTTCCAAAGGGAAACTAATTACTATTTCACCCCGTAAAAAACGCAATTAATTTACGACACCTTAGACACCCCCCCCCCCCCCTAACAAAATCGTATCGACCCCAGAAATCGTGTAGCTAGCTCAACATATTTCGAATGAATAGTATTAATTTCTCCAAAATGACAAGAATTATCAAATACATCGAATTTCATTCTCCAGGATATTCAATATGCATCAATTTGACATCATTTTTGTTAATTTATTGTCATTTCTGCAACAATTTGACATTTTCAAAAGTCGCTAAGTTGGGTATATTTCGTCAAATTGTAGCAAAATTTATCGCCACGTATTGCTGACAGACAGACAAACAAATAAATGAATTTGGGCAAATTGTTAGGTGACAAAATACAAATTTATTATAAAATATTTCTTTTCTCGTGAATGGAACGAACTATATCTACCAGAATGATGTTTGTAGTATCGCATTTGTAGTATTGCATATGGAAAGGGAATATTTTTCACATTACCTATCCCTTTTTGAATTTTACGTATTTTTTTTTATAAATGTATGCACAGAAATATGCAATATTCCGGAAACAGTTCTTGCTAACGTTCTAAACTTTGTTCATTCGTTTTGTAATAAAAAATTAGCTAAGAAATAATTGTTCATATGACATAATTGAAAGATCAGATGTTTAAAAATTTCATTCGAAAATTAGAGGGTCTTCCAAGCATTCGATTGATTTTAAAATCAATAGGGTTCCAGTATTCATCTATTATATTAATTGTATCAAATTTTGTTCGAAACGCTCCATTTGTTCGCGAGATATTGCATCTACAAATTCCCGGACAGATACATATACACAGAACTTCAAAAACGTTGGATTCGAGGTCATGGATGCTGTAAAGCGTTCTCTTGCGTAGAAAATTCGAATTCCAAATTTCGACTGGTATCCATCACAATACTTTCCCTAAACGTTATACTATGTATGTAGATAAACTAGAACTTTGAGCTGCATTTTTATCACTTCCACAATGGGATTTTACCAATAGCCACATGGAAGTCAGGAGTTCTAGTGCTAATAAAAAAACTAGCTCTAAGTCAGAACCATTGATAGTTGCTGTATGTAAAGGTGATTAAAATTTCTGCTGATAAGATGTTTTTTTACATTCATAATTCAACGAAATAAATTGTTGCAAGCTTCTGTTATTATGGCCACAATCGCACAGACATATTTATATTTAGCCCATTTTCGACGTATAATAAATAAATGATAATATAAAATATAGGTGCTGCTATTTGAAATTTAGGAATTGACATAACTGAATATAAAGGCCAATAGACCAATAAATAAAAGCTTAAACATAATGACTACGGTCGAGGTGTTGAATTAAATTTCCCTAAAAATTCTCCCAAAATATACTTAAACGATGAAATAAGCCCTTAAAAATCGACCATATGACTTTAAAATTTGAAAGAAAAAAACCTTTCAAAATACAATTCTAATATATATCTATATAAATAAAAATGAAAATCTGTCTGTCTGTCTGTCGGTCTGTCTGTCTGTCTGTCTGTCTGTTTGTCCCATCATCACTGGAGAACGGCTGAACCGAATTTGATGAAATTTAGTGGGTAGCCTAGAAATAGCCCCACTTAAAATTTAGTCCGTGTTTTGAGTTTCTACGACCAGTGGTTCTCGAGATATTAGTAAAAAACGAAATTTTCGTTTGTCTCATCATCACGAGAAAACGGCTGAACCGAATTAAATGAAATTTTGTGGATAGCCTTGAAATAGCCCCCCATAAATTTTGTCCAAGTTTCGAGTTTCTAAGACTAGGAGTTGTCGAGATATTAATGAAAAACGGAACTTTTTCTTAGGAGATCTACTCTCCAACTCCGTGGTTTATCCAAACGGAAAGGATGAAAATCGTTTGTTTTAAACGCCAAAATGAAATAAAATTTTATTTCCGAGTTTGGTGCAGGACTTTTGCATTAATTAGTCACTATAGGAGAACATAAATTGTTTGAAACATGAATTTAAACGGAAAAATCTAACTCCATGGTTCATCTCTCACAAGCTTTTACTCAACGATGTAAAGTATAAAGAAATCAAAATGGCTATTTAATTTCGCATTTTATGAGGAAGATTCTATCTTATATCATGCTGCTCGGCAACGGAAAGAAATTGAATGTGTTGTTAATATCAATTATCATTTTTTTTTATTTGTATAATAAATAAATGGATGTAAAAATATATTTTGTAAATGAACGGTTCGATTGTTCTTTTAATTATATATATTGCGGACTGCGTACACACATCACTTTCATTTATTTTAGCAAAGAGGTTTCAAGCTCATATATTGTGTTTAGCTAATAAACTCATATATTGTGTTTACCCAATAAATTCATTTAGCCGATTGTTGAAGCAGAAAAAGAGTAGAACGGGTGTATGTATCTTCTAATACAATTTTACTGTTTTTATTTAGAATATACAAACGGGATCAGGATATTTTATTCTTCAGATCTGCAAATTCAGAGCTACGAATTTAGAAGAATATCTCTAAATAACTTGGTAACTTTTCTTAAACTTTACCAAATTAGTGGAAATGTCTCCAAATTGATAAAAATGACCAAATCAATTAAATTAAATTTGTTTTTTTAGAATAAAGTACTGAAATGATGTTTCTGTAGCATTTGTCGGTCAGTCCATCCATCCTACTTAGTAACACATTTAAGGAATTTTTTTAATATCACCAAATTGGTAAAAATATTTCTAAATCCATAAAAATATCATGAAATTGATAAAATCGCGCTTAATAAATGAAATTAATTGTTTTTTGTTAGGGGATAGTATTGTGATGATGTTTCGTCACTTTGTCGCATAATGGGATTATCAGTTCTACAGTCCCACTTGGCGATAAATTTGGCGATTTTTTAAGTTATAGCTAAATTGACGAAAATGTCGCCAAACCTTCCATGGAAATTGCATTATTCAGATGATATGATTTCCATCAATTTATTTAAAGCAATTGATATCATGTCGCTTAGCAACGGATCCAATATGTTATGCGGCATATTATTTTTATTAAATCTTTTCCGATTTGATTAGTAAAAATATGTATATAAAATAAATTTCATTGACATTGCATTTTTGACTGGATAATATCAATTACGGTCTTCAGGTTTAAACAATATTATTATTGATATTTTCGGGGACTGTTGATTCAGGGATTATTGATATTTTCAAGTTATTATGCCATTGTTTTATTATGACGAAAATTGTTGAAACTCATCCATAGTACGTTGCACGAGTAATCTTCTACAAATGCAAGGGTATATCTTCTAATCTACAAGAATATAAGTAGTACAGGTATATTGGCATATATTTTAATATATATATATATTGGCATATATTGAATCAATTACGACCTTCTGGTACAAAGATTTCGGGGATTATTGATATTATCAATTTATTACGTCATATCTTTTATTTTGGCAAATATTTTTGAGACTCATATTGTAATACAGGTAATCTTCTACTAACACACTGGCATATTTCTAATCTGCGACAATATAAGTAGTACGGGGTTGCATATATTGATTCAATTCCTTTTTTTCTTTTTTTGCAAATTTATTTACAAAAGGGGCCAGGATGTTTTATTCTTCAGATCTGCCCGTGAAGATAATTTTGAATAGTGAGAACAGATATTCTTAAACTTCTCTTTATGAGCAATAAATTCAATATTTTAACTGAATTGCACATGATTGAGAATTATAAGTTTCTTTATATTATATACTCCGTACGAAGAACGGGTATGCTGCTAGTTTACAAAATAAATTTTATCTTTCAAAATACATTACATAGAACCTCAGAAGAAAAGAAAAATGTAAGTAAATACCTGTTATAAATGAATTTTAAAAAGCTTCACTGTAAATCGCTTGCAAGTACATCAGGATTAAACTCTGAAATGGCTTTTCTACAGAATCCCTTCAAACATGTCTGTGCCTCTACGTGTGCAGGAAAAAGATTGCACCCTAAAATCAGAACGGGTTGTAACCTGTTCTGTCAGGTAAGTGCATAAAGGGTTTGGGATATTGTCAAGAGCGCAAGATAAGAAGATCTAAATTTGAATTATTTTGTTCACTATCTCCCCGGAAAAGGGGTAAGAGGGACTGTAAAACTGACAGTCCCTCTTAGCGACAAATTGACGAAACATCATCACAATGTTATCCAATAACAAAACACAATTAATTCCCTTTATTTAGCGTAATTTTATCAATATCAAGATATTTTCATGGATTAACAAACATTTTTATCAATTTGGTGACATTTTAAAAATTCGTTAAATGTGTTACTATGTAGGATTGTTGGAATGACAGACAAACTCTAAAGAAACATCATTTCAGTACTTTCTTCTAACGAACCAAAATAAATCTCTTTGAATTGCGTCGTTCTTAACATTTGGCCATATTTCCGTCAAATTGGCAAAAAAGAAAAGTTGCTAAGTTAGCAATATCCAGCCAAATTCGTAGCTCAGAATTTGCAGATCTGAATAAAACATCCGTATCCTGTTTGTATATACTAAATGGAAACACTAAAATTCAGTTGGAAGATATACCCGTTCTACTCCTTTTCAGTTTCAACAATCAGCTAAATGAATTTATTGGCTAAGCATAATATATGAGTTTATCAGCTAAACACAATATATATGCTTGGCCAAACTAACCAACACTCGTTGTCAAAATAAATTAAATTGATGTGCGCAGTCAGCAAGAATATAATCAAAATAAAAATCAAACCCTTCATTTATATGATAGTATATTTTTATATCCATTTATTTATTATTTAAATCGAAAATATAATAATAAACATTAAGAAACACATTTAAATTAATTGCGTTGCCGAGCAACATGATATATCCTCATAAAATTCTAAAAATTAATTTACAATTTTAATTTCTTAATACTTTCATAGTTGAGTAAAAGCTTGTGAAAAATAAACCATGGTGTTAGATTATCCATTAAAATTCAGGTTTTCAAACCATTCATGATTTTAGAAAGTGACTACGTAACGCAAAAATCTGCCAACAAACTCAGAGATAAAATTTCAATTCATTTTCACGTTTTAAACAAATGATTTTCAACCTTTTCGTTTGGAGGAACCAGGGAGTTAGGGAACTAGGGAGGAACTCCTAGGAAAATGTTTCGTTTTCAATTACTATCTCAACAACTCCTAATCGTAGGAACTCGAAACATGGAATAAATTTTAAGTGGAACTATTTCAAGGCTGCCCACAAAATTTCATCATATTCAGTTCAGCCGTTCTCCCGTGATGACGGGACAAACAGACAGACAGACATATTTTCAATTTTATTTATATAGATAATGTAATACACTTTTAGATAAAATGTTAAGTAAACAATTTTAAAATGTGTAATTGATATTGTGATTTCTTTTATTTCTACTCAAACAATTCAGTACTCCTATCCCCATGTCTTAGACAACTTAAAACGTTGAGTTATTATTCTTCTTTGTGTGATATGTAGTATTTTTTTGTCCAATTTTTTTTAAAAGTCGAGAAAAAACGAAACAGTGACGTTCCTCTTTTCCAGCGAATGGAATTTTCTTTTACTCCTTAACGCCCTATTTTTATTACTTCACTCGCAAATCATATTTTTTAATTTCTGACTCCCACCCCCCTGTTTTTTAATGAATTTGGAATTTTTAATGAATTTTCTGTTAGGTCTAAGTATCTCTTTTTTTTAATGAATTTGGAATCATTTTTGTATTTTCCAGTGCTCTTGTTGGGCCCATGTATCTCTAAATTTTTTCAGATGTTTTCGTTTATTTATTTTTCCAAAATTACTAAAAACAATATTGCGTTTCTTACCTCCTTGTCCTCCAATCATCGCGCATATGATTTTTTTCCCTCTCTAGTTTTGTGATGCTCTTTATCTTTGGCAGAAAATTAAAATAGTTTTAATTTTTACCCCCTCCCCCTTTCCTTTATAATTGTTGTCCCCTTTTCTATTCTATGTATTTTTCCTGCCACTGGATTAGGTTTTGTATCTTCTAACATTTTTTATATATTTTCATTCACTTGTCACAAACTCAGGGACATTTTAAACATTATATTTCTATAGTCTTCACCCCCAGTGAATCTATAATAATAAAAAGAAGAATCTGTCTTTTTGTCTTTAAACAATGCCGCGAAATATCTACCGCATTGAATTTTTTCACATAGTCGCATCTATACTTGAACTAATGCGTCTCGAAAAACGTCTTCCAAAATTTAAATTAGATTTTTAAACGAATTTTTAAATTCCAAAATCAAATGATCTCCAGTTACCGATATGGTCTGGCATCTATATTCACATTTAACAGTTACAGAACCTCCAGCCATCGATATGATCTAACAACTACTTATTCGATTTAACAGCTACCGTAACGATCTAATGCCACGTTCATCTCTTAGACGTTATTAATCTTTCATTCATTTATTTTTTGCATTACGGAGAGCGTATATTTTATTTTTGCTTTGTGGATAGCGTACTGGCAATTTGGAGTCGGCTTACGGTTTGAAAAATTTGAGTGGTGTTATCTGTAAATGTATTATTACTTTCTGTGCAATACATGGTAATGTATAGGGAAAGTATTGGAATCATGCCGAAAATCGCAACTCGAGTTTTCGACGGATCTACACGTTTCGAGACCTCTAGAATACGAAAAAACCATTTTTAGCGTGACGTCTGTGTGTGTGTCTTTCTGTCTGTCTGTGCAGATTTTGTATCCACTCTAACTAAAAAACTAATGGACTGAATTTCACAAAATTTGGTAGATAAGTCTCTTGTGGGCGGGGCTGGTGCTGATTAGTTTTGGGTACGATTCGGGATAAAAGAACCCGCCTTTTTTTGTGAAATGGCCCGCAAAAGCTTGTATATCCACTCTAGCTGAAAAACTTATGGACCGAATTTCACAAAATCCGGTAGATGAGTCACGTATAGGTCACCCTGGTGCTGATTCGATTTTGGTACGATTCAGAAAAAAATAACCTGCCTTTTTTTGCAGAATGGCCCGCAAAAATTGTCAAAATCTAAACTAAAAAGCTACGTATGCTCAAATATATCTATTAAATGCTTGTTTAATGCGTAATTTTTAACGAAGAAAAGAATAAGACCAATCCCATTACACTAAGACTAGCCGTTCTCGAGATATTTTAGTTTTTCGTACTTTCCCTACACCATCTTTGAAAATAAGCCCGATTACCGAATGAGAACGATAATTGAATAAAAGTGAAATAAATTTAATTAAAATAAAGAGAACGTTAATATAAGTCTGCAGGGAAAGTCATGTGCTGCTCACTTCAGATTTTTTAGGTAGTGGGGTTTATTTACGCCCCAGTCAACTCCGGGCAATCCGTTCTAGTGACACAATAAAACAAATGTCAAATTCGTCAAGGTGTAAAATTTTTTTGTAATTTTGCTAGTATTCCATTATTCTGTATTTATGTCACTGAAGTATTTAAATCACATTTTATAGGGGGTAACAATGGACAGTAACAAACAGCTTCGAAATAAGATTGCAGGTTTTTTTATAGTGAAACCAAAAGCACAATAAATTTAAATATTTATGCGATTTTAATTTAATATTCAAACATTAACTTCCTAAATAAATTGCTGATAACAACCTGCAAAATTTTAAATTGTCCTGTTTATACCTTAGGATTTAAGTATTAAAATACTTTTCCTTCATCTGTCCTCTTTCCTAATTTATTCATGAAATCCATTGTTTGATTTGTTTATAATGTTTTACAGCTACGTTATACAATAATTCATAAGATTTATGCAATTATAAAATCAGATTTTATTAATAAGAGGGCAACTTGCATGACACTACATAATGCAGTAAGTTAATTCTGCCTTCTGATATATTCAGAAAAATATAAACGGAGCTGGCTCTTATCCGATGGAGCCGAAATTGTTTTGCGTGAATTATATTTTGTAAGATAAAACTCCAGTAAAGTTCAATAATTTTTTTCGACTCATTTGTTTCGTTTACAGGATCTCAAAACAATATAAATTACTCGCTAACTATTTATAGATAGCTTGCGCTTTTAGGTTTTGGCCCGATTTCATCTGAAAACTCCGACCACAGACCCCACTTTAATATATTCGATTATTTGACTAACTTGATTTGCGGTATAAAAATTAAACTTACTGACGAGATTTTACATTCTACTTAGTCTATAAAACTGCCTGGCTGCGCATAAATACGTACTTGAATACGTATATTTCCATTGTTTCTGGTTCAATCCTCAACAATCATTAAACATTTTTAGAATCCCCAAGTTAGTAGACCTTCTTCATTTTTTTTAAACAAAACAAAATATATCGTGCTTATATGCACCAATATTTCACAAAAGAGTAAGTAACCAGACTGAGCTGCAACAATCGTGTATAAAAAGCTACAATATTTGAAATTCCATGGCATTTCAAATATTACAGCTTTCCTACCCATTGGAAAACCTGATTTTTAAAGTATACTGTTTATAATTTCGATATGTTAAAATATCGAAATTATAACCACTATACTTCCAAACCAAGAAAGTTACCCAAAATCCAATTATATAGCCAATAGGACTTTAAAAGAGTAATAAATCTATGCTTATTTTTTATAGCTATCACATTTTGTTTTTACGATATATGTATTACAAACTTGAAAAACATCAAATATTCAAACTTCAAGTATTCGATTTGACAAGATGATTACTCGAAAACTACAAAAGCTTTTTTAAATATACATATAAATTTAGAAACTAAATTTCCTCATACATATTTGTGTCCCCCTACTAATTATATCTATCTTTTGTACTTTCGAAGATATTTCGAGTGAAAGTCTGAAACATGGAAAAAAACTCATTTTTAAGTTTCAAAGTTTTATTTTTTTTTTTAGGAAAAAAGAAAAGGTTTGATCCAAAATCCAATTATATACACTTTCAGGGCTTTCAAAGAGCTTCAAATTCATGCTTGTTATTCAAAGCTAGATCTTTTAGTTTTTGAGATGTTACAAACTTGAGAAATGGAAAATTTTCAGTCTTCTTTAATTTGGAAAGCCGATTACTCGAGAACTACAAAAGCTTTTTTTAATGATAAACATGGATTTTGGTACTAAGTTCCCTAGTACGTATTTTTGTCGTTTACTATTTATACCTATATTTTATAGTTTAAAATGAAAACAAGAACAAAAAACACTCGGAGACATTTTTTTGTTTTCCAAAAATAAAGTTCTAAATATTAAAATATGAAGTTATTATCATAAGCGTCCAAAAAGTTTACATTTTTCGTAACGCTTCGTTCTCCCTCCACATAAACCCCAAACATAGATGTTATTCAAGTAAAAAAAAACACGTTCTAGAATTTATTTCACAATAATATTAGCAATGTTTTAATTGACGTAAACAGAAATTTATAGCGTTTGTTGAACAAATCAAAATTGACTTGTCTTTTCTCATGAATGGAACGAGTTATATATAGTGTCGATAGTAGATTTAGCGTGTAAATACGCTTTTATTAATTCTATGCATCATTCTTTATCAGTATATTCAAAAAACGTGTAATAGCCCGAGAACGGTTCATGCTATCGCTCTCAAGAAAGTTCCATTTGATTTCTAATGAAAACTTATATATAATACGATTGTTTATTTAATATTTTTGAATGTTGTTTTTCTTTATTATTTAAAAGAAGTTCGAAAATTTACGGCATTCCGAATATTCATTTCCTTCTAGAAATTTTGTCTCTCTAGACTCCTATACACACGCATATATACATTACACAGCCCTTTAAAAGTAATTGATTCGGTTTCGAGTTAAAGGATGTCCAAGTCTTATATTAATCCATTGAAAATTCGAGTTTTCGATATGTATTATGTATAAAGAAATGTATAAAGCATTACATTTTCTAAACAGCTAATTAGAGCTCTAAATTTGGATGAGAATAAAATTTGATTGGTCATTGAAATTAACTAATTTTCGTAAGGTGATGGTGATTCTGTTTCTAAGGGTGATAATTCCCCCCCCCCCCCCGCCTACTAAGATGCTTTGCTCTTAATAGCTTTCTCGTATAATCATAAAAAAGTTCAATCTTCATCCACACCATTCGAAAATGCAGTTCATCGCTCGAAAATCTAATATATACAAGCGACCAGCCTGGTTGCTTCCCTTGAAAATCCTGACCATATCAAACTCGCTAGCGCCATAACCCCATGGAGTTGTTGTTGAGATGCAACCAACCTACCAAAAAGTTGTAAGGTTGCTATTTGGACGGCCAGGAAGTGCCATCCAATTTAGACCGGAACCCAGTGGGGGGACCGTACCCTCCTTCCCCTACAGTCAACCTCTCAGAAGGACTTACGGACCCACATGTTTAACGTGATCGTATTCCGCTTGAACACAGCGGCAGTTTTGGCAGTGACCGGAATTGAACCCGGGCCTACCGAGTGCGATTCTCGCGCGATAACCACTGAGCTACCGCGCTCTCAACCCCGTGGAGTTAACAAATTTTGGTTTAGTTTAATGACGTTGTTGTTGTTGTTGTTGTTCGCGTGTCCTAATTAAGGAAACAAATTTGCGCTGCTTCTTTTAGGTCTAAGACCCGGGGCACGCCTAAGGTAGAAGTCCGACTTCTGCCCAATAAGACATCACAACATCCATACCCGCAGGCGGGACTCGAACCCGCAATCTGGCAGCCGAGCCATCACGAGGAAACGCCTGCCTCTTTGCCCGCTCGGCCACCACATCGGCAGTTTAATGACGTTAAAACTAATAATGAAATTTTAAGATGAAAAATAATGTTATAGTGGGGGTTCTTGAAAACTGATTTGTAAAGTCAATTTATTCTAATGTTTGTGAACTTTGGAACCCCGTGGGGTTAACAAAGTTTGTTTTAGTTTAATGACGTTAAAACCATAATTCAATCAATTAAATTGTATAATCACCATATGCTAAGCTCTTAATTCCATCATTTAAAAAATAACATCTAACCGGTATTTTGCCCGCTTGGACATGGGAACGGTGGCACGGGCAAATTGCAGATATAATACTGACTTTAAAATGTGCATGTGAACTACAGACTACAGACACTGGGGCTACAGACATTGCCTTTTGTTATTTAAGACTGGCCGCCTTTGGCGACCAGCCTGTTCGCTACCCTTGACAATTCTGACCATGGCAAACTTGTTGGCGCGACCTACCAGAAACGTATAAGGTAACTTTTAGAACCCAGTGGGGGAAGCATCCACACAAGGACCGTACTCTCCATCCCCTACAACTAAACCCTCGAAAGGACATACAGACCCACAGGTTTAACGTTATCGTACTCCTCGTGAACACGGCAGCAGTTTTGGCAGTGGCGGGAATCGAACCCAGGCCTACCGAGGGCAATTCTCGCGCGCTAACCACTGGACTACCGCGCCCACCGCGTCAATCTCCATAACTTTCTTTCTATTCACCCAATTTAGATCGGAACCCAGTGGGGGAGGCATCCACAGGTACCGTACCCTCCTTCCCCTAACACCAACCTCTCGGAAGGACTTACGGATCTACATGTTTAACGTAATCGTAATCCGCGTGAACACGGCGGCAGTTTTGGCAGTGGCGGGAATCGAAACCGGGCCTACCGAGTGCAATTCTCGCGCGCAAACCACTGGCCTACCGCGCCCTCCTCAACAACTTCCATAACTTTTTTTATTCACCCAATTTAGACCGGAACATAGTGAGGGAGGCATCCACAGGTACCGTACCCTCCTTCCCCTACCACCAACCTCTCGGACGGCCTTACGGACCCACATGTTTAACGTGATCGTACACCGCGTGAACACCACGGCAGTTTTGGCAGTGACCGGAATCGAACCCGGGCCTACCGAGTGCAATTCTCGCGCAATAACCACTGGACTACCGTGTCCTCCGCGACAATCTCCATAACTTTATTTTTATTCACCTAATTTAGACCGAAACCCAGTGGGAGAAGCATCCATAGGAACCGTACCCTCCTCCCCCTACCACTAACCTCTCGGTAAGACTTACGGACCCACATGTGTACGTGATCGTACTTCGCGTGAACACGGCGGCAGTTTTGGCAGTTGCGGGCATCAAACCCGGGCCTACCGAGTGCAATTCCCGCGCGCTAACCACTGGGCTACCGCGCTGTTCGTGACAATCTCCATAACTTTCTTTTTATTCACACAATTTAGACCTGAACCCAGTGGGAGAGGCATCCACAGCATTTAAAATATCCATAATATTAAAATATCCATTTAATATATCCGCAAATTAAAATATCCATAAATTAAATATCCATTTAAAAAATCCATATTCCGATGTATACAATACATCACCACAATTCAATCATTTAAATTTTATAATGACCATATGGTAAGCTCTTAATTCGCGATACTTTTTCGTTCGAAAGTGACTTTTGTTTAACCTCCATCGATGCACGATCTCCATGGAAACAATTGACGCGCGGGGTAAGTGGTGGGAAGTGGGAACTCTTCGGTGTGAAGTCGTCGAGAACATTAGTTCATTAAAAAAGGGATCCTGCGGCTACCTATAATTATTTCTTGACCAGATTGGCCTTGTAAGAATGCCTGATCTTTGAGCTTTCTAAAAATGTAAATTATTAGTCGAAAATTTCGATACTTTTCGGATGCGAGGATTTAAAAACAAAAGTTTGTTTTTTTGAGCCGAAAGTGACTATTATTTTAAAATCTTTAAAAAATATTGAAATTTGTCCCTGAGATTTGAAGTTGATATATTTTTACTCGCAATTGTCTGCTCTTTTAGGTGGTATGATTTGTTTTCTCTACGACGTCTGGATAGTGGAGAAAAAAAGGGGAAAAAGACGGTCGAAATCGCATAAAATATTAACTAACTAAAAAAATAATTAAAATTTTAAAAATCGTTTTTTCGTGACCACTCCCCCCCCCCCCCCACCTGGGTTTCAGATTGCCAAATTTCGTAGCTCTCCGACACGCGGTCGCTGAATCTAGTGTATAAGGCACACACAGACATTGCCTTTTATTATTTAAGATGAAGGGCTGCCCCCAAACAGTTTTGCCCACACACGAAAATATCCTTGAGCCGGCCCTGGATACGCTTGTATACAAACATGCACACATATACAGTTATGCTTGCATGCACACATCCCATGACACACAAACAGACATACTTAACAAACACTCATTCATTAATTCAGAAACGTTCAGTTCGAGTTTAGGTATACTTGAAACGTACTCTTCCTTCGAACACTCGAATTCGAATTTTTGGACCCATCCCAAAATTTTCCCTATACATTGTATTATGTATGAAATGGGAAAGTAATAATGATTTCGAAATCACGCCCTAATTCAGCTGTAAACATTGGTTGACCGAATTGTACTTGTTGGCGTTCATTAATACTGAATAGCCCATAACTCCATTGATAGCAAGAAAGTTTGCCATGATGCAATTTTTGAACCTCTTTCTTGATGTGAGGATGGTAATATAATAAGACAGAATCTGTTGATCCCTATAAAAGTTCTCAAATGCTTAGTGCATCGGTGCATGTAAGGTTTTCTTGCTGCCAGTGCAGATGTGTGCTATTTGGTACTAATAAACATTAAAGAGCATGAGTACATATTTTTGAATGGCCTCTATAGAGGTTTTTAGACGAAAAGCAGTGATCTAGGTGTGTTGAAGTGTTGAAAACCCAGACCACACGACCAACCCGAAGACTTATGGTAGCAAGATGTGTGGCCGGGAACATGTGATCTTGGTGTGCGTTAAAATACAAGCCAAAAAGAAAGTATAAACCTGATTTATTGGTTGAGATTAAAACTGGCACAATGTAATTCATTTTTTTTTATCACAATGTTTTCTTGTTTTCAAAATTCATAGTAAAAGTTCAGAGTGTCTTCCAGTGTTTTACCGATTGTTGACACAAGTAATTTATAAACTCCCTGATCAATAAATGAAATCGATTTAAATTAGTCATTCTACCTCCTGGAACATTTTCTCCGCGGTCTGCATATCTTCTGAAACTCAAGAACGTCACCTTCATCTGTCAAGCACCCTCTTAAGGGTGAGCGTCAGTAAATTTTCTACCCTATCCGCGCTTTGTTAACTTTCGCGGCACACATATTTCGCCGAAATTCTGCTCAAACAGTTGCGAAATATTTTCTTATAGATAAAATGCTATGCTTTGATTATATTAAAACTAAATTTAATACCCAATAAAACATAGAGTATATGTTTTATTTTAATTTAAAATATTTTTGGTGCTGCCATCTGTTGTCGCAATTTAATTCATACCGACAATTTTTATTTTTTAATGAACATTTTTAAATGTCTATTCCTTCTAATACGCTATTAAATACAACAACAGATCATATATAATGCCATAATCACGAAAACGTAATTGAACTTGGAGTTGAAGACAAAGGAAAACTCGAAGACAAAACTGCAGTCCTCAGTGATGTACATTCAGATCCCTTATCAAATTTATAGAAGGATAAATGACCTTTCCGTGATTGTGGCATTATTATATATGATCTGTTGTTGTATTTAACACTGTATTAGAAGGAATAGATATTTAAAAATGTTTATTAAAAAATAAAAATAATCGGTATAAATTAAATTACGACAACAGATGGCAGCACTAAAAATATTTGGATTAAAATAAAAAATATATTCTATGTTGTTTGGAGCATTAAATTTAGTTTTAATATAATCTAAGCATTGCATTTTATCCTTTAGAAAATATTTCGCAACTATTTGAGCAGGATTTCGGCGAAATATGTGTGCCGCGAAAGTTAACAAAGCGCGGATAGGGCAGAAAATTTACTGACGCTCACCCTTAAAAGTAATTCTACTTCTTCCCATTTATCTCTAGCGTAATCCAGAATGTTGTCAAGATTACAGTCCTGCACTGAAACATTCAGCTGCCTCATACATATTTCAGGAAAAATGGTTTCTTTTTTCTGTTCCTTTATTTCCTCACAGGATAAACCTAGCCATTCAAATTATATTTTAGCATCTTCACAGTTATGAGCGAGTATTAGGTGAAAGTGAATCTGTGTTAAACGCATCCAAGAACCAACTGAATCTATCACCGCAAGACATTTTAAATTGCTTATTTCATCTTCAGAGGAAAAATACCAAGTTAACATTTTTAGACATCTTCCCATTTACCTCCGTTGAACTGAATCGTGTGACTAACTCTATAGTTACTTATGTGGAATTTTTCGTAAATTAAGATTATTGAGACAACTAATATCAATGTTTCACAAATTTTTATTCCTATTTCATTGATCAGATCTTTTTTGTATTGTTTAATTTGTTCTTCAGAAGAAAGGCTCCAATTAATGAATTCATTTGCAAGTTCTGTTTAATCTGCAACTACCAAATCAGCGAATGTCTACATTCCTTTAGAACGAAAAAGAAACCCTTTCTTAAATGTCGTTAATTTATCTTCAGGGAGGGGGCATCCCATGACTATTCTCAGAGCTGTTAGGTCTTCAGATGAAATCATTTTCCCGCATGTGTCTCTTCCACACTCTGATAAAATGTCTTCCTTCAATTGAATTAATTCCTCTTTAGGTAATGAACTCCAGGTAATGAATGAAGCAAATGCATCCCATTCATCATATTCTATAAAATTAATACAGATACAGCGTGTCTCTTTTGTAAAGCAAAACTCTTTTTTGAACTTTTCAATTCTCTCTTTAGAAGCACAACAATTTACTATAAATTCATCTAGTATCTCCCATCTCCTTAATTCTATTAACTCAGTGCAGATCTGTTTTCCCTTTTCAGAAAATATAATATCATCTTTCTCTTCTGCAGTTGC
The DNA here is from genome assembly GCA_951213105.1 of Amaurobius ferox. Taxonomy (NCBI): domain Eukaryota; kingdom Metazoa; phylum Arthropoda; class Arachnida; order Araneae; family Amaurobiidae; genus Amaurobius; species Amaurobius ferox. The sequence goes on from OX578147.1 coordinate 25,885,405, forward strand.
GTCCTGTAATATCAATCTGATATTTATCTTATCTTCATATGTAAAGTTTTGCAGTGTAAATAATTCAAGCAGAATCTGCTTGCCAAAATTAAAATTACTTCCAGTTTGATCTCTCAGAATTTCTCTTTTATAACGGTCAGGAATTTCTTTCCAAAACTCCCTCAAAAGGTTCCGGTAGTTGTAATTTTTTTCTTCACCAAAACTTCTTCTCCGTGTACCAATATTATAAAGAAGGATATTTACAACATCAAAATAATCACTGCCTGGTAAATAATCCCCCAACATTCTTGCAATTTTCATGAAGTAATTCTGGTAAGGCCAGTGAAGAAGTAATGGCAACACTCTCGATCTTTCAAAGTTGACATCAGTATGAGTATAGTGAACACCTTTAATGTCTTCTTTTAAAAATTTTATCTGTTGCTCTTTGCTCATTTTCGAAAAGAGAAAACATAGGACATCTATATAACATTCGTATGGTACTTGTAGTTCGTCCCAATTCCTTATATTTGCAACTGTTTCTAAAGCAGCATAAATTACAGAACCCTCATCGCTGATTAAATTTGTTTCCTCTAAGCAATATTCAACTACATCTATAATTCCACTACTCACAGCCATCTGAAGCCAATATAAATTGGGATCTGTATCTTTTCGTAATTTATCTACATCATTCTTTATATAATAAGACCAAAACCTTACAAAATCTGGTTGATCAATATTATATGGGTCTAGAGAATTATAAAATTCTCCTTTATCCCGCTCTGTCAGTTGAGTGTACAAATCAGGAATATGGTCATTCATGCAATAAAGAAGGGCCAATTTATACTTTTGTTTAATGCTTAGAATATTTTTATCCTTCATCATCTCTTCTGCTGCTTTCTTGTAATTTATGATTCCACGTAGTGTGAAAAATGAGCTGTTGAAAACGCTGAAGCTAAAATTACGCGAAAACCCTATCGTTCTTTCGTGATATTTTGCCCAATTTAATATCCTCCTTCCAATTGTAGGTATAATGCATGCTATATTTTCCTGTAGCTGTTTCGGCTGGCCTAAATTTTCTAATATGATTGTTGCTTTTTCTTCCATCACCCAATTCCATTCCGTTTTTCGGTTCATTGAAAATATTCTTTTATTTGCATCATACTCCGAACCAGGTATACGAAATATTTCTTTCTTCAGCTGAGAGTTATTGCAAATTTTAATACCAATATGGATAGCTGCAGTGTCTTCTAATGATAGCATATTGATTACTAAAGTATCCAGTACTTGAATTTATCTAAACTTATTTAATGAAGGAATAAAAACAGAACAGTATAAATTGTCCAACATGAATTAAGTGTTAATATATAATATTAAGGGTTTTAACATATATATTTAGACTTTAAAAAGGGTGTTGTTCGAGGACTAGTTACAGCTTGGTCTTCTGCTGTTTGTTCTGCTGTCCAGATAAATAATGGAGAGAGTATCTCTCGATTAATCTTTAAACTGAAAAGAAAAAAAAACAGTGATAATTATTGAAATGAAACTAAGTTAAATGCCAGATCTGAAATAGTTGAGCATTTAACAAATTAATATTAAAAAATAGGCTCAGCGCATGAACTTTTAACAGATTAAAATTCATTTTTTTTTCACTCTCTTTAGCACATAGAACGGCTGCAAATTATTTCCCATATGCTCTCATAAAGTAACTGGGCTACAGCTGCGAAATTCGGCATACAAATGAGCAGACCGTTAGCGGCAATAATGTTAGCGTACTCAATCAACGCACTTGATAACGGCGCATAGTGCATCATTTAAAACGACCGGTCTTCTCACTCACGGACAATTGCAACTGAATTTTCTGCTTTGCTACGGCAAGTTGTGTACAAAAATGCCTTAGGGACGTACTCGACGGCGCTATGATCATTTGTAGGATTTAGAGAGAGGTCGCAGGATAGGCCTAAATTAAGCTGCTTCTAAAAGACTTATGAGTCGCCATCTTGGTCGGAGGGATAGGGCAGTTGCTCAGTGTTAGCAACAGTGAATCAGAGAAGACACATGTTACTGTTGCTGAGGCTCGGGATGTATAGGACTGAAAACTGCTCCAGTCGGTCGTGCAGTCAGGAAAGAGCCACTTCCACAACAATGCGAGATTTTATATCCTACTGCAGTTATGTTCTGTTTTAAAAGAGTTATTCTGATTGGTTCCACGAAAATCGTTTAGCTCCTCTTTCTCATTACATATTGTATCACTGAAATTCATGGGTTTTAAACTTGGACCGACAAAATTCAAATCAATTGTACAAATTCTAATATAACATTTGTTATTGCGATTTCGTTTTTCTTTCATCAATATATGCCTAGAATTTCTAATGATTCCCAGAAAGATGTGGTCATTATGTTTATTTTCCCGTTATCCTCGCTCTTGTTTAAGTTTATCAAGTCGATTGTCACGATTTTCCTGCTGTTCTGAAATTAATAATGAAATTTTAAATATTTTTAAAATATAAAATGTCATTTTGTGGAAATTAGCAGGGACACTATATTAAAATTATTTAATTTTTTTAAAGCACATTTCGAATTTTTTTAAACATTTCATGAAATGTTTAAATAAAAAATAATTTTGTCTAACCTCAAATCATAAAAATGTATTTCAATGAACTTATATTTAAACATTTAAATTTGAATGTGTTTGCATGAATACCCGACACTAGATTGCACCAGTATAAATAGACATACCTGCATAAAAATTTGAACATTTTTAAGTGTATAACACCTAAGTGGCCATCAACATTGCCTAAATAATATTTATATTAAGAAAGAATACAAAAAGCATAACAGGGATTATAAGAAATACAATATATATAGTTTAAGTGTGAGCGTCAGTAATCCTTCTGCCCTATCCGCTCTTTGTTAACTTCCGCAGATCACGTTTTTCGCCGAAATTCTGCTCAAACAGTTTCGACATATGTTCTGAAAATAAAATGCAATGCTTACATTATATTAAAACTAAATTTAATACTGAATAAAATATAGAATATATTTTTCATTTCAGTCCCAAAGGATAATAGAGTGTGTTATATTCTTCGCCTCGTCAGAAATTGCGTAAGAAACAAGAACATAATTGATACATTTGAGAATACGTAGTTTTTCCTTTATTTTAGATTTTGCGATTTCTGCGGTCCATTTTGTAAAAAGGGCAGGTTGTTCTTTCCCGAATCGCCAGAGTATCCCACAAGTAACTTACATACCAAATTTGGTGAAATTTGGTCAATTAGTATTTTAGCTAGGGTGAATACATGAACTTTTTACATGCCATTTTTAAAAAAAAGGTGGGTTCTGTTTTTACGAATCCTACCAAAAACTAATCAACACCAAGGTCTTACCCACGTGACTTACCTACCAAATTTTATAAAATTCGGTCCAGTAGTTTTTTAGTTAGAGAGGAAACATACATTGCACAGACAGACAGACACACACACACACACACACAGATACACGATCAGGCGTCACTCTAAAAATACTTTTTCCGTATTCTAGTGGTCTCGAAATGTGTAGATTCGTCGAAAACTCGAGTCGCGATTTTCGACATGATTCCTATACTTCCCTATACAATACCAGTTATCAAAAAAATAAAGAAAAAATGTATTTGAGTCTGCGGGAAAGTCATGTGCTGACCTCATCAAATTTTTACTTTCCCTGCAATACATGGTAATGTATAGGGAAAGTATTGGAATCGTACCAAAAATCGTAACTCGAGTTTCCCGCGGATCTACATGTTTCAAGACTTCTAGAATTCAAGTACTTATTCTACATGTAAAATTTGGGATAAATGAACCTGCCTTTATTGCGAAATTGACCGCAAAAATTGTATAGCTGACAAACAAATTGATCCACTTACACAACATTTAGAAGATAAGTCGCTCGTAGGACAACTGTGATAAGTCAGTTGTGGGCGACCATGGTGCTGATTTGATTTTGATACGATTCGGGATAAATGAACCTGCCTTTATTGCGAAATGGATAGCTAAAATTGTATAGTTGACAAACTATTTGATCCACTTACATAAAATTTAGAAGATAAGTCGCTCGTAGGACAACTGTGATAAGTCATTTGTTGATAAGCCACTTGTGGGCGATCCTGGTGCCGATTTGATTTTGATACGATTCGGGATAAATGAACATGTCTTTATTTCGAAATGGACCGCAAAAATTGTATAGCTGACAAACTAATTGATCCACTTACACAAAATTTGGTAGATAAGTAGCTCGTAGGATACTGTGATGCTGATTGGATTTTCATACTATTCGAGAAAAAACCAGAATCTGCTTCTTTGCGAAATGACTCGCAAACCTAATAAATTCGATCTAAAATAAAATACTACATGTGCAAGACTGTGAAACTATAAAATAAATGACTAAAATTGATGAAATATATTAATTAAGTACTTGTTCTACATGTAAAATTTGGCAACTAAGGGAATAAAGTTGACCCCATGACTGTAGTATAAACCGTTCTCGAGATATTGTAGTTTTTGGAATTTTAAGAATCTGATGAATTTAAAGTAAATTATGTTGCCGCACGAAACGAAGATGCAACAACAAAATGCGAATTGTATATAATAACAGAAAATTATCCATATTATTTAATACAATTAAACCCAATTTAATTCATAATGAAATAAAAAATTACAAAATGATTTTGAATCTGCAGGAAAAGTCATGTGCTGCTCACAACAGACTTTTGTAAACTATACAACATATATTTTTATTTTGAAAATGTATATATAAAAATGTTTCTGAAATTTAGTGGGCGTTATAAAATTTTGAAACAGTTTAATCTTATTTTATTTATGAAAAATATATAGCATACTGTACAGCTGCTATATTTCATCCCATTTTCATAACAAACTTTAAAAAATCAATATACGTTATTTTTCCCAAGGAAACTACGTGTCATACATCACCTTTTGCTGGATAATAAATTAATGATTCTGAAACTTATTTTTGGGCATAAAAAGTACTTGGAACCCACATTATTTCTTTTAAGTGAGTTGTAGAAACTAGGTACATTTTCTCTTATAAAGGATTAGAACTTATCCCTGCTTAAATTTTATGTACATTTTTTCAGACCTTAATGAATCAATACCTTAGTTGTTTTGAGAAAATTTCATTGAAATTTAGTGGAGATCGTTAATGGCCAATAATAAAAAAATAATTGGAAACAAAATTTACATCTTCTAAAATTCGATTTTCAATTTTGATCGCAATTTTTAATTTTAAATTTTTCTGAAAATTCAATTTTAAACTTTAATAGGTGTTAATAATTTTCTAATATCGCACTTCATAACTCTTACTGAAAATGAACTATTTCCTAGTAGAAAATGTATCAGCCGTTGCTTCAGATTTAAAACAAGTATTCAATGAATTAATCATTAAAATTTTCAAAACACGACAGGTCGGACATTGAATAAATGAAGAGTCCTTACTCTAAATTACGGGCAACCCCAGTTACGAAGTAATCTTCAAATAACCGGACATTTGCGGGTTTCTGTAAAAACTTGACAACGAGTCATATAGTTTCTCAGTTTAAGAATTTTACTTTAAACTTTAATAGGTGTAAATAATTTTCTAATATCGCACTTCATAACTCTTACTGAAAATGAACTATTTCCTAGTAGAAAATGTATCAGCCGTTGCCTCAGATTTAAAACAAGTATTCAACGAATTAATCATTAAAATTTTCAAAACACGACAGGTCGGACATTGAATAAATGAAGAGTCCTTACTCTAATTTACGGGCAACCCCAGTTACGAAGTAATCTTCAAATAACCGGACATTTGCGGGTTTCTGTAAAAACTTGACAACGAGTCACATAGTTTCGCAGTTTAAGAATTTTACTTTCTTATAGGCATTATTGTTTTCCCGAAATTTTTTTATTTCAAGATTTTGATGACAATACATGTTTCAAGACCTCCTGAACACATTTCGTCTATTATTATATTAACACCCATTTGGTTGTTGTCGATACTTGTGCACAGGATAGTAGGGAATAGTAGGAGGTTCTGGCTCACCTGGTGCTGAGCCCTCTTCGGGGGGAGGGACGAATCATTCCTCGAGGGGTACATCGTCAAACTTGATATCAATCATTTTTTAACCCCTTTAAAATGAAAGGTCACTTGCAGTAATTGTGATCATATGCAACAATACAGATTTTTAAAACTTTTTCTTGCAAAATAAATAAAATGAAAAAAAATTAAAATCTGATGGGGGCAGCACATGACTTTCCTTATATAATGCAATGGATGTACTAGTTTTACAGTCAAAAATTAATGTATAAGATCCACGGCGCTGTGTTTTTATCGTTGAATGAATGGTACATGGGTGATTTACGAATGACAACATGTAAAACTAGTTCAAAATACTCAGTTAACTTATACTTCGCGCAAGTCTAAATAAACAATCATCAATATTGATAGCATCCTCAATAAGCGATATAGTCCTTTATTAAAATATTTTAATAATTACCTCATCAATTAGGCTTAATTTTCATTAATTTAGCGTCATTTTTGCAATTTTGACGAAATTTTTGTCAATCTGGGACGAAATATCGCCAAGTTGGCAATACTTTGATAAATTATTCGCTAAGTTTGCCAATATATCACCAAGTGTTACAGACAAAAGGAGAGAAGAGTATTTCTTATATACTAAAATTTATGCTCGTCATATGACGGAAATCAGAATTTGTGAGACATTACTTCCCATTTGGCGTCATTTTTATCAATTTGGCAATATTTTTGTCATTTTAGCAACATTTAAAGTAGTCGCCAACTTGGCGACGTTCCACTAAATATCTCGCCAAGCATTGCGGACGGACGGAGAAATGTGCTATTCTTATTTTCTTTCCAAGATATAGAACTTTCATCATCTAGTCGTCATTTTCATTGATTTAGCGTCATTTTTATCAATTTGGCGACATTTTCGTTAATTTTGCAACATTTAAAAAAGTCTCCAAGTTGGCGGCATTCTGCCAATATCTCGTCAAGCATTATGGACGGAGAAATAAGTTATTCTTGTAGCAGATAACTGACTATTGGCGTCCAAATAAAAAGGTATTATCTAAAGTGTCTTGTTTCATGAATGGAAATACTGGCTAGTTCCACGAAAATGATGTCAAAAAATTTATCGCATGATATTACTTATTATTTATCGCATGATATTACTTATTAATTATCGCATGATATAATTTAACATTGAATAAGAGTAATAAAATATACTTTTTATCATTTTACCTATTAGGATCAGTCTTCCACAAATTTAAAGATAATAATTTATAACTGTAATTTCTTAATAGTAAACTATATTTTTAACATTCTGCTGGGAATACAGTAACATAAATGCATTTTCTTTTTTTTGCAACTTTCAGCAAAGTTAAACAGTAATCGACCTTATGTGAGATTTCAATGATGGGAAAACTTTTGAAGTTTGGTAAACTCGTTAATTATAGATAATTGTATTAAATAGAAAAAAATATTGATTGGTTTATTCACATTTAACATTGAATAAGAGTAATAAAACATACTTTTTATCATTTTACCTATTTTATCAGTCATCCACAAATTTTAATATAACAATTTGTAACTGTATATTTTAATGAATGTTAAGGTAGGAAAAATAAAGTATCAGTACAAAATATATTTTCTTCTACATAATTTTTAGTCCATGGTTCAAACCTATTTCACAAAGTTAAAAAAAAATTATCCTCACATTGCCATAGGTACTTTTAAAACAGCATGCAACTATACATAAAATTTAATGCAAGTTAGCTCTGTCATATTGACACCTAGGATCTAGAGCTGATAACATAGAAATTTCTTTATAATGTCCTTAAAATTTGAAGAGCAAATTCCCATCAAACAGCTTGTAATATATATATATATATATATATATATATATATATATATATTTAAAAACAATAAATTAAAAACTTTAATCTCAGGACTAGAATTGTAACTATTCATTATAAGATGCTTTATAAAATCTCAAAAAGAAAAATAAGCAAGTAAATACCTTTTATAAATGAATTATAGTGATCTCCACACTTGCACTGAGTGACGATATTTTTCTAAAAGTGCTAGGTGTAACCAGGCGAATAATTGTACGCTAAAAATAAAGAACCAGTTGTAAGCCTCTATTGTCAAGTAGTTCAGAAAGAGTTTGGAAAGGAATGTCAGAAACACAGCAGTACAAGATAACAACAGTGCTCTAATAGAGACTTGAGATAACAAGCTTGTAGAGTCCTGATAACAGTTTATTCCCGCTTCATTCCTTACGCCACCCTTTTTACTTTCCCTGCAATACATGGTAATGTATAGGGAAAGTATTGGAATCATACCGAAAATCGCAACTCGAGTTTTCGACGGATCTACACGTTTCGAGACCTCTAGAATACGAAAAACCATTTTTAGCGTGACGTCTGTGTGTGTGTCTGTGCAGATTTTGTATCCGCTCTAACTAAAAACCTAATCAACCGAATTTCACAAAATTTGGTAGGTAAGTCACTTGTGGGCGAATGTGGTGCTGATTTGTTTTGGGTACGATTTGGAATAAAAGAACCCGCCTTTTTTTTGCAAAATGGCCCGCAAAAATCGTCAAAATCTAAACTAAAGAACTAGGTATACTCAAATATATCCATTAAATGCTCGTTTAATACGTAATTTTTAACGACGAAAATAATAAGTCCAACCACATTACAGTAGGACTAGCCGTTCTCGAGATATTTTAGTTTTCCGTATTTTCTCTGCGACACCTTTGAAAATAATTCCGGTTACCGAATGAGAACGAAAATTGAATTAAAAGTGAAATAAACTAAATTAAAATAAAGAGAACGTTAATATAAGTCTGCAGGGAAAGTCATGTGCTGCCCACATCAGATTTTTACTTTCCCTGCTATACATGGTAATGTATAGGGAAAGTATTGGAATCATGTCGAAAATCGCAACTCGAGTTTTCGACGGATCTACACGTTTCGAGACCTCTAGAATACGAAAAAACTATTTTTAGCGTGACGTCTGTGTGTGTGTCTGGGTGATTGTCTGTCTGTGCAGATTTTATCCACTCTATCTAAAAAACTAATTGACCGAATTTCATAAAATTTGGTAGGTAAGTCACTTGTGCACGAATCTGGTGCTGATTAGTTTTGGGTATGACTCGGGTTAAAAGAACCCGCCTTTTTTTGCGAAATGGCCCGCAAAAGCTTGTATCCACTCTAACTGAAAAACTAATGGACCGAATTTCACAAAATTTGGTAGATAAGTCGCTTGTAGGCCACCCTGGTGCTGATTAGATTTTGGTATAATTCGAAAAAAAATAACCTGCCTTTTTTGGCAAAATGGCCCGCAAAAATCAACAAAATCTAAACTTAAGAACTACGTATGCTCAAATATAGCCATTAAATACTTGTTTAATACGCAATTTTTAGCGAAGAAAAGAATAAGACCAACCCCATTACACTAGGACTAGCCGTTCTCGAGATATTTTAGTTTTTCGTATTTTTCCTACACCATTTTTGAAAATAAGTCCAGTTTTCAAATGAGAACGAAAATTGAATTAAAAATCTGATGTGGGCAGCACATGACTTTCCCTGCAAACTTATATCCACGTTCTATTTATTTCAATTAAATGTAATTCACTTTTAATTCAAATTTCATTCTCATTCGGTAACCGGGCTTATTTTCAAAGGTGGCGTAGGGAAAGTACGAAAAACTAAAATATCTCGAGAACGGCTAGTCCTAGTGTAATGGGGTTGGTCTTATTCTTTTCGTCGTTAAACATTACGTATTAAACGGGCATTTAATGGATATATCTAAGTATACCAAGTTCTTTAGTTTAGATTTTGAAGATTTTTGCGGGCCGTTTTGCAAAAAAAGGCAGGTTATTTTTTTCCGAATCGTACCAAAATCTAATCAGCACCAGAGTGACCTATACGTGACTCATCTACCGAATTTTGTGAAATTCGGTTCATTAGTTTTTGAGCTAGAGTGGATACAAGCTTTTGCGGGCCATTTCGCAAAAAAAGGCGGGTTCTTTTATTCCGAATCGTACCCAAAACTAATCAGCACTAGCCCCGGCCACAAGTGACTTACCTACCAAATTTTGTGAAATTCGGTCGATTAGTTTTTTAGTTACAGTGGATACAAAATCTGCACAGACAGACAGACAGACAGACAGACACACGCACAGACGTCACGCTAAAAATGGTTTTTTCGTATTCTAGGGGTCTCGAAACGTGTAGATCCGTCGAAAACTCGAGTTGTGATTTTCGGCATGATTCCAATACTTTCCCTATACATTACCATGTATTGCAGGGAAAGTAAAAATTAATTAAATTTAATTTAAATAAATAGAACGTGAATATAAGTCTGCAGGGAAAGTCATGTGCTGCCCACATCAGATTTTTACTTTCCCTGCAATACATGGTAATGTATAGGGAAAGTATTGGAATCATGCCGAAAATCGCAACTCGAGTTTTCGACGGATCTACACGTTTCGAGACCTCTAGAATACGAAAAATCCATTTTTAGCGTGACGTCTGTGTGTGTGTGTGTCTGTCTGTGCAGATTTTATATCCACTCTAACTAAAAAAGTAATTGACCGAATTTCATAAAATTTGATAGATAAGTCACTTGTGGGCGAATCTGGTGCTGATTAGTTTTGGGTACAGTTCGGGATAAAAGAACCCGCGTTTTTTTGCAAAATGTCCCGCTAAAGATTGTATCCACTCTAGTTGAAAAACTAATGGACCAAATTCCACAAAATTAGGTAGATAAATCACTTATGGGACACCCTGGTGCTGATTACATTTTAGTACGATTCGGAAAAAAATAACCTGCCTTTTCTTGCAAAATGGCCCGCAACAATCCCCAAAATTTAAAATAAAGAACTACGTATGCTGAAATATATCCATTAAATGCTCGTTTTATACGTAATTTTTAACGAAGAAAAGAATGAGGCCAACCCCGTTACACTAGGACTAGCCGTTCTCGGGATATTTTCGTTTTTTCTCTAAGCCACCTTTGAAAGTGAGTCCAGTACCAAATCAGAACGAAAATTGAATTAAAAGTGAAATAAAGTCTGCAGGGAAAGTCATGTGCTGCCCACTTCAGATTTTTACTTTCCCTGCAATACATGGTAATATATAGGGAAAGTATTGAAATCATGCCGAAAATCGCAACTCGAGTTTTCGACGGATCTACACGTTTCGAGACCTCTAGAATACGAAAAAACCATTTTTAGCGTGACGTCTGTGTGAGTGTCTGTCTGTGCAGATTTTGTGTCCACTCTAACAAAAAAACTAATGGACCGAATTTCACAAAATTTTGTAGGTAAGTCACTTGTGGGTAGGGCTGGTGCTGATTAGTTTTGGGTACGATTCGGTGTAAAAGAACCCGCCTTTTTTTTGCGAAATGTCCCGCAAAAGCTTGTATCCACTCTAGCTGAAAAACAAATGGACTGAATTTCACAAAATTCAGTAGATGTGTCACGTATAGGTCACCCTGGTGCTGATTAGATTTTGGTATGATTCAGAAAAAAATAACCTGCCTGTTTTTGCAGAATGTCCCGCAAAAATTGTCAAAATCTAAACTAAAAAGCTACGTATGCTCAAATATATCCATTAAATGCTTGTTTAATGCGTAATTTTTAACGAAGAAAAGAATAAGACCAAACCCATTACACTAGGACTAGCCGTTTTCGAGATATTTTAGTTTTTCGTACTTTCCCTACACCACCTTTGAAAATAAGCCCGATTACCGAATGAGAACGAAAGTTGAATAAAAGTGAAATACATTTAATTAAAATAAAGAGAACGTTAATATAATATTATATGTGAAAATTAAAATCAGAAATTTTTGTGTTAATTTAAACGTAATCATAGAAATGTAATGGTCAGGTCAAATTTACATTATAAAAGAACGTTTAAATATCAGTAAAGTAAGCATAGAAACACTAGGCTGAATTCAATTTATTAAATTTTACTTGTCATGAATCAAATTTACTAGTTTACGAATAGTTATGCAGTGGTAAATATAACGCTTGTAACAAGATGAACACCACACGTTCATATTCAGCTACAGATCATTATATATCCACGCATACACAAATGTAATGGTCGTGTAAAATTAAAATCAGAAATTTTTGTGTTAATTTAAATGTAATCATAGAAATGTAATGGTCAGGTCAAATTTACATTACAAAAGAACGTTTAAATATCAGTAAGAATAGAAACACTAGGCTGAATTCAATTTATTAAATTTTACTAGTCATGAATCAAATTTACTAGTTATATATTCACGCAAACACAAATCTAATCGTCAGGTAAAATTAAAACCAGAAATTTCACCAGAAGAGCATCATTAATCAAATGCAAATAGAAGGGATTAGTTATGCACGTGCGAAAAATATATGAATCCTCAGATAACGATCGATCGAATCATATATATAATAATCATCAAGAACTTCAAATTAAAGGAAATAATGCTCATTAAAGCTTACCACGTGCTAAATATAGGAAGAAATAGTTATGCACATGCTAAATATACGAATCAAATGCAAATAAGTTATGCACGTGCTAAATATAGGAAGAAATAGTTATGCACATGCTAAATATACGAATCAAATGCAAATAAAAGTTATGCACATGGTAAATATCCGAATCAAACGAAAATAGACAGGAATAGTTATGCACGTGCTAAATATACGAATCAAACGAAAATAGACAGAAATAGTTATACACGTGCTAAATATACGAATCAAATGCAAATAAAAGATATACAAATCCTCAAACAACGATCGATTAAAGGAAACTTAAAGGATTAAAGGAAATAATGATCATTAAAACTTACCACGTGCTCAGATTTTCTGTAACACACCAACACAACACAATCAAAACACAATACTGAATATTTTCCCTCAGGATGTCCCTATTCCTCAAATTCCCTACAGCATCAGCGCCACCTAGTGGTTTCGGAATTTAACATTACGGAGCCTTCCTGTCCGTAGCTGCTTTTGGCGAGGAGAGCTGTGAAGAGAAGAGACTATTGGGGAACGCACACATTTTTCCCCTCTACCACAGGTGAGGATCACAAGGTAATTAGGACGGGGTAATCCTAGTGTATTAAAAGTTTTCATGGAAATATTATGTTTTGTTTATAAAAATGTGATCAGTGTGTATTCTTAATGCAAATTCAGCTCAAGATAATGAATCTGTGAATACGAATATTACAAATTAAGTATAACAAATAGAGTAAAACATTTTTCTTAAAAAGTTTGTTAAAAAAAACAGAGGCGGATATCTTCCATGATTATTTTTTTTAATGATGAAATTAAGAATGAATCAAAATTATTTAAAAAATTTAGTTTTATATAAATCCACTCCGTTATAAGATCTCTTAGTTTGTCCACTATACAAAAATATTCTTCGCTTTTATTGTGCATGATTGAGGGAAAATTTTACCCTTGTATCAGTATTTAAAGTATTTTAAATATTTTGAAAAATGAAATATCATTTAGTGTGATGGACCATATTCAGCTGTACCCGAAACATTTCTAAAAATATTCAAAATCACTAAAAATTTGAAAGGGAAAACATTTTTTATAAGCATAAACAGTATTTTAGAAATGTCGCTCGGAATTTAAAATGTGGCACAAAGAAAGAAAAATTACACAACACATAGAAATAAAAGATATAGCACATAAAAGTGAGAAAGTACTTACAATTACAGAAAAGTCGAAATCCAGAAACGGCAGAAGAGTCCACTCAAAGATTTTTAATTTCCACAAACACTACAAACATTTCGTTCGAACACGTTCAAGAATTGCTACGTGAAGTCCCACAATACTGATATTGACTAGGCTACATTCACAGACTATATATACAGACGTTTATGTTGCTACCGCAGCGCCCTCCATCTTCGACCAAATTCAAATCAAATATAAAAGTTGGCACGCTTGGCCATGGACATAAATGTGCAGTTGCGGTCTTCGCCAAGACGTTCTGTTAATATAACCCTATGTGGCCCTGAATGAAACACTTAAGGTGTTTACAAACGATCAGTGAATGTTTGTCAAAGACGTCGATTCTCAGAATTGTGTTTGAAGTGTATTTTGTCCACACGGTCAAATATACTTCGCATCTTATGATATAATGAGATAGTTTCCCTTCATCTCTAGTAGATGATGCTATTGCACTTGTTTCTTAATTTCGCTGTGTTTTCAGAACAAGAAAATGAAGAGAAATCAGAAGTGCCCCAAATCGTTACAATAAATAATAATAACAAAACTATATGCATACATCAAAATTAAAAGTTTTTAATAATTTGAATTATTTTCATATAATTCAATGTAAGAATGGATTTTAATAAACATAAATTGAAAGTAGAAAATGTTCTTCCATAATATACAAAATAAATACATTTGATAAAGAGCACCAAAATTCTTTTAGCTCTATGTACTAAATTTCTAATTGCAGAATTGGGTACAAGCAATAATTATTTTAACTTTTATTTCTAAAAACATTCTAATTAACTTATGTGTGGAATGTACTATTGACAATAAACATTCACAAATAATTTGAATCAGAGATATTTTTAGATGGATATTTTTTTAGAAGTAGAAAAACAGAAAGTCTATTAATTAAATTATTGAAACATGTCAAAAATATCTGGTACCAAAATATCTGTATTCATACTTACCTGAATTTTCCACAGAACATTTATATGTACTAGTAGAAAAGCATTAAGGGTGAGCGTCAGTAAATTTTCTACCCTATCCGCGCTTTGTTAACTTTCGCGGCACAGATATTTCGCCGAAATTCTGCTCAAACAGTTGCGAAATATTTTCTTATAGATAAAATGCTATGCTTGGATTATATTAAAACTAAATTTAATACCCAGTAAAACATAGAATATATGTTTTATTTTAATTTAAAATATTTTTGGTGCTGCCATCTGTTGTCGTAATTTAATTCATACCGACAATTTTTATTTTTTAATGAACATTTTTAAATGTCTATTCCTTCTAATACGCTATTAAATACAACAACAGATCATATATAATGCCATAATCACGGAAACGTAATTGAACTTGGACTTGAAGACAAAACTGCAGTCCTGAGTGATGTACATTCAGATCCCTTATCAAATTTATAGAATGAGAAATTACCTTTCCGTGATTGTGGCATTATTATATATGATCTGTTGTTGTCTTTAACACTGTATTAGAAGGAATAGATATTTTAAAATGTTCATTAAAAAATAAAAATAATCGGTATGAATTAAATTACGACAACAGATGGCAGCACCAAAAATATTTTGGATTAAAATAAAAAATATATTCTATGTTTTTTGGGGCATTAAATTTAGTTTTAATATAATCTAAGCATTGCATTTTATCTTTCAGAAAATATTTTGCAACTGTTTGAGCAGAATTTCGGCGAAATATGTGTGCCGCGAAAGTTAACAAAGCGCGGATAGGGCAGAAAATTTATTGACGCTCACCCTTAATTACTAAATATAAAATAATATGTTAAGTAAATTGGTAAATTATTTTCCCAGCTTACTGTTTCCATTCCTCATCGAATCCGTGATATTTTTATTTTCATAATTAAATTGTGTCCTCATAGTATTTTTTAATTTGGAAGTTTTTTTTATATTTCAGAAGACAAATCGATAATTTCCGCTATTTTGGATAAACATTGGTTTCTAAAAATTTTATTGAATACTCTGACAGTCTTGTCTCTCTAAACTTTTATAATTCGGTCGATCTTATCTTGAGTCCCAACTCTTTTTTAATAAAAACCAAAAGAAAAAGATGACACATTAAAAACAACCGGCCCAAAAGGAAAATAACTATATTCAATTCACAAAACGGTAATCGGTCCACGATTGGTCAATACAAATGTCAATCATACTGACTCGTCAATGTTTGACGAAAAAGTAGGACTCTGCTCCACAAGAAAAATGTTTGACCCCACACTTTGACAAACACGTCCAATAGCTGTTCATATGATTAAAAATCAGTGATCAAGCCTCTTTGACAAACATTCACTCATTGTTTGTAAACAACTTTATACAGACTTACAGCCATACTTTCTTGTATCGTGCAAAAAGATTATTTTTTAAGTGAATCGATTATTTCAAGAAATTGTTTATCAAAAAAATGTGATAACGTTACCAGGTATGTAATTTATTTTTATTTAAATAAGAATATTATTTATTATCCATCCCAAATTTCATCCTATACACGTGTTCATCATAAGTATACACGTATTCTCCATAAGTATACACGTGTTCATCATAAGAATTTAGTGCTGTATATTATTATCACTACCTATTAGAGTAAGAAGCAGTGGTATTACTAGTTAAAAAACTTTTTCCGCATTTTTATAAAATGTATAAAAATTGATATTTACATAGCTTTTTCTAGAGCTAGTTAAGTTGAATATGCTATTATACGTGTATATATTTTGTATGCTTTTTAATAGACGTAATGTAGAAGTTACATCCCCCCCCCCCTTGTACTCCACGATTGAGTTCACACCTTTGATAGTGCATTTATGTAAATTTGTCATTTATTTGTATAATATTTCAGTTTTTTGAGTATGTTAGCTTGTAATTTTTGGTACACAATGATTTATTGCCATGCAATGCGTCAGTTTTTTTATTTAGTTTATGATTACATAAATTAAATATATATCAATGTTTATTTATTTAAAACTAACCGCCTTTGGCGACCAGCCTGTTTCTCTACCCTTGAAAATTCTGACCGTGGCAAACTCGCTGGCGCCACCTACCAGAAAGGTGTAAGGTAACTATTTGGACGGTTAGGAAGTGCCACCCAATTTAGACTGGAACCCATTTGGGGGAGGCATCCACTGGGACCGTACCCTCCTTCCCCTACCACCAACCTCTCGGAAGGACTTACCGACCCACATGTTTAACGTCAGCGTACTCCACGTGAACATGGCAGCAATTTTAGGAATCGAACCCGGGCCTACCAAGTGCAAATCCCGCGCGCTAACCACTGGGGTACTTCGCCCTCCTCGACATTCTCCATAACTTTCTTTTTATTCACCCAATTAAGACCGGAACCCAGTCGAAGAGGCATCCACAGGGACCGTACCCTCCTTCCCCTACCACCAACCTCTCGGAAGGACTTACAGACCCACATGTTTAACGTGATCGTACTCTGCGTAAACACGGCGGCAATTTTGGGAATAGAACCCAGGCCTACCGAGTACAATTCCCGCTGGGCTACTTTGCCCTCCGCGACAATCTCCATAACTTTCTTTTTATTCTCCCAATTTAGATCGTACACTCCTTCCCCTATCAGTAATCTCTCGGAAAGATTCACAGACCCACATGTTTAACGTGATCGTACTCTACGTGAACATGGCGGCAGTTTTGGCAGTGGCGGGAATAGAACCCGGGCCTACTGAGTGCAATTCCCGCGCGCTAACCACTGGGCTACTTCGCCCTCCGCGACAATCTCCATAACATCATTTTTATTTACCCAATTTAGAACGGAACCCAGTGGGAGAGGCATCCACAGGGCCGTACCCTCCTTCCCCTACCACCAACCTCTCGGAAGGACTTCCGGACCCACATGTTTATCGTGATCGTACTCCGCGTGAACACGGCGGCAGTTTTGGCAGTGGCGGGAATCGAACCCGGGCCTATCGAGTGAAATTTCCGCTAACCACTGGGCTACCGCGCCCTCCGCGACAATTTCCATAACTTTCTTTTTATTCACCCAATTCGAACCAGAACCCAGTGGGGGGGCATCCATACGGACCGTACTCTCCTTCCCCTACCACCAACCTCTCGAAAGGACTTATCGACCCATATGTTTAACGTGATAGTACTCCGCGTCAGTGGTGGGAATCGAACCCAGGCCTACCGAGTGCAATTATCTCGAGCTAACATCCCGGGCGCTAATTTAAATTTTATAATGACCATATGCTAGGCTCTTAATTCCACCATCCTCGTTCCATCGTTCCATCATTTAAAATATCCATTTAAAATATCTATAAATTAAAATATCCGTTTTTAAAAATTATAAATTAAATATCCATAAAATATATAAATATCCATAAAATATCCATTTTTTAAATTAAAAATTATAATGTATAAATTAAAATATCAATTTTTAAAATATCTATAATTTAAAATATCTATAAATTAAAATATCCATTTAAAATATTCATAAATTAAAATATCCATTTAAAATCAAAAAATCATCCATATCGTTCCACCAATCCATAAATATAATAATTTCAAATACATCACCACAATTCAAACCACCCTAATTCAATCATTTAAATTATTTAAAATATCCATTTAAAATATCATATAAATATAATAATTTCGGCCGATGTATGCAACACTTATGCTAGGCCCTTAATTCATTTAAAACCGAAAGCGCGGTATCCATGGAGACGGGGAAGAAATAACTGCGGATGGGGGGGGGGGGGGGCGTTGAAGAACTGAGCGGATTGGCGAGAAATTTAAAATCATGATGTCTTTAAAATTGCGATCCTGAGGGCAATTTTCATTATTTCTGGACCAGATTGGACTTGTAAGAATGCCAGATATTTCAGCTTTCTGAAAATGTAAATTATTAGCCGAAATTATGAGTACTTTCCACTATGCGAGAATTTAAAAACCAAAAATCGGTTTTTTGAGTCACAAGTGACTTTTGTTTTAAAATCTTTAAAAAATATAAAAAAATCAAAATTGAGAGTTAAAATTGATATATTTTTACTCGCAATTGTCTGTTCTTTCCGGTGGTGTGATTTGTTTTTTTCTACCATGTCCGGATCGTGGAGGAAAAATGGCAAAAAGGGCAAAAAAAGGTCGAAATCGCATAAAACATTAAATATCAAAAAAATGAAATTAAAATTTTAAAAATCAGTTTTCACGTGTCCCCTACCTTCCCCCCCCCCCCCCCCGGGTCTCCGATTGCTAAATTTCGTAGCTCTCCGACGCGCGGTCGCTGGACGTATAGTGTATAAGTCAGACAGAGAGACAGACACACACACACAGACATTGCCTTTTACTATTTAAGATAACTTAAACTAATACATATATTGCAGATAAAAGAACTTTTAAATGCTGCTTATGTTTATAGTTTAAAAAATCTGATGTGGACAACACATGACTTTCCTTATATAATGTAATGAATTTACTACTTTTACAGTTAAAAAATGTTATTCTTATAGTAAATACTTATATTCTTTCCAAGATATTGAATTTTCGTTAATTAGTCTTCATTTTCATCGATTTAGCTTCATTTTTATCCATTTGGCGACTTTTTCGTTAATTTAGCAATATTTAAAAAAGTCGCCAAGTTGGCGACATTCCGCCAAATTCGTCGCCAAAATCTCGCCAAGCGTTACGGACGGAGAAATAAGTTATTCTTACAGCAGATAAATGACTATTGGCGTTCAAATACAAAAGTATTACTCAAAGTATCTTTTTTCATGAATGGAATGAGCTAAATCCACGAGAATGATGTCACAAATTTATCGCATGGTATTACATATGATAAGTGAGCATGTTTCACAATAAGAAATATTTATTTTTTATTTTATATAACTTTTTGACAATTTTTTTAAAAAATGTGCAATATATCAAGAACGGTTCATGTTAGCGTTCTAAAATTTATGTTAATCGTTTTCTAATAAAAAGTTACATAAGAAATGTCCATTTGCGTAACTTTATTAGCGGTTTTGATTCTTTGACGATTTTTTCAAAATTTCACTCGAAAATTTATTGTGTGTGTGTGGGGGGGGGGGGGGGGGGTTCTTTGCATTCGATTACGTATAAAAACAATAGCCTTCCAGTATTTACGGATTGTGATTTTTGTACCAAATTTCGGTCGAATCGGTCCATTCGTTCGTCAGTTATTGTTTCCAAAGTCTCACTGACACACACACACACACATACTTTCACACACACACACAGACATCACTTCAAAAATGTTTGATCCGTGATCAGGGATGCTTGAAACGTGCTCTCCCGTCGAAAACTCGAATTCGAATTTTCGACTCCGTCACAATACTTTCCTTATACATTATGTATATAAGGAAAGTTATAAAAGTACAGTTCCGTAATTTTATTTTGGCAGCATTAATATAAAATCTCCAACCGAGCGATAGTCCCCAAATCTTGAAGCCGAGCTGCGTTTATATCGTAGTTCCGATGGTTGGCTCCCCGAATGCTAGTGTCAAATATTTTTGACTGTCATACACTTTTTGAGCGTCATTCTTTTTCCAGTGGTATAGCAAGGGTACAGTGTCTAGAAGTTAGTTCTAGACACTGTAGCAAGGGTGTCTGTCAATCACCGGGGGACATAGATAAATTTGCTCCCATTCTAAAGTATAGCGCAATCAAATGTGTCGGAATAATTATGCGCTAATCCTCATTCAAGTATATACATTTTAAATTCTGATCACTTTTACGAATAATTTCTAATTGTTGTTTTTAAAATATATATAAATTTTAATTCTTTGTTAGAATAGAATGATATTGTTTAAGATGTAAAAGTTGATGAACTAAAAAAATATATAAAATGTTATTTTTAATGTATTATAAATATGCATGTTTATTTTTAACCGGAGTTAAACATTTCTATTTTTAAAGTAAAGTTGCAAACTTATATTTTGATATTAATAACATCTATACGCATGGAGTATGTCTGGTAGAAATAAGAGCAATACGAAAAATGCAAACATTTTGGAACCTAATAGATACAAATGCAAATACTTTTCCCTGTTTTGTCGGATATAGGGCTCAGATTATGAATATATAAAAACAAGTTCAATATTTTAAACTTTATTTTATGAAAAAACTTAAAAGATATTTGTTCGAGGGAGTGTTTTTTCATTTTTCTTACTGTCACTCGAAAAATCTTCGAAACTATAAAAGATAATACAAATTGTAAACAATAAATATATATATTAGAAAATGTAGTTTCTAAATCATATATCTATCTATATATATTTTATTTAAAAAGCTCTTATAGTTTTCGAATAATCATTTTGTCAATTTACACAAGCATGAAACATTAAATTAACTTCGGGTTTCTAAAAATGTTTAATGATTTTTGGGATTTGAACAGAATAGATAGTATACGTATGCATATACGTATTCAAAAGTACGTATGTATACGCCACCAGGAAAGTTCCGAGATTAACTTAAATATAAAATCTCGTCAGATATATTGTTAAAGTTCAATTTATATACCGCCAAACATGTATTAATAAAATAATGTGATATTTCGTCTATGGTCTAAATGCCCAAATGAAATCGGGTCGAAAACTGAAAATGCTAACTATAAACATTTAGCTAGTAATTTGTGGCGCTTTGAAAAGCCTATAAAAGAAGCAAATGAATATGAAAAAATTCAATGAACGTATTGAACGTTACGGAAGTTTAATTTTACGAAATGGAATTCACGCAAATCCATATCGAATCCATAGGACTGCAGGTACTGCGGATATTTCCTAGATAACACTTGATACTCTATTAAAAAGTCATTATTAACATTTTATGTATTTAGCTATTTATCTGCTAAATGCTAGTAAAATATCTGAAAACATATTATTCGTTTTTATTTCACATTTTAAGCCTTATAAGGGGAATATCGTGAAATGTTATATTCCTATTTAAAAAATTACCAAAGTTTTTTCTAAAGAAGTTATGATTGTTAACTTGCACATTTGGTGCATTTCCGGATGGGAACATGGAAAACTATTTCGTAGTAATCAACATTTAAAGAAGTCGCCTAGTTGGCGACGACCAGCTAAATTTGTCGCCAATTGTTATGGACGGACGGAGAAATGGGTTATTCTTATAGTCTATACCAGGGGTCGGCAACCTATTGAAACGGAAGAGCCAAAAGTTACAATTTACAAAATTTCCCAGTTTTTAAAGAGCCACTAAAAATTTTTGTTTCAATATTATAGTATTTGCTTATATATATTTGATTTTTAATTTAAAATAAACGGCTTTAAATACGGAATAATATTTATTCATATAAAAACACAAATATAGATAGTTACATCAATAATGGGAGCATTGGCTTTGCATGCCTTTTGAAAGTTTGATTAAATCTGGCTTATAACTTGTTGTTTTAAGTTTCAAGCACGACTCTAGATTGTTATTTGTTAGTTGACTTCTAACTTTACTTTTTATTATATTCATGTAAGAGAACGCTTGCTCGCACGAATATGTCGACCCGAAGATCATCAGCACTCCATATGCCAACTTCTTCACCTCACTGTAGCATTCTGGAAGACCATTCCATGCGCCGAATATGAGAGCCTCAACTCGCGGAATTTCTTTTAGAGCTGTCCACTTGTGCTGCGCGATGTGCATGCATTTCTGGACCTCCAACTCTTCCAACTTGCTCTTGAGTTCTGTGAACTTGCCACTCCACAAGTCTTTGGTTTTCAAATCTAGCAATTGCATTTGGAGCGATCCAGAATCAATTCCAAATGGCTCATTGTTGATCTCATTTGTATTTGTGTTGAGAGGCTTTACTATGAACGCGAGAGTACTTTTGTTTGTTTTGAATTGCTCGAATCTCTCAGCGAATCCATCCTTCATGTTTTTAAAGGGTGAGCGTCAGTAAATTTTCTGCCCTATCCGCGTTTTGTTAACTTTCGCGGCACACATATTTCGAAGAAATTCTGCTCAAACAGTTGCGAAATATTTTCTTATAGATAAAATGCTATGCTTAGATTATATTAAAACTAATTTAATACCCAATAAAACATAGAATATATGTTTTATTTTAATTTAAAATATTTTTGGTGCTGCCATCTGTTGTCGTAATTTAATTCATACCCACTATTTTTGTTTTTTAATGAACAGTTTTAAATGTCTATTCCTTCTAATACGCTATTAAATACAACAACAGATCATATATAATGCCATAATAACGGAAACGTAATTAAACTTGGACTTGAAGACAAAACTGCAGTCCTCAGTAATGTACATTCAGATCCCTTATCAAATTTATAGAATGATAAATTACCTTTCCGTGATTGTGGCATTATTATATATGATCTGTTGTTGTACTTAAATACTGCATTAGAAGGAATAGATATTTTAAAATGTTCATTAAAAAATAAAAATAATCGGTATGAATTAAATTACGACAACAGATGGCAGCACCAAAAATATTTTGGATTAATATAAAAAATATATTCTATGTTTTTGGGGGCATTAAATTTAGTTTTAATATAATCTAAGCATTGCATTTTATCTTTCAGAAACTATTTCGCAACTGTTTGAGCAGAATTTCGGCGAAAGATGTGTGCCGCGAAAGTTAACAAAGCGCGGATAGGGCTGAAAATTTACTGACGCTCACCCTTAAAGCTATGCTGAAGTAATTCGTGTCAATAGTTGCATTGGTCTCATCGCGATATTTCTTCAGATTTTTAAAATGAAGTAATTTACCGCTCTCCATGTCTTCAACAAACAGAAGTAATTTTTTTTCGAAACAAACTACTTCTTCAAGCAAGGCGTAGGGCTGGGTTGCCCTTTCCTTGCAGTTTTAGATTTAGTTCATTTAGTTTCATTGTGGTATCTACCATGAAGTTGAATTTTTACAGCCATTTGTCGTCTTCCAATTCGGGATGGTCAATGCTTTTTTCATTGAGGAATGTTTTTATTTCAGTCAAGCACAAAGCAAAGCGTTGCAATACGTTACCTCTGGAAAGCCATCGCACTTTATTGTGCAGAAGTAGGTCAGAAAACTGGCTATCTATTTCTTCAAGGAAATCTTTAAACTGGCGATGGTAGAGTGCTTTTGCCAATATGCTGTTAATAATCTTAATTACCAAGTTCATAATCTCAACTATTTCGGCCGGAAATGTTTGGGCACAAAGCGCTTCTTGATGAATTATGCAGTGAAACGTTAGAATTTCGTGGTTTATTTTTTTCTGAAGAATTGATGTTACCCCTCTATGTATTCCTGTCATACTTCTGGCTCCATCAGTTGCTATAGAAACGATTTTATTTATATCGATTCCATTGTCTTCCAGGCATTTTTGCACAGCATTTGCTATATCTTCTCCACGAGTTTGCCCTGAGAGCGGTAGCAATCCTAGCAGTTCTTCTTTTGGACCTTGGGACGACATATACCTGGCGAAAAGAGTAACTTGTGCCGTGTCTTTTATGTCGCAAGACTCATCTGTAGCAAGTGATAAGGCAGAAGCCAGTTGAATGTCTTCCACTTGCATATGTGTTACATTTGAAGACATTTTAGCAGTTCTATCTTGTACTGTTTTAGCAGATAATGGCAAATCTTTGATTTTTTTCATGATTTCTGCTTTGTTTTTAAAATCACGAAACAGTTCTTCAGATGCACGTATAAAACAATCTTTGACGTACTCATCATCTGTGAATGGTTTTCTTCGTTTTGAAATTTCTAATGATACTGCAAAGCTTGCCAGATTTACATTATTGGAAGATTGCGCCCAATTACTTAGCATGGAACTTGACTGTTGTTGTTTTTTCTTGGAGCTCTTCAACAGCTTTTTTTCGTGCGTCTCCGGTTGGATATTTACCAGCAAACTGGGTATGTTTTGTAGTGAAGTGTCTCTTCAAATTTAACTTCTTATTGTGTGCGAGTTTTTCGTGGCAAATGAGACAAGTCGGAAGGCCATCTGTGTTGCATATGAATGCAAACGACTCCGTCCAATCCTGATTGAATTCTCGGTTTTCTTCTTCAGTTCTTCTCTTTTTTTTACCAGATGTCATGCTGGCGGCGGAGCTGAAAAAATGATTTTTTAAAATTTTACTTAGCTATCTAAAACGGCAAACAATTTATTTACCATTATTACTTCGTTAACACGATCCTCAGATATGTAATCCAATTCTGTTACTGATTTTATTATATTATACGTGTACATACCTTTGAGAAGATAATTCGCTTCTAAATCGTATTCTTCTTGAAACAACAAGCGAATAGACACGCAAAAACCGCAAGCGATTAAATTAACACACATGCAACGTAACGTCGACCGCGCTATCCGAGGATGACTGACTGACAACACGTCTAGAGTCTAGACGGTGGTTGTTTGGGTGAGACGGAAATGGAATGCAATTGGCTGAAAGATAAACATGGTTACAGAGTCTCATCATTTTAACAAAACAATAGTTCAAATTTATCTCATTACTGTCAAGTTAAGCGTAGCTATTTGTAATTAACGATTATGAAAATAGAAGCTATTGAAAAATTAGGTACTTAAAAATATATTTTCTTATTTTTTAAGGGTTTTGATAATAAATTATTAATTTTTTCGTATGGAACTGGAGAGCCGCAACTTTACATCAAAAGAGCCACATGCGGCTCGCGAGCCGCAGGTTGCCGACCCCTGGTCTATACTATACTTATATTATTTCCAAGTTATTGAACTTTCATCA
This sequence comes from Amaurobius ferox, assembly GCA_951213105.1. NCBI lineage: Eukaryota > Metazoa > Arthropoda > Arachnida > Araneae > Amaurobiidae > Amaurobius > Amaurobius ferox. Next base: position 25,910,875 of record OX578147.1, read on the forward strand.
AGTAGTTGTCAGTTTCATCAATTTGGCGAATTTTTACCAATTGGATGACATTTTGGCCAATTTGACAATATTTAAAAAAAAAAAAAAACTCACAAAGTTAGTGATATTCCGAAAAATTCGTCCCCAACATTTTATCCAAACGTTACGGCATTATACTTATAATACTCGATATATGGTATACGATATACGGTATTATACTTATAGTACTCGAAGATTCTTATATCCTTACAAAATATAGAATTTTCAGCTATTAGACGTCATTTTCTTTGATTTAACGTCATTTTTATCAATTTGGAGACATTTTTGACATTCTGTCAAATTTGTAGCCAAAATCTCGCCAAACATTGCAGAGAAGTAACTTATATAAATGACTATTGGAGTCCAATTATAAAAGTATTACCCATACATTAATATTTTCCCATGAATGGAACAAGCTAGATGCACGAGACTGATGTCAAAAAATTTATCGCATGATATTACATATGAAAAGAGAACATATTTCACAATTGTTAATATTTTTTTCTATTTTATGAGATTTTTTGATAAATTTATTTTTAAAAATGTGCAATATCTCGTGAACGGTTCATGTTTTCGCTCAAAGAAAATTACAGAAGAAATCACTATTTGCGTAACTTTTAGAAAAGCTTTGATTTCTTGATGGTTTTTCTAAAATTTCACTTGAAAATTTAGTAGGGTACTGAACATTCCATTGCGTTTTAAAACCATAGGCTTCTAGTATTCTTGGATTGTAAATTTTGTACAAATTTTGTTCGAATCGCTTTATTCGTTCGTGAGATATCGTCTCCATAGGCTCACACATATACTTTCACACACACACACATACTGACATCACCTGAAAAACTTCTGAGTCTTGTTTAGGGATGCTTGAAATGTTGTCTCTCGTCGATAACCGAAATCGAATTTTCGACCCAGTCACAATACCTTGCTTATGCATTATACTATGTATATAAAGAAAGTAATAAAATCATTGTAAAAGTTTATTTAATTTAGAAATGAGAAAACATATAAAATGTTATATCTTATTCGTATTCATCTTGCATAAGTAACATTTTGAAATCTCTTGCATTTTATCCACTCTTTGCATTTTTATTTAAAATAATTTTTTTATTCACCAATAAATAAAAGTTACTGAAACAAAATTTATAAAAATGCAAATTCCAATATAAATTTCACTTGTAATAACAAATTTTTTGCCAAATTTTCAGCCTTCCCAGTCAAAAATCTCACGCTAAGCTACTGATATATAGGGAAAGTATTGTGACGAGGTTGAAAATTAAAATCGAGTTTTCGAAGTAATAACACGCTCCAAGAATCCCTGAACTCGAATCGAAAGTTTTTGAGCGATGTCTTTGTGTAAGTGTGTTTGTGGATACGATGTCTCACGAACAAATATAGCGTTTCGGACGAATTTCGTTCAAAAAATCGCTGAAATCTACCATGACAATTAAAAATATAGCTAACATCTGCTAAGCAGCATAGTTCATATATTAGAAGATTATAATAATTAGAAACTAATAGTTTATTACATGAAAATAATAGTTTTGAGTTCCAATAGTTTCCAAAAATTTAAATATTATAAGCTTTTCATATGTAAATATTGCATTTAACATATTGTTGTTTAATTTGGAAAAGGTGAATCTTGTAACTAAAACAACCATTTAAATGGGCGTATAAAAAATTGGTCATTAAGCTCGTCATATTGATTAATTCTTACATAACTTCCAATGGGAAACTAATGACTATTTCACCCCGTAAAAAACGGAATTAATTTACGACACCTTAGACCCCCCCCCCCCCCTAACAAAATAGTACCGACCCCAGAAATCTTGCAGCTAGCTCAGCATATTTCGAATGAATAGTATTAATTTCTCCAAAATGACAAGAATTATCAAATACATCGAATTTCATTTTCCAGGATATTCAATATGCATCAATTTGACATCATTTTTGTTAATTTATTGTCATTTCTGCAACAATTTGACATTTTCAAAAGTCGCTAAGTTGGGTATATTTTGTCAAATTGTAGCAAAATTTATCGCCAAGTATTGCTGACAGACAGACAAACAAATAAATGACCTTCGGCGAATTGTTAAGTGACAAAATACAAATTTATTACAAAATATTTCTTTTCTCGTGAATGGAACGAACTATATCTACCAGAATGATGTTTGTAGTATCGCATTTGTAGTATTGCATATGGAAAGGGAATATTTTTCACATTACCTATCCCTTTTTGAATTTTACGTATTTTTTTTTATAAATGCATGCACAGAAATATGCGATATTCCGGAAACAGTTCTTGCTAACGTTCTAAAGTTTGTTCATTCGTTTGGTAATAAAAAATTAGCTAAGAAATAATTGTTCATATGACATAATTGAAAGATCAGATGTTTAAAAATTTCATTCGAAAATTAGAGGGTCTTCCAAGCATTCGATTAATTTTAAAATCAGTAGAGTTCCAGTATTCATCTATTATATTAATTGTATCAAATTTTGTTCGAAACGCTCCATTTGTTCGCGAGATATTGCATCTACAAATTCACGGGCAGATACATATACACAGAACTTCAAAAACGTTGGATTCGAGGTCATGGATGCTGTAAAGCTTTCTCTTGCGTAGAAAATTCGAATTCCAAATTTCGACTGGTACCCATCACAATACTTTCCCTAAACGTTATGCTATGTATGTAGATAAATTAAAAAACTTTGAACTGTCATTTTTATCACTTCCACAATGGGATTTTACCAATAACCACATGGAAGACAGGAGTTCTAGTGCTAATAAAAAACTAGCTCTAAGTCAGAACCATCGATAGTTGCTGTATGTAAAGGTGATTAAAATTTCTGCTGATAAGATGTTTTTTTAAATTCATATTTCAACGAAATAAATTGTTGCAAGCTTCTGTTATTATGGCCACAATCGCCCAGACATATTTATATTTAGCACATTTTCGACGTATAATAAATAAATGATAATATAAAATATAGGTGCTGCTATTTGAAATTTAGGAATTGACATAACTGAATATAAAGGCCAATAGACCAATAAATAAAAGCTTAAACATGATGACTACGGTCGAGATGCTGATGTTCTAAAAATTCCCCCAAAATATCCTTAAACGATGAAATAAGCCCTTAAAAATCGACCATATGACTTTAAAATTTGAAAGAAAAAACCCTTTCAAAATACAATTTTAATATATATTTACAAAATAAATTTTATCTTTTAAAATACATTACATAGAACCTCAGAAGAAAAGAAAAATGTAAGTAAATACCTGTTATAAATGAATTTTAAAAAGCTGCACTGTAAATCGCTTGCAAGTACATCAGGATTAAACTCTGAAATGGCTTTTCTACAGAATCCCTCCAGACATGTCTGTGCCTCTACGTGTGCAGGAAAAAGATTGCACCCTAAAATCAGAACGGGTTGTAACCTGTTCTGTCAGGTAAGTGCATAAAGGGTTTGGGATATTGTCAAGAGCGCAAGATAAGAAGATCTAAATTTGAATTATTTTGTTCACCTCCCCAGTTCCTTTAAAAGGGGACAATGGGAAATCTCTCTCCCCAAAACTGGATAGCATTAAGCAGCCAGAATGAGAATATTTGAAGGTTTCATGCATTACTCATCTCGCAATCCTGGCTTTGTGTGTTGTTAAAACAAAGCATAATTCTGATGAAAATTTTATTTCGTATTTAAAATAATTGCAAAAAATGACCTAAAACCGAACAATATGCCTTAAAACGTTTTAAAAATGCTCTAAGAGAAAAAAGGCCCCAAAACGAAAATATCATCAAGGTCCGAGTTTTAATAATGTCTGTCGGAGATAATTAGTAGGAAGCTAAATTTCGGCAGGATGTGAGAACATTAAAAAATATTTTTTACAAAAAGTTCCCGTCAATCACCACCAGATTGCCAGTTTCCCTATAAAGTTTGAATCTGTGACTCTGCAAATTTTAGTCCATAACTCCGTAATCATAATACCTGTCGTCTTAATATTTTTCCTTTCTCATATTATGTAATATAGTATTAAGACAGTATTGTTTCCACAAAAATTTTGGATTTCGAGATTTTGATGCCAATATATGGTTTAAGACCTCCTGAACATGTTTTGGCTTGATTTTAGTCTGTCTGTATGTTTGTGGCCGATTTCTTGTGTACACCATAGCGTCCACAAATATTAATGCATTTTCAAGAAAATTTCAACCGGCTTTGTTTTTAAAAAATCTAGAACTAGATAAAAAGTTTTAAATTCGAGCGGAAACTTTTTAATTTTAATACATTTTTATTATTTTATATTTTTCAGCATGGCAGTATATGACAAAATTGGACAAAATCGTGCATGAAAGGGTTTATTTATGGCTCAAAGATCAAGAGACGTTATAGTTTCAATGATTGTTTTGAAAAATAGCAGCGATATAAATTTTTGTTCGTGACGTCATATTAACAATCTCGAACGGCAAGTTACCCTGCCTCGGGGGTACATTGCCATTGTCAAGTATGGCATCAATCGAAATATTTTTTCAAGCCCTTTAAAATGAAGTGACACGCTATAATTGTAATCATTTCGGACAGTGATACCGATTTTTAAAAACATTTCTTTCAAAATTTGAAAAAAAGTTGTTAAAAGGGATTTTGGCATGAGAAAGTCAAGTTGAGCTACACTCCAATTAATGTTAACATGGCAACATAGAATAAAATCTGACATAATCATGTATAAAAGGAGTTATGGTTCAACGATCACCTGACTTAAAATAGTTTCAATCGTTGTCGCGAATACAATATTTGTGTTTGTGATGTAATTAGCCCCCTTCGGTGGAGAGTTACACCAATGGAGGGGGGTTGGGGTACCATACTTGACTATGTACCCCACCCCCTCCATTGGTTAAAGACCCAGACTGTCCGACTCATCCAGTGGACATGAGCAACTAATTGGACGGCCGGCCCCCTCCACACCAATGGAAGCGGACGTCCAATTAGTTGCTCATGTCCACAGGATGAGTCGGACGGTCTGGGTTTTCAACCAATGGAGGAGGGGGGGGGGGGGGTACATTGTCAAGTAAGGTGCTTATTGAAAGATTATTTCAAGTTCTTCAAAATGAAAGGTAACGCGCTATAATTCTGATCATTTCAACCAACGATACAGATTTTTCAAAAAATTTCTTCCATAATTTGCAAAAAAAATAAAAAAAAGATTACAAGCTACTTAATATCTACATAAATAAAATTGAAAATCTGTATGTCTGTCTATCTGTTTGTTTGTCTCATCATCATGGGAGAACGTCTGAACCGAATTTAATGAAATTTTGTAGGTAGCTTTGATATACTCCACTTAAAATTTAGGCCATGTTTTGAGTTAAGACGGGTTGTTGAGATATTAATGAAACACGAAACTTTTCATAGGAGTTCCACTCTCTAACTCCCTGGTTCCTCCAAACGAAAAAGGTTAGAAATCGCTGGTTAAAATTGAAAGTGAATTAAAACTATATCTCAGAGTTTGATGGGAGTTTATTGCGTTAATCAGTCACATTTTGAAAACATGAATTGTTTGAAAACATGAATGTTTGAAACATGAATTCAATTGAAGACTTTATCACTATGATTTATTATTCACAAGCTCTTATTCAACAATGAAAAGCATTAAAAAATCAAAATGGTTATTTAATTATCAGCATTTTATGAGGAAGATTCTATCTTATATCATGTTGCACAACAACGATATTAAATTAAATGTATTTGTTATTTTTTATTACTATTTTTTCGATTTGAATAATAAATAAATGAATATGAAAATATATCTTATAAATGAACGGTTTGATTTTTCTTTTAATTATATTAATTGCATACTGCGTGCATCACTCTCATTTTTTTTTGACAAAGAGTTTTCAGTTTTATATATTGTGTTTAACTAATAAACTCATATACTGCATTTAGCCAATAAATTCATTTAGCCGATTGTTAAAACAGAAAAAGAGCGGAACGGGTATATCTTCTAATGCAATTGTAGTGTTTTCATTTAGAATATACAAACGGGATCAGGAAGTTTTATTCAGCTTTGCAAATTCAGAGCTAAGAATTTGGCTGGATATAGAGCTACTGAAATGATATTTCGGTAGCATTTGTCTGTCAGTCCAACCATCCTACTTAGTGACACATTTAGCAAATTTTTAAAATGTCACCAAATTGATAAAAATGTTTGTAAATCCATAAAAATATCTTAAAATTGATAAAATTGAGCAAGATAAATGAAATTAATTGTATTTTGTTAGGGGATAGTATTGTGGTGATGTTTCTTCAATTTGTGGCAAAGAGGGACTATCAGTTCTAAAGTCCCACTTGGCGATAAATTTGGCGATTTTTCAAAATCTCGCTAAATTGACAAACATATCGCCAAACCTTCCATAGAGCATTATTCAGACGACATATTTTCCATCAATTTACTTGAAGGAAATGATTTCATGCTGCTTAGCAATGAATGTAAATCCAATGTGTTTATGCGGCAGGCGATGTTTATTACTTTTTTTCAGGTTTAAACATTATTATTGATATTTTCGGGGATTATTGATTCAGAGATTATTAATATTGTCAAGTTATTATGACATAGTTTTATTATGGCAATACTTGTTGAAACTCAGATATATTCTACGTTGTGCGAGTAATCTTTTACAAATGCACGGCTATATATTCTAATCTAAGAGAATATTAGTACAGGTGTATTGGCATATATTACTTTCCTTATATACATAATGTATAAGGAAAGTATTGTGACGGGGTCGAAAATTCGAATTCGAGTTTTTGACGGGAGAGCACGTTTCAAGCATCCCTGATCACGAATCAAACATTTTTGAGGTGATGTCTCTCTGTGTGTGTGTGTGTGTGTGTGTCAGTGAGTCTTTGGAGACGATATCTCACGAACGAATGAATCGATTCGAATAAAATTTTGTACAAAAATCACAATCCGTGAATACTGGAAGCCTATTGTTTTTAAGCCCAATCGAATATTCAGAACCCCCCTAAATTTTCGAGTGAAATTTTGAAAAAATCAAAATCTTTAATAAAGTTACGCAAACAAACATTTCTTATGTAATTTGCCCTTAGAAAACTATTAACATAATCTTTAGAATGCTAGCATGAACCGTTCTCGAGATATTGCACATTTTTCAAATAAATTTATCAAAAAATCCTATATATTAAAAAAATATATTAACTGTTGAGAAACATGTCCACTTTTCACATGCAATATCATGCGATAAACTGGGTGACATCATTCTCGTGGATCTAGCTCGTTCCATTCATGAGAAAAGATACTTTGAGTAATACATTTGTATTTGAACGCCAATAGTCATTTATCTGCTATAAGAATAACTTATTGCTCCGTCCATATCGGGCAAAAAAGTCGCCAACTTGGCGACATTTTAATGTTGCCAAATTAACGAAAATGTCACCAAATTCATAAAAATGAGTCTAAATCAATGAAAATGACGAGTAATTGACGAAAATTCAATATTTTGGAAATAATATAAGTGTCTTCTATAAGAATAACCTATTTTTATGCTGTTAAAGTAGTAAATTAAGTGCATTATATAAAGAAAGTCATGTGCTGCCCACATCAGATTTTTTTTGATATGCACTAATTGCCATAAAAATTTGCGCACCAGGAAGTAATTATGGGATCGTAACGAAACTTGGCATGAAGGTAAGTGTCAGGCAGATATACAAATGATTAGAAATACAGCATGCTTGCGCATTGCGTAATGCCACCTGAGAGCGTTGAACTTCGTTCTCCATGACGCAGAAAAAAGGTACACAGAGGTTTTTTTGCCTGTACTTTATCTGCTGCAAAGGGACGCTTTTTCATTAGGGATTCCGGTACGCCGCCATCGAAGACAATATGATCAGTTGTCAGAGAGATTGAGAGCCGAGTTGTCAGCTCGGCCAGTAGTCCGCCACCTAGGTCGATCTGACTTTACTGTAAGGAGGTGTTGTAAGGAGGTATATAGGACCATCAAGGTATGTGGTAGTATTTGGAGAACGCTTAAGGTTGCTTGAAACGTGCTCTCCCGACAAAAACTGGAATTTAAATTTTCGCCTATATATATGAAAATAAAAATCAATCCATTGCCTTAGAGCTATAACTTTAACGCATTATTCAGTTATAACTTGAAAGTAAATGCGAAGTCTTTAATGCATTAAATTAATCAAATCCGGAGTATTTGACGCTCTCCATCATTCATTCAGATTTTTTTGCACCCAGTTACCACACTATATTTTGATCGTACTATATTTTGACACACAAATACCAACTTACTCTAAGTCCTCTGGACGAGTCGGACGGTCTGGGTCTTCAACACAAATACACACCACACACACTCTTTCTCTCTCTGTGTGTCTCCCTTTCACCCGTATTCTAATCACGTTAATTACATGATGATCTACCTAATTCTAATTTTTCAGAATGCAGCTACATAGAGAATTTCGTGGCAGTACGTACGTACTCTCTCTAATTTAAAACCTCTAACTTCGAATAATGTTTTAATCCCATTTATTACAAAATATTCTACCTGTTTCTAATTTTCTATAGAATGCATCTACATATAAATTGCCGTAGTGATACGTGCATTCACGCCCCATAGATACACACACACACTGATGGAAATATTTCCCAAAATATTCGAAATGTGTTCATGATGTCTTTAAATGTATTTTTTCGTCTAAATGTCGTGATTATCCGTGAACTTCCTCTATACAATAGCATTGAAAATTAATAATATGATTCTTTAATTGAGTCAATACTGGATTAATTTAATTCTAATCTAAGAGATAATGCATTTAAAAAGTGTCTATATTGCTTAATTATAAGCTATATATCGGCTTTTTTAATCTAATCAATATTGAATTAATTTAATTCTAATCTAAGAGATAATCCATTTAAAACGTGTGTCTATATTGCTAAATTGCAAGTCATATAATGAAAAAATAAACCAAATTGCGAGAGTCCTTTCTCTTGATGTGGCTGCTATAGTAACCTTGGAAGAGAGAGCGCTCCTTCGCCTATCACGCTGGCGATAAAACAACGTTTGGCGTCTGATTTGAAAGAAGGCTCTCTGGCTCAGTATACTTTTTGGCCTTCCGTATACACTACATCCGCACGTCAATGAGTATGGAAACTGGAATGAATATTGGAGTAAATGTGAACAGAAAAATTTTAACAGTTAGTCTTTCAGAAATGGGAATAAGAATAGGACTCAGGACAAGTAGAAAGCCATAGTTTAAAGCATAGGTGAAATTCGTAAAAAATGAGTTACCCAACCAAGGATAAATAATAAAATTGCAAAATTATTATGCGGTGTATTTGAAATTATTACTATTATTATTAACAAAAAATTCTGGATAGTGGTAATTTGACAAATGTGTTTAAGGTTACTGATGTGGAGATAGTGATACTGAAAATTTGAAAGTCAGCAGCTTAATGAAGTTATAAGAATCTATTTTATCAAATAAATTAGTAATAACATGATTATGGGGATATCTAAATTTAAATCTAAATAATTTACAGCTTGGCTAACACAAAGCTTATTAGAGATTAATTCTAAGTGGTTAAAAGTCAATATTAATTGAATAGGAATAATCAACGATAATACAAATGTCAACATATCAATATATAATATATGAATTAGAGAAAAAATCACGTTCATAATAATAAAGATATAAGTTAGCCAGGATACTGCTACTGCATCCCCCTTGAGGTATACCAGATGTCTGAAAATATATGTTATCACCTTGGATAATATAATTGTTGTATAATACAAAGTGTAGTAGCATAAGAAAGTTTTTAAATTTAAATGGAATATGATTGGAATAAAGGTAATCATTATAAAAAGAGATAATAATTTTATATAAATCTTTAATATTAATATTATTAAATAGGTCTTTAAAAACAAAGGCATAGAACCCAAGAATATGTGGAAGCTTGCTAATGTGATTAACTAAATGAACATATTGATATATAATATATGAATTTGAGAAAAAATGACGTTCATAATAATAAGGATATAAGTCAGCCAGAATACTGCTACTGCATCCCCCTTGAGGTACATCAGATGTTTGTAAATATGTGTTATCACCTTGGATAATATAATTGTATAATGCAAAGTGCAGTAGCATAGGAAAGTTATTAAATTTAAATGGAAAATGATTGGAATAACGATAATCATTATAAAGAAAGATAATAACTTTATATATATCCTTAACATCAATATTATTAAATAGGTCTTTAAAAGCAAAGACATGGAAATCAAGAATACGTGAAAGCTTGCTAATGTGATTAACTAAATCGAAGCTATTGTTCAAAATGAAATATCCTGAAACCTGAAATTTATGAGAGTCATTAATTCTATTTAAACAATTTAGTAAGTATTTACTAGCAGTAGTGGCAAAGATGTTATGTACACAAGTGACGGTTCTAAAAGTGAGAGGTGATTTATGGAATTTTGAAACCAAAGTAATATATGGAAATTTATAAAACTTGCAATTAATATTTAATTGTGAATATAATTTGAGCATTTTAGTTTTGTTTTTGATAGACTGATTATTAATGGATTTTAAAATAAGATTATTTTTTAAATAATTCTGTCACAGAGAAACATAGTATCTTTTACAAATAATGGCATAATTATTAAATGCTTTATCTACATAAGTTATGACAAAATGCTATTGTTGGTCTTTAATAACGGAAAGGAGTTTTTTAAAAGGATAACTAGGCTTCGTAAATTTAATGTTCATAATGACATTTTTAAGAAGATGTAGGGTATAATACTTCCATATATGGAATGCTTCAATAGGAATGGAATGGGAACAAACTTGTATATAAATTTATCAAAGTCAAAAGATAAAGACTGAAGAAGAAGTTTGGAATGATGGCAGAATGGAATGCGAAATTTGGACCCTTTATTCATAATATCCCTGAGAATATCCTCCTGAACTATATTAATTACCCCAGTAAGTGTGTGTCTATGAGAAGAGTTGACATAAAGCGAAATATTTTTATCACTGCATACACATTATGAAAGATTATCAGAGTTTAATGGCCTGGATGTTTCTATGTAATTGTATATATTTCTACCAATTGCTAAATTATATTTGAAAGTTTTAAGTATTTTGATATCACTGACTGGTAACAAGAGTTGATGTTTTTCAAAAAATCATTAACGTTAAGAGAATTAAGAATAGAATGTTTAAAAGAAATTACACAGTAAGATATTTTTGTAGGTGGTTTAAGTGAATGGTGTAGGTGGTTTAAGTGAATGGTGTAGGTGGAAGTTTAAGAAATTGGTACGAAAAAGAAGCAAATCATAAAATAAATGTTAAACATGCTTATTAATTGATTTTAATTTTACAAAGTTAGCATAAACAATATTTAATTTGCATTTTCTGACATTACATGATTGGTAGGAGATTGAAAGTTTGTGAATAATTATATTGTAATTTCAAAATATTTGCTTTGTAGTAAATAGTTTTACAAAAGTTACTTTTTACTTTGCCACGCTTACATTGCTTTTTACGAGGAGTTTTGAATACTGATAAAGATGTTTATAGACTGAATATTTATTGGAGTTGAAATCAAAACTATTATTAACTACAATACTATTTATTTAACAGACTTCAAAATTAAATACACGTTTACATAATGTCAAATAATTGAGATAAATAAATATTTTATAGTCAAAGAACTTAAAATTTCTATAAATTACTTGCATTTACTCCCATGCAGTGATGAGCATATTTATAAAACTGTATCGATACATGATCATATGAAACATAAATTTTTCATAATAATACACTTAATAGAATACTTTTACTGCCAATTTTTGTACCAATACATTAGCTTTCAGTGTCTATCATATCTACATTTTTCCTCACATTTAATTATATTTTCTTTTTAATGATTTTTTTTTATTATTTTAAATTAAAAGTGATTTTTTTTTTATTATAATCATAAAAGCAATTTAACTAATTATATCTTTTTATACAATGTCATATTCGATCTTTATAAACAAGATTCTAATATATTTAAATTAGTCTCATAAATCTAATAATATTATAATCAATATGTTTTTGAATTGTACTATAATCTTTTATATATAATTTTCCCATTGTTTGTTAGAATTATAAATCATTTTCTATTTTTTCCCAAACTTTAAAATGTAAAAATGCAAGATTAAATAAAGTTGAGAATTGTTGACTTATGATATTCTTATAAACTAAAGTACTTACTATTTCTGAGTATGTTACCATTTCCTCTTCTTGACAAACATTCTCATTCATAAAATTGCCGTTAAAGTTGATAATATTTTGTTTTACATCCACCTGAAAGTATTAAGAAGAAAGATGAATCATGCATAAAGCACTGATTATGAAATACTTTCCAACTGAAATGCAATTTTATTTAAACACTAGTTGCCTTTGGCGACCAGCCTGTTCGCTACCCTTGAAAATTCAGAACGTGGCAAACTCGCTGGCGCGAATTACCAGAAAGGTGTAAGGTAACTATTTGGATGGCCAGGAAGTGCCACCCAATGTAGACCGGAACCCAGTGGGGGAGGCATCCACAGGGACCGTACCCTCCTTCCCCTACCACCAACCTCTCGGAAGGACTTACGGACCCACACGTTTAACGTGATCGTACTCCGCGTGAACACTGCGGCCGTTTTGGCAGTGGCGGGAATCGAAACCGAACCTACCGAGTGCAATTCCCGCGCGCTAATTTAAATTTTATAATGACCATATGCTAAGCTCTTAATTCCCATTATTGGGCTGTTTGGTATTTGATTTATTATAATGTTATTAGGTGTATTGGAAGAGTATATTTATTGAGGGGGAATTTTATTCTCCTATTGAACATTTTATTTAGTTTCAGTTTATTGGAGTAGGTTGTATTCTGATTTTTATTTAAGGGATTTTAATGAAGTTTTAGAATTGTTGTAAATTTGGCCTTTTTTTTTTTTTTTTTTTTTTTTTTTTTTTTTTTTTTTTTTTATGTACTGGTGGTTTTGAATGCTTATGGATAGAGAAATGTTTTTCCCGCACAATTTAGAGGATGACTTGTCTATTTTGTTCTAATTGCTTATTATATTGATTTTCGTTTTATATTGATATCTGTAAATATTATTACCCACAGGTTGTTGTGGATGTAAAAAAGGAAATTTTTTCTTGTTATTTATAAATCGGTTTGTCTTTACTTGTTTAGTTTAAATTTTTTGTTATTTGTTTACCCAGTTGCTTTCGGTTAATTTTGGCTTACTATTTTTGTTAGATTTTAATGTTTCTGGTGAACTTAATTTTTGTTTTGATTTATACCCGCATAATATTGCGGTAGTTTTGTAGGCCATCTGTAACTGCCTTGGCCAGGTCTCTTTTGGAATATTAAACTTCGAATAATGGTTTTCTTTGGGCTGCAGATGATGGTGTTCTTTCTCAGCCGTGGTTTAAACTGCTCCATGTCATTCGTGGCGAGCGCCAGGGTCTGAGGTTATCAAGCTCTTAAATCCAGCGCCCTCATTCCATCGTTCCATCATTTAAAATATCCATAAAATTAAAATATCCATCGTTCCATCATTTAAAATATCCATAAAATTAAAATATCCATCGTTCCATCATTTAAAATATCCATAAAATTAAAATATTCATTTAAAATGTCCATAAATTAAAATATCCATTTAAAACATCCATTGCTACCGCGCCCTCCACTACAATCTCCATACCTTTCTTTTTATTCACCCAATTTAGACCGGAACCCAGTGAGGAAGGCATCCACAGGGACCGTACGCTACTTCCCCTACCACCAACCTCTCGGAAGGACTTATGGACCCACATGTTTAACGTGATCGTACTCCGCGTGAACACGGCGGCAGTTTCGGCAGTGACTGGAATCGAAACCGGACCCACCGAGTGCAATTCCCGCGCGCTAATTTAAATTTTATAATGACCATATGCTAAGCTCTTAATTCTTCTTTCTCGGCCGTGGGGTAAACTGCTCCATGCCATTCGTGGCGAGCGCCACGGTCCAAATTCTTCAAGCTCTTAATTCTATGGTCAATATAAATGGCCTTATAATATGTCAATATAAATGGCCTTATATATATAAATGTCAAAATTTATTTGACATTTGCTGATGTAGTGATAAGTATTTAATATATGCGAAAGTATTTGATGACGTAATGGCCATTACTGATGGGCTGTTGCTGAAATACTGGTTAATTATTCGCTTTTATTGGCAACATTGATTCCTTTCTTGACAATGCTGTGTCTTTTTGGAGTAGAGCCGCTTGATGTATAAACTGCTGCCCTGGAAGCAGATGGTGTTTGGCTGGAATTACCATTCTTTAAGATTTGGAACTGGTTCTCATACTTAGTGTTTCTCTCTGTTTCCTTTCTTGGCGACACTTATTACTGTAGAAGTATCTTTCCTTGCTGTGTTGATGAAACACCCTTCTATTCCCTGACAATTGTTGGAGTATACTTAGAGTTTGTAGACTTAAAATTTTTAATTGCTAACAGATGATATCATAGTTGCCCTGATTCTTGTTTTTGGTATATATATTTTTTTTTTCGTGATTTAATTATATTGCAATTGAATTACTGATATCTATGCTGAAAAAAAATAGTGTACTGGGTATTAAATTCCTGTTGAGTTTTTCGATTCTTTTTAATTGTTTTATAACTGACTTGATAGCTGTAGCTTTGGAGTTGTACTGGAGTATGTTGTTATGTTGTGAATTATTTATTTTGTTTAACTGGGATACATTGTTTATTTTTATTATTGTAATTATAAGTCGTATTTTAATGTACTATAATATTTTTGTATTGATAGAATTTGTTTTTGGTAACAGGTGTGGCTCCTTTGCCAGTCTTAGAGGTTTTAATATAATCTATTACAGAGTCACAAATGGGGTTAGGAGTACAATATGGTGAGAATAAATATTGTCTTTTGTTTAGGGCCATGGAAATCCTTCTTCAGCTAGGTCCTCTTTTTATTGAAAAAAAAATATTCTAAACTGTCTCGTCCTTTACAGGTTACTTTGGTGACGGATTTCATAAGGCCTCTAATAGAGTTATACAATTTACGGTTAATGCTTATTTTGAACAGGGAGAAGACCTTGATGAGAGTATTGATGATCGAAGAAAGCTTAGTAATGAGAAAGGGATAATTGAAAAACTTGTGGAGGATAGGCAAAAAGATATAAGGGATAATGGAGATAGGTTAAATGATACTTTGGAGATCCTTTCTGGCTTTGAATCGGATAGGGTTGAGAAAGAGACTAGGCTAGATGTGACTATCTAGAAATTGGAGGAGTCCCGGCAGTCGTTTGGGGCTATTAATGTTATTTTAGACCGGCATTGCCAGGTTATGAATGGCTTCACTGATAACATTGCGGCTTCGTTGTCTGGATTAAATAAGGTCATTGAGGGACTTGGAACTAAAGTAGATAAGGTATCTACCTCGACCCCTAGCAAAGGCATTAGTCCTCTGGAGGGTGAGTGGAAAGGTATATGTTTGAGCTTGGAAAGGGATAAAGCTGAACTTGACAGTAAGTTAGGGGAATCTCGCGCGGATTATACTTTACTTGTTCAGAATCTTGAAAGATAATCTAGGGAAATCTTGACCTTGGTAAAATATTTCAAGCCTCCCCCTGGTGATGTAGGTAGTTCTAGTTTGCCGACGGATGCTTTGAGTACTAACAATATTGTTGTTGAGCCCTTAAGGGCTTGCCCGGTTATTGAAACCAAGCAAATGGTTATTGACAAGATACTTTAAACATAGAGTTAATGAGTCTTCTTCTGACCCTGCGGGGTTAGGATTGAAAATTAATAAATTTTTTGGGCTTTCTGGTGGCAGGATGGTGTTAGATATACCGGGTGAAGACAATACAACTAAAACTTATGAGGTTCAAAGAAATGACCCCAAGCTTATGGAATCTGTCAAATTGAAAAGACTTCTCAAGAGGTCCCCTAAGATGATATTCTTTAATGTTATTTCGGAGGTTGACAATGATAAATTTATCAATAACATAGTGATGCAAAACAACGGACTTGAGGAATATAGAAAATCGCTGATCTTCAAATTTAATATTAAGGGTAGAACAGGAACGCATAGAGTGTTTGAAATTAAACCTCCTGCTTTCGCGGTTATAAGGGACAAAAGTGTGTGTTAGTGGGATGGAATGGGATTTGGTGTAAGGAATTCTTCGCAGTATTTCAGTGTATGAGGTGTGGGGAATTCGGACACTCCACGAAGAGATGTATGGGGAAGCAGAGGTGCCTTAAGTGTGCCCACTCACATGTGGGCACAGTACGTGAGGAATTAAAATGTATTAACTGCAGTATTTGTAATGATAAATATAAGGGATCTAGAAATGCTATGCACTATTGTCGCAGTACAGACTGTGAGTCCTTTAAAAGAGAACTTGTTATTTATCAAACTCATGTGAACTATGGAGTATAATTTATTTGAAGTTTTATTAATTGTGTATATTTGTAGTGCATTTTATAGGAGGGTAATAATATTTAGATAAATACACTTAATGTTTACGGAAGGATGTAGAGAGGAGCCCAAAAAGACTGTAATTGTCAACCCAAAATTATCAGCACCCTCAGGAGCATCCATTAACAAAGCTGAAGATGATTTTCTAAATTATCTATTCCGTTTCGAAGACAGATACGGAATAGATGTTACTAGCAGCGCATTCAAGAATGCCCTTCCTGCCATACGATCTGCTCAAACCAAGATGGACAGAGTACATGTATTTTACGAGAGCATTCATGCTCTCGTAAGCACAGGTTAACCCCCCCCTCCTCGGCCATGGTTGCGCCCGCAAGAAGCTTGAGGGATCTTACCAATGGCATCTGGAATGCCAATGGACTCAGAGGTAAAATCTGTAAAGCTAGGGACTCCTGTATAGCAAATAACTTAGATCTGTTTTTGGTCCAAGAGACCCACTTCAGTCCAGGTAATTCCTGCAAAATTGCTAACTACGACTCTACAATGACCACAGGACTCTAGTTAGCAATCGCCCCTACGAAATGGCATACCGCACAATAATGTGCCCCCCCCCCCCCCCTCTCCAAGCCGGAGAAGTTACAGTTGTGCAACTCTCCCTGCCTAACAATCCCGTCCTGACCATTGCGTCTGTGTATCTTCCCCCCCCCCCAGTACGCTGCTGGGGGGGGGGGGGAACAGTACGCTGCTGGAGGGGAGGTTAGAAAGTAAAAGAAATTATTTTTTTGATAAATTTTGCAATAAATGATGCATTTTCCTTACATCGTCTGTTAAGCCTTAACGCCAATGCTTATAGTACGTAAAGAGATGTAGTGTATTTTACAATTTTTCGATTATTATATATTTGCATTTTATAACTTTTTAAAGGTTTATTTATCTTTCTATGCATACGTTATTGGTTTACGTAATTTCTATCGGTAAACCGTATATTTTTGTATCGGTTTTAACTTGATGTTTATAGCACGTTAACATCGAATTCCTACATCAAAATATTGTTTATCTAAATTATTTACCTTCAATTTTATTTATGCCAAGCTTCCGTGTATTTATTGTTTAGAGATTCTGTAGGATCACAGACATTTTTTTTTTTCCGTTTGAATGAGATTTTAGAAGTTTGTGACAGCCAATGTAAATTTGGAGTGTATTATGTCTTTACTTTGTTTGCCTTGCCATGGTACTTGAAGCACTAATAGGGGTAGTCACATATATTTAAGCTAAATCCTAGTGATCTAACTCTATTGTTTGGCGTATATTAGAAACCTAAACATAGTAGTTCGATTTTTTTGGTGGGCTTTTTGATGACTAGAGATCATGCTCTGAAATTGTGTATTCAAATATAAAGTTTTTTCAGCAATATAGTATACTATTGTATTGTTCATAGTAGATTTGTATACCTTTTTATGAGTATCTCAAAGTATCATGCAGTCTGTGTTCATGAATTTTTTGTAGTAATATTTTACTGATTTTCATGTATCACGCATTAAACTTTTAAATGTTCTATTCCATCGAAAATATTGTGTATGCTCTACTCAATTATATAACTGCATACCTATATATAATATCTAAAATCTTTTTTACTGTGAATCCAAGATCTTGTTGAAGACTCGGATGTAAAACTACAAACCAAATATCACATGCTAGGTCAATGACTATAGATGTGCTTGATACTTTTTTTAAATTCAACATGACTTGTTTATAAAGTTTTTGTAATTTTTTGCAGCATTTTGTCACCAACTGCCATCATTTATCTAGATTTCAGAAAAATAACCATTTCTGAAAGTTCGTCATATGCAAAATATAACATTTATATTATTTTTAAAAATAATTGTGTGTGAACGAAGTATTGTACAAATTTCAATACATCAGTTCATTGCGAAATCAATACTATTGATGCATCAATATGAAGATAAAATATGTTGAAAGTTTTGAAGCATTGTGCATCATTGATCGCTATAGAAAAATAAAATTGATCTCTCATAATCGTGGTCTTTGATGTTCGACAATTTTAAAAGTGTGTTTACTTTTAAAATGTAAATAGGTTTCTTTACTTTTCTACTTACTATATTTAACTATATACTATATTTATACTACTTTACTATATTTAATGAAAAATTAAGTTATATTGACAATGATTTGCTCAGGAAACAAGGATATTTCAAAATAAAATTTGAATAATTATACTTTATAGAAAGGTAAGAGAAAATTTTATTACTGTGTAAATAAGTGTGTATGGGAGGGAAGCTCAATGAAGACTTAAATTTACTTCTTTTCTGAGAATTTGGTTGTATTTAAATTGTAAATAGTAAACATTAACATTACTGTAAGATATGGCTTCTTATTTTCTTACTTCACACTTTCATAGTTTTGAACATCAAATTTAAGCATGATTTTGAGGTAGGATTATTCCAAATATTCAAACAATAAATGGTGAAGGCATTTTTTTTTCATATAAACAGAATAAATATTAAATTTCTTCCTCCAAAATTTGTCACTTTCCGCTATAGTTATATCTTTGTTGCCATTTGGCTATCGATTTTATGCATGTATTTGAGGTAAATAAAACAATTTGAATTATTCTATGATTTCTTTTCAATATTTATACATAAGCTTCAGTACAAATTTAAATGTTATGAACAAATATTTATTTTTTATGGTGAATAAGTTTTCGACCACATAGTCTTGCAAAGCAGGATTTTCTATGGTGACCAATATTAAAACAGTGAAATGTGGCAGCTTAAAAATGCTGAATGAAAAAATACGTGTGAACTTATTCCACATTGGACCCAACATAAAAGAAATTTATAAGCCTCACCAAGCACATGCTAGCGAGCCATTAATATTAAGGATAAAAATATATATGCTTGTTTTTATTTTCTTTGCATGGTATGCAAATATGTTTCTTTTATCTCATATAAAATGTAAACAACACTGTATATAATGTATGGTTGTTTTCAGTCATCTTACGAAGAGTACATATGTTATGAAGAGATATTGTTTTTCATTTGGGCGGGGGAGGTTGTCAAAATTTATGAGATGGATAAGGTGTCACCATGGAAAAAATGACTTCTTTAATGTAGAACACATTGAAAAATTATTTTTTGAAGCAGACAGGGGCGACTTGTGACTTTAGAAGTGGGTGAAGCAGATTCAGCAGCAAAATTTCCCTTCTTCTTCAATAACGGACATCTTCAAAACACATCACACTATTGACACAAGTGTTGTCAAATATTATCTAAAAATAGCCAAACAAGCCTAAAAAATTTGCCAAATGTTAATAATAACCTATTCAACCGATAACTTTAGGATAATATTTAAGTATTTATTGTACATATTCCTTTTCTTATGGTTTATATTTCCTTAAGAACAGAAACGAGGAGGTCCTTTATAGGAAGGGGAACATTGTCACAAATGTCAGCGCTATATTATAGTTTGAAGTATGCAAAGTTTTTTCCATGGGTACTGAATTTGACATTATCCAAGCTGTTTTCAGTCTACATTAGCTTGGATAATAGGGAGTCTATTGTATTTATGTTTTTGCAAAATGAATGCATTCCTTTTCGATGAATTTTTTAATTATTATTTTTAGTATTTTTTTTGTTCAATTGTATAAATTATCAATAAATTTTCACTTGTCACTTTTAAAATTTTAATACTGATCATTGGGAATACACAGGGGCTGATTGTCATTATCACATTTTGAAAAAAAAATCAATTTGGCGATTATGAATTCTGACGATGTCAAAATAAAAAATTATGGTATACTAATTGTAATGAAAACTACTTTTCCAAAACAATGATCTTTGGAATTTGAGAATTTATAAATTAAATCAAATTTTTCAAATAGAAAGTCAAAATAAAATTTAGCAAATAAAAACACCATTTTACGAAAGATTTCATTTGATAAAAGTAATCAAAACTCCAGAGCAGCCCCTGGAAATACATAAAAAATCTATATATACTAATTGCCAAGTGTCCGTCTGTTTATCTGTCATGCTTTTTTTAGGCACTTCTCAAATAGATAGACTTGCAACCTGGTACATGGCTCGATCGTTCAATAAAGCCCCCTGAAAAAAATCTTATTTTCCGAAGAGAGGGTGATCCACACCAAAACGTTAGAAAAGTGAAATGATAGAAAAGCATGCTTTGCGATAACATAGACTTCAAATTTGGTGTACAGGTAAATCGTTCGAAAGGCAAAAAGTGTATAATTTCGGATTTCCAATATTTTCTACTTTGGTTCCCTTTTCTTTGCCAAAGTTCAGTGGAGCCGTGAGAAAACTATTTTTACAGTCACAGACATCGCACAAGAGTAATATTATTCAGCCTCAGGTTTGGACCTCATTTTACAAGACGCCCCAAAATAAATGACTGCAGTCCATTTCCGACAAAGCATGACACACACCCCTTTGAAATATATAACAGACTCATAAAAGCAACTGACTCCTTGAAGCAACCCTGGGCTATATATTACTTCCATAGCCCTGGAAGCAACCATCGAGGTAGTATATAATGGAGAGAGCTTAAGGGTTGCAATCGGGGCCAAAGATAAAGGGAGTTGTAGTCAGGACGAATTTCCTGAGAACCCATTTTCTTCCGACTGTGACCCTGTACATTTCAATGGCGATTTCTGACCGAGAGCGTGTTCGAGAAATATAAATAGTAAAATAATGGTTATATACTGTTGTGCTTACGGCTGCAAGGAAAAGCATGTAAAAGGAGGACTTTACTCTTTCCATGGGTAAGTTTTTTTTTTCATTATATATCTTACAAATATAGTTAAGAAGTAATTTTGCTAGATTTTAGCGTGGTGCATTTCATTTGGCTATTAATTTTATTGCTTTTAATGCTATATTATTAGAAGTTTTGCTCTATTTTTGGTGTTTGTGATATTGCAGAAGACTTATAATATCATTCTAACACTTTAAAAAAACATTCGGAGTACTTTTGTGATAGTTATAGAGCTATTTTCGGTATCCTCATATGTTTTCCCTTCGAGGTAGAACTTGGCGATGTTTGGCGACGTTTGGCAAGATTGGGTGGCTAGGGAAGAAACATAGGGTGTTTAGATAATGAGCGTAAAGACGTGTCGTATGATAAAATTTTACTTTCAAAATAAAATATAATAGTTTACATTCATTGAAAATGTCAGTTAGATTTTACATCACAATTTTTCAGTGCATTTTATATAAAGATATATGATCTGAAATATGAGCATGATCTCATTTTTAGTTCAGAGTAAATTGTACTTAATAAGTCGATGTTATTAATCTTATCCTTGAGATTGCCCCCCCCCCCCCTCACCCTCTCCGCATAAATTTTATACATGTCGATGTTGGTTAGAATTAATTTCATATAAACATCTCGATTGTTCACAAATTAAATATAAAAGGATATATCATCAAACTCCCAGTGTAGTAGAAGTATTTTGGTATTACACTCTTGTTTAGTTTTCGAGAAAGAAATATGCTTTGCCCAAAGAAATATTTGAATCACCGACTTCTTGATCACGCGTTAGCAATCTATTAAATGAGAAATATTAACTCTAAAAGAACCTTACATATTCTCCTCATCATAATTTAAGTAATAGGCTTTTTGATCTAGAAACAGCTCCACCAATATAAATATTTTTACTTACATCATGTTTTATGTACCAAAGTCGTGTTTCAGAGTCTTTCAAGTGCGACTAATATAAATTGAAGTCCAAATTATTATAATTACAGAAATTTGACGAAAATAAAGCTATTGGGACACCTAGCTTAGGTGATTCAAAAGTAATAATTTTATATTGAAATAATTTTATATTGAAATAGGGCTACATATATCATCTTCATCAACTAGTTACAACATGATTTAAATGAAATAATATCACACGAAAAACTCAAAAAAAGGAAGGAGGGGGGGGGGGGGGGGGTAATGGGAATTAAATAAAGATGTTGTCAGGAGGAAGAGATGAAAAGGAAATAATTGTTTCACATATTTTTATATTTTTTAGTTCGTATGAGATAAAATAGCGAATATATATATATATATATATTTCCCTATGTAAGAAATATTATAAAGTTTTATATTTTTCCGTTTTCCTCGGGAAAGTTAAATATTTTATTATTGCAAATATTACATTGTTTTATATTTGACGGTACACATACAATATATTAAAATAAATTAGATGTAAAAATGACTCAGTCGTATTACGCCTCAAAGCAGATATGGATAATGCTAACATAACTTTCAGAGATAAAGTTTATCTGGATAAAAGTGAAGAATTCTACATTTTAAGCAAGCATGCACACAATTTTTTCATATACTTTATAATTGTTTTTAAATATATTATACATATTCTTCAATTTGTATACTTGTAATCTATTTCATATCATATTTTATTTGTAATTGCTTAATTGACTTCATTAACAAAATTATTCTTTGGTAATAAAAATATTCTAATCCTATTTCGTATTTTTCTTCATACATATTTTTTAAAATCTTATAACGTATAACACGTGTAATAACTTCCCATTCATCCTCGACTTTAACAGAAGTTAAAAAAAAAACCAGAAGGTACACTACACAGTTTAGGCGATAAATCGCCAAATCATGAAAGTCCTTCTCCTCCTCGTCCTTACCAAGGTCTATAGTTTTCCGCTGTCCCCATGGGGATGATTGATATTCATGTTTATAAGCATAGCAAGGTACGAGCAGAGTTTCCTTACCATTTACTCAAATATGTTTCTGTTACTGGCCCTGTTTCTCAATTACTCTTTTACCAAATTGGCGAAATATGCAACATTTTTATAAAATTCATAAAGTTATCGGTTATGATAAAGCTTGAATTTCAAAATTCGACATTGGACGATACAATTTTTACTACACTGTCAGAATACTTTAAATATATTGCAAGTAAAGAAATAATAAATACTTAGAGAAAAGGGAAACAAATATGCTTTATTTTCATTATAAACAATAAAAATATACATAACATATATATATATACATACTGCAAGGAAAGCAAATAATGGTCTGTAATTGTCTTCGTTCCTCAATAAAAATTAAAAAGTATCAAAACGTACACCACATAATAAAAAAATCGATGCTGCTCAAGTAAGACATCATTTAGATTTATAATTAAAATCATGCACAAAAGAATTATCAATACGATATTAAAATATATACATGCAAAAAAATAGGACAATGATGCAATTGAAATAAAAAGACAAATTTAAATGAATTGAATAACGTAAGTGAAATAATTCTTATCCTTACCTCATAAAGATTAGAGCTATTATAAAGTGCAATTCTCGAGTCGACTTTCCATATGTTCCTGAACTAGTGTGGATGCTAATAACTTCGCAAATACAGACTTTTCCTTTATTTCTTCATTATCCTTGTAACACTGATGTAAAACGTATGAATTTACTATTGAAACATCCAGAATGCGAAAAAAAAAACAGCTAAAGGCCATCTGCGTGTGCGACGACTTGAGGAATGTTTGGAACATTTCTCATCAAGACTGTCAACTCCACCTTTGTTTGCATTATAATATGCGATAATTTCAGGTTTCTGCGTTTCCTATAACAATTAGGTGGA
The DNA here is from genome assembly GCA_951213105.1 of Amaurobius ferox. NCBI lineage: Eukaryota > Metazoa > Arthropoda > Arachnida > Araneae > Amaurobiidae > Amaurobius > Amaurobius ferox. Next base: position 25,935,033 of record OX578147.1, read on the forward strand.
GTGATAAGATTGAGGACAAGTTCATTTTTGTGTAAAGGGTAGATTTGTAAATGCAGCAGTCTCCCAGACGGCAAGTTTCCGGTTAATGTTATTAATGAGAAAATGGAGCTTACCTTTGAATATTTTGAAACTTGCTAGTTCTAGGAGGTATTAACAAAATCCACTTTTTTTAGTTCTTCATTAACAGGAAATTTAAAGCTACTAACTTTGGAATCATTTTTATAATAAAACAACCAGGAACACACTTGGAATTTTTAGTTATTAAAATTCAATGAATTATAATAAAAACTGATTAATTTAAAAAGAATAATCAAAATATAAAAGTAAGCCGTAAATCTGTTACGAACAATATAATATTAAATATACTTCTTTATGAAAGTACTAAATAAGCTTTACATTTGAATATATACAACAGAGAATGCCCTTTAGTCATGAAAAAGCCCACCAAGAAATCGAACTACTATGTTCAGGTTTTTCATATACGCTAAACAATAGAGTTAGGTCATTAGGATTTAGCTTAAATATATGCAACTATTGCTATTAATACTCCAAATTCCTTGGCAAACAACGTAAGGAGCATATAGTACACCCCACATTCACAATTCCAACATAAACTGCAGATCAGACAAAATTAAATATCGATGGCAAAAAATTTCTAAATAATAAATAAATATAAGTGACGCTTAATAAATAAACAAGCTAAACACTTTTTAGATAGAAAATGTTTTGAAATGGCAATTCAATATTCACATATGCTATGAACATTAAATGAAAACAAATATAAAATATTACAGGGTTACCGACAGAAATTACGTAAAACAATAACGTATGCATAGAAAGACAGTCAAAGCTTTAATAAATGATAAAATACAAAAGTATAAAACACGATAAATTACAAAACTCTGCCCCTACATTTCCGTTAACATATACTAACGAATATTGAATGACAAGGCTTAACGTATGAAGCAAAAAAAATGATAAAAACTGCAAAAATTACCAAAAAAATTTAAATTTTTTTTTTGGCAGCGACTGTCAGAAACATTAACGAACACATAGTAAAACATACATACCTGTAATGGCTATCAAATAATGATAAAATATCCAATATTCTGGAGATACCCTATGTCGCTCATACATTTATCATTAGCAAGCACAATTTCCTAACACCCTTTCCGATGACGTGGGAGGTTTGGTTTATGATCCCTGTATGGCCTCTTTAGTTCACGAAGATCCAGGATCTAGCTGCGATAGATAAGATTTGTAATGTGGTTTCATAGTGTTCTAGCTGTACAAAGCAGTCGTCTGCTCAAATGGTTGCTACGAGAACGTGATTTAGGTGAAACCTCCCTATACGACCCCCGAGCCGCAACTCCTGAAAAAAAATTTGCGATCAACAAATCAAACAATCAAGGCACATGAAACTGAAGCGGAGAAATAAATATGCAAAGCCATGTCTTTCTCCAATCACTGTCAAGAATTTATTTGCACTATTCTATCCTACTCTTAACTCCATGATGTAACTTTAAAAATTTTGCAAATATTTTCAGTAAGGTTCCAGAAACTTTGGCAACATTCTGATGACCAGCTTTTTAACGTCAAGTCAATAATCAAACACCAGTAATAAAGTTAGGATATTTATTGTTATTAAACTTTCTCGCAGTTTTATTATGTCAAGTTCTAAAAAACAAATGTAGAAAAACTAGCTATGGAATCCTCAGTTCGTGTGTCCGTTCGGTAGGTTTTTATTATTTAATAGAATTTTTTTTTTAATGTCAAGAAGTATTCAATAAATTTATTGTTGTATTGTAAATTACCTTTACAAAAGTTGTTATTTACGAAATAGTCAATCTTCTATCGTTTCACTGGTTTTTAAGTAAATAAACTGTTTTTACTTTAAACATATTTTTAAAAAGTTTGCAACTGTCAATCAACATTGAACCATCCACAACTAGGCATTTTCTAAAAAGTTAAAAGTTTAAGAAATGCATTGAGTTGTGTCACAATGTTTTAGTGACATTGTTATTATATGAGCAGAAAATATTACATACTTTAAACTGTCTCTTATTATTGCAGTTCTGGAGATTTATGACTTGATTCTAAGATTACTGGAAATAACATTTTCTTTTTTTTTTTAATCTTTGATTTGTGTTCTCAGCTTTTTAACAAGTTTTTAAGTAAAGATGACAAACAGTTTGTTACTATATGAAAGGACATTGATTTTATGAATATTGTTTTAATACATTAGGAAAATCAATAACATTTCTTCACCTTGACATTTTAGGATTCTGCTTGCCAATAAAACTTCAAATCTGTGGATATAAAGTATAATTTGCATACATGTGAAGATGGCATATTAACCAAAACTCTTCCAATTAAAGATAAAATTTTATAGCATTTTAAAATTCACATTGCAATTATATTGTCTATCTTTTGATGGTTATATTCAATAAAATTATTTTCTGGGATTTACACTGAATCAAAATGGCTACTTGAATGGTTTGAAATCTTTTTCTGAGTTCATAATATTTACAAAATGGATATAATGTAAGGGTTTTAATTAATTTTAACATACTGTTGGGACCAGGGATTTAGAAAAGGGAGCAGGATCTATAACATGCCATTCCAAGTGTTGCTCATAATTGTACCTGCAGAAGCAGGCAATAAATTGAAACTAAACATTTTAAGTGATTTGTGTCATAACACACTGTTATTCTTTTAGTGTTAATTTTGAATTTGAATGAAGTCATCTACAAAGTTTTACAGGGTTCATACTCCCCAGGGAAAACCAGAAATTTTCACGTCATTTAAATTCAGCTCAAAATCTCAGGAAAAACTCATAGAATGTTGTAATTTTATATCAAAACCAGGAAAAATTGTATTAGAACCTGGAAATAGCTGTTTTGTCTGTTTAAAATATTAAAAATGTATTAATTTCATGGTTGTTTTTATTGTCAAATTAGCTAATTTTCAGATTCAATGTTTATCTGTTGCCAAATTTGAATTTATTTCACAAAATAAAATTTTTATATACTATAAAATGTTGTGATCCAGACTCTGGTTGTATGTAAAAATTTGGCTAATCCAGAGACCAACCCACAGCACTTTCAGCTCACTCGCCAAGTCGCCACCAAGCGTTCCGATTGTGAATGCTTTATGTTGTAAACTGATAATGTTTTGTATCGGTGTTTTACGGCGGTAATTGTGTAACATCCAATAAGATATATTCACGAAGATGACGTAAGAACATATTTCTGTGGCTGCTACAGTTTTCTGATGTAAAAGCACATTTCTTTCAATACTTTTGGCCGTAGTTGTATATGCTTTTATTATTTGATTTTTTGTATAAAATCCTACTATAATTTGGAAAATAAAGGTTTGAAAGAATTGATTAATTGGTGTGTTATGAAAGGGATTATAAGTGATAAGTATGTTTGTCCTAAATGCGGAGATAAAATGAAGTTGAGTGTGAGAGACAGAACGACAGATTTGTTGTTTGAATGGAGCGTTTTCAGCATTTCAGTCAAAAGGGGAGTCCTGAAGGTTAGTGTTTTTGTTTAATTTATCCCATGTTTTGAAACTTGGTTTATATTTTTCTGTGTCTAGAAAATTGCTTCTCCCTTTAAAAGTTCTTAATCTTTTCAGTTAAAGTACAAACTTTTGTATTAATTTTTTGAAATTTTGTTAGAGTACAAATTTTTTTCTAACACGGACTACTGGTACATTCATTCCTCAAATTTTGACATTCAGGTCGAGTCTCTGCCCCTGTACAGATCATCGGTTGCATAGAGAAAGTGATCTTGCTATGTGTGACATGCACGGATAAAATTGTAGCATATTCTGTATCTGGGTGCCGCAGGGTACCGTTCCTAGTAAACCGGAGACCACTGGGGGCCTCGTTCCAGTGTAAAATGACCTTTAGGTCGAACCCCTGCCCTTATATTGATCACTGGTACATTCATTCCACAGGTTTCAACCTTTAGGTCGAACCCTTACCCCTACATGGATCAGTGGTACGTACAAACCACTGGTACATTTGTTCCACAGATTTCGACTTTTAGGTCGAACCTCTGCCCCTACACGGACTACTGGTACATTCGTTTCACAGATTTCGACTTTTAGGTCGAACCTCTGTCCCTACATGGACTACTGGTACATTCGTTTCACAGATTTCGACCTTTAAGTCGAACCTCTGACTCTACATGAACGACTGGTACATTCGTTCCACAGATTTCGAGCTTTAGGTTGAACCCCTGCTCATGTACGGATCCTCGGTTGCATTGAGAAAGTGATTTTGGTACGTGCGATATGCACAGATAAAATTGCATGAAAATTTTAAAATTCACAAAAATCTTATTTTGTAATGTTTTTATGAGTACTATTCACTGTTGCTCAAATTAAATTACATTATCGTTTACATTAAGAACTCTTGTTCAGAACACAGTAGAAAACGTCTTTTTGTTGGGAGGAGCCTATTTCTAAACACGGAAGAATACGTCACTTAGGATGGGTGGAGCCAATTTCAAAACACGGGAGAATGCGCTTGCGCCAACTTGGCACATTTGTACTTAGAAAAAATATGTGGGGTGAGCTGGTCTCCGGATTTACCAAAAATTCTTCTGGGAAACTCAGCGAATTTCATTTCAAAGTTTTAGTATCAACCCTGTTAAAAGCCATTTCATTGTGTGATGCTGTTGACATTTAAAATAAGACAAAAGAAAATAAAACTTAAACCTGACCCCCCACAAAAAATCAAACATTTTATTGTGATGCTTTTCACTTAAAAAAAATAGCCAAAATTAAAAGAAATTAAGGTTTAAACTCAACCCTAAAAAATTCAAAATAATCCAATGGGGACATTACATACGAATCCCCAAAATCATCTGCTAGTGCAGACACGTCTTTTCAACATTATGATATCCATCCAGTTCCTTACAGTATCATAACTTTGCCTCTGAACATATCCTCTAAATAATCTTTGGAATTTCAGAATTTATATTTGAAGTTTGAAATTGAAATTAAAATTTTGTGGTTGGTTTTTTTAGAGGAAAATCTATTAATGACTGATGTGTTTTAAAAAAAGAGTTTTGGTAAGCATACTATTTTCAAGTAACAGGATTATTAATCTATTTGCAATTTTTTTTTTTCAATTATTATTATGAATATATGGGCTTAAATATTAGTATCAGTACTGTAGCAGCAAGTAGACTTACAAAACCTACAAGTTATTTTATTGTGAAGGTGGTTATACGCAACATGCATGCATTTTGCTGAAATTTGCTTCACTAAACTGATTATAAAACTGATACTAATAATCAATACTTTACTTAACTGATTATAAAACATATTTTCTTATATTGAAATTAAATGTTTTTATAATCATTTTTGATTGCTTCTTTGTTTTTATTTTAAAAATGCATCTGAACTTTTCTTTTTTAGAATACGGCCACAAATGGCCAGTGAGTTAATTGACATGTGCCATACATGTACTAATGTAACTCCTGGTGAACCCCAAGTTTGGTTGGGAAAAGACAAAGCTTTCACATTTGACAACGTCTTCAATACAACATGTGAACAAGAAGAAATTTACTCAACATGCATCAAAGACCTTATCAAAGGGTAATTATTTTTAGAAATTATTTTATACATTTTGCGATGAATTATGATTTACTGCAATTTTAGTCATAAATTTTGGTTATTATGGATATCTTAGTAATTTCTTATCTAAATTGTTATATTTTTGGAAAGTCCATACGTTACTTTATTGACATATTTTATCTTATATACAATTTTTTTTCTTTTAAAATTATTTTATATTTATACACAAAATTTTATGATTATGTCTGTTTTTCCCTGTCAAACTCAAATTTAAAATTATTTTTTACTTTTTTTTTTTTAATTTATGCTAAATTCCACTACTTTTTCTACATTTTATGAAATTTTTTTACTGTATTCAGGTCTTTTTTTTTTTTATATTTTAAACAAATGTAATTTCCAGATTTATTAATTATTCATGTCAAATCATTATCTATATTTTAGTTTAAAGTTTTCAAAATAATTTCATAAATTTATTTTAAAATTGAACGTGCTACAAAACTTTCCTGAAGTGCCATCCTTGGTATAGTGTAATGGTTAAGTATTGTGATGTGGTGTAAAACTAAATTCAGATTTTCAACAGATTACACATTTTGAGCATTGCTACTAAACTCAAATTGAATGTTTTTGTAATCTGTGTATGTATTTGTGTGTGTGTGTGCTTAGGCACAATAGCACTTAAATGAATTGGGCAATTTGAATGTATTTTGTATTAACTGCAAATTTTCTAACATTTTTGTAAAAATAAATAACAACCAAACCAATAATGTTAACAATCATTTTTAATGTTAGATTAGAAATATATTGCATTAAAATGTGTAAATTTAATTTACTTTTCCTTTGTTGCATTTTCATATTTTCTAACTTACATTATTTTACTTGCAGATGTTTAAAAGGTTATAATGCTACAATATTAGCATATGGCCAGGTAAAAAACATTTTTTTTCTTTGTGTGTGTGTGTGACTTTTTATGTTTCTCTAGATAATAGTGATCAGCAAATGTATGGCATTTTAATGCAGGCCTGGCTACCTTTTTCATTTCATAGGATGCTAAGAACATTTTTGCAGCACATTGCAATGCAATTCTGTTTAGGGCATTTCATTTACAGTCATTTTTTAGTTAACTCACACACTTTTAATTTATAATATATATAAATATAATTTACATAATTCTATTCAACACCAAGAAAAATAAATATATATAAATAAGATTTAAACATGAAGTAAACTGCAAATTGAATATTTTGAGTTTGTACCTATGAAAATTTTGTGACACGTCAGTTGGGAATCTCTGCATTAATGTTTTTATAGTTTCCTATTAATAATTGCAGTTTATGTTGTATAGTCAAGAGTTTATTAACTACTGGTATATTATTTTGCATAATGAAAGATGTCTTAATAAAATTAACTATTCGAACCTTAATTAACTATTAACCCTTTCGCGATGGCGGCATTCCGAAACTAACGTGGCCCAAAGGACGAAGCGCTTCATTTCTGAACTGTTCCCAAAAGACGGCTATTTTTTTGCGCTAAGCCTAACTCTCGAAAAAAATTCACTAAAAATCACCCGTTCAACACAGCATTCTACTATTTTCATGAATAAAGGAAATTCTTATTTTCTATTTGATGTATATTTTTCATACAAATTTTCTTTTATCAAAATATTAAAAATTTTAGTGTATTGAAAATGATTACTTACCTTGATTAAAATAGTTATCAGTTAATCAGAAAAAATATTGAAATGATGGTAATGAAATATTTATATAGCTAATAGAAATTATGTACATATATACACAAGAAAATAGCGTAGCTATTTTCATTAATTAATATACTTTTTGCGTATGGTATATTTCAAAGCAAGTACCCACGCACAGACCAACATTGCAATCTTTGCATTCATAATAAGTCGTTATGCGCTTTCTTTTGCCTTTTGTAGTTTGCAAGCAAACTATACATCTTCTTCAGAGGTCTTTTTTACCTGTATCAGAGCACAATTTTGGAAAATGTCTTCCAGTTAGATGGAGAGGAGAGGGGATGAGATAACTATTTCTACTGGACTGTTCAGGGGTAAAAAACATTTCAATAAGTTGCTCTATGAGATTAAGACGAAACTGCAAGATTGGGGATTTTTTCCCTTTCTTATTGTCAAAAAGACTATGAGCATTCAATATTGCAATATCTAGAAAGCCAAAAAATAATTTTCTGTACCATTTGATAGTTTTTCTATAAGCTGGATAATGTGTTAGAGACGCATCTCCAATATCCACACCCCCCATATATTTGTTATATTCCAAAATACAATTTCGTTTTAAAATGTCTTCGGATGTTTTCCGGTCTTTCTTTCCAGAATTTTGCATTTTGTCAGTATGAAGAGTTGTTAAAATTAAGACATCCTTCTTTTTATCTTTGAATAAAATTACATTCACATCATCCTTTTGCACTGCTGCAATTTCTCCTTTGCATAGAAGTACAAATGGAAAATTCTTTGGCATGTCCTTCCGATTTTTTAAAACTGTACCACATACATGCGTATTGTTAGACAACAAATATTTTGCGAGTACAGGAGAGGTAAAAAATCTATCCAAATACAAAGTATATCCTTTTCCTAAAAGTTTACTTAGAAGTGTTTTCACAATAATACGTTCTCCATACCCACCATCAGAACTTGATAATTCCGTGTCCTTTCCAGTATACACAAAGAAATTCCATATATATCCTGATTCCGATTCTGACAATTTATATATCTTTATTCCATATCTGGACCTTTTCGAGGGGATATATTGACGAAATCCCAGCCTTCCTTTCCATGAAAACAAAGATTCATCAATGCACACATTTCTTCTAGCAGTGTATACAGATTTAAAATCTAACATGGGTTTCAATTTATCTAGTTTTTGGGCATTACTATCAAGAGTAAAATGAAGGTAAAGTAATATTCCTATAAATCGATCGCGACTCATAACTGAATTGAAAAAAGGAGTACTGATAATTGGATTCTTAGAAAAATACATTTTAAGATTTGGTTTTCTGACAATGCTCATCAAAACTACTAGTGCGAGAAACACATGAAATTCATTTCCTGTAACAGGTGTAAATATATTTGGAACAGGTGGAGTATTCGATGTGGAAGGAGAGAGGAGATTTTTCTCCCATTTTTTCTTTGCAAACTCATTAGTTGCTTTTACGATAAATTTTATTAGTTCATCATCAAAAAATATGCTAAAAAAATCAAGTTTCTTGTCTAAATTAGGCGGCATGATATTGTGATTTATTCCAGGTATGTTCAAAAACTGCAAAGAATTCAGATCTTTCAAATCACATGTCCAAACATCCTTCGAAAAAACAGCAACTGAAGCTGGCGGCATTGTAATAATAGTACGCTTAGAATCTGAAGAATCAATTGCATTTTCAGATTCATCATCAGAAATAACACTGTTCCACGAATCTTCACTATTTGCATCGCTTTCATTACTGTCTGGTTTGTTTACCATATGCGTATATTCTTCCACAGAAAGGAAACGTTTTAAACCAGCCATACTTTTGTCCGAAATAACCTAATCATTTCATTTCCGCACATTCCTTTACCCCCACTCGCCCTCCCACCCAATAAAAATAGTCTCTTATATTCCTATAAACCCGGAACTTAATTATAAAATTGTTGTTGATGCTGCAAGAAGTGTTCTGTCTGTTTACGTTACTGAACCACGTTTCACCGCTCCAGATGGAGAAATAATTTATTAGATTCTGCTTATGCCTGGGTCAAGCATATACAAAATACATTTAAGTTGCTTTCACGGGAATTTAACGCCATCTAGTAGACAAATAAATTCAAATGAAAATTTTTCACATAGAAACACCGGAACTTCATGAGGGCGTGCCATTCGTCCTTGAATGCAAGTTCGCAGCCGGCACGCGGGCGTGCCAACTGTAGCGAAAGAGTTAAACGAACCTGTAAGTTCACCATATACAGGAACCGCAGAGCTCCTATTTTTCCTATCTTATTTTAAATTTTGCTTTTTTCCTGTGTCTTCCTATTTTTTCCTATTTTTCTAATGATCTCAGAAAAGAAGTTTTAAATCGATGATCTATAAAATTTATCTCCTCGTTAAGGAATAAAAAGAGAACCCTTAAAATACTTTTATTTTACTTTTCTGTTGCCTCTAAATCATTAGTGGGATCAAAAGTAAAATAGAAAAAGGCAGACCATCCCCTTTCACTTCTCTCCTGAAGTAAACCATAGGCATGCATTTAAGTAAACAATATTTATACTTTCAAGAGTTAATCAAGTGTCTGGACAATAGTATATATATATATACAGGGTGTCCAGTGCTATTGGTACCCAATGGCTATTTCCTCAACCGTTAGCCACAGAGATATACTTCCAATTGCAAAAATGTTTTAAATTTTTAAATCTATTATCTTAGAAACAGTTTAAATCAATGAATGCATTTCTGTAAGAAATACGAATTATAAATTTTTATGCGGTCCCCCAGTCCTACCAGTTATATTTAGGAAAATCATCCTCATACAATTTCATGCAAATTAAAAAAAAAATCATCCTTTTACAACTAAAATTCACTGACTTACAACTGCTTAATGTTGGAGTACTTTTTGTGTTGAGAAAGGGGGGGGGGGGGGGTTTATACACAAAATAATTGGAAAGACAAATATTTTGCAGCAATTTCATTATTTTTTGCAACAATATACATTACACTAAACAATATTAGAGTTATAAGTATTTATAACGCATAAATATAAAAAATATTCGATAAAAATCTTTGCTTCATTCTCGGCATTATGTCAGCAAATGCAATCGAAACTTAATACTTTGAATACAGAATTTCAATATTTATATGGTCCCTTAAAGGTTGCCTGAAATGGGATACTTTTATGCGTGGAAAAGCGACTTAAGTTATAAAGTTTAATGCTTCATAACTTTGTGAATTTTGGTCGTAAAAGGATGATTATTTTTATTTTGAATGAAATTGTATGAGGATGATTTTCTTAAATATAAACTGGTAGGACCAGAGGACCATATAAAATTGTATATTTTGTATTTCTTCCAGAAAGGCATTTATTGATTTAAATTGTTCCTAAGATAATGGATTTTAAAATTTAAAACATTTTTGCAATTGGAATTATATCTCTGTGACCAATGGTTGAGGAAATAAGAATCACCAATGGATCACCGATAGCACTGGACACCCTGTATATACAATATATATATATATATATATATATATATATTCCCCCCTCCACGAAGTGCTTGAGTTATTCTTCAAAATACTGGAGGGGAATGTAAGAGTTTGTGATGTAGTAAAAGAATTGATGGATGAAATTGCATCATGATGAGATTAAAATATTGAGTTTTTGCTTATGACACTATATGTAATAATTACCCCAACAGAGATGCCAACTATAATGGATTTTCTGTTATTCTTACGGATTTCTGAACGAAATTATGGTCTACGGAAAAGACCTGTAAAATTACGGAAAGTGTCTATTTTTTTCATGCTTTCTTTCTTTTTCCATCCATCTTCATCCTATAATTATTGCACATTGAATTGACAAAACTTGCATATTTTCATATTTTGATTTATTATTCACATTAATTTTTTAATTATTTTGACACATTTAGTATGGGGAGACCTCTTAAGTGAGTTAAGCCCCCATATCTTAGTATGGCAATAAATATATATGTTAGATTAAATTTTGCTATATCCAAAATGAGTCCTTACTTAGACAGAGATTAGTTTCACAACTAAGTCTCGGGAATTTAGATAAGTTACTTTTTAACCTATACCTATTACCATACCGTAGAAGATTTTAATCACTCTATTGAGTGCATGCCAGAAAATTCTGGTTTCGTGAGAAGATTTAAAGTTAGGCCGTACCAATTAAGACAATCTTCAATTACTTCAAAGACTTTTATTAACATTAGCACAATTAAATTATTATTAGGTAAATGTTAAATTCTTGATTAAATATTCATTTATATAAATACATGTTGCAACTAAATTTTAATGAAGTTATTCTATTTTTATAATGCACAATTAATATTATCAATTTTAACTTTATCTTAAATCATTTTTTGCCTTTTAAAAGACAATCATATTTTATCACACTTTATATAAATATATATTCAATAAATAGGTAAGAGTTTTTTTTTTTTTTACTTTTATGGACCGAGACAATTCTATATTAACTCTCATTTTAATTCAATAAATAAAATACACTTACGTATCTTCTTTAAAATAATTACCCTTTTTAGATAGTTGTGTTTTTACTGATAATAGCGTTCAGTATCAAAGGCACTTTATTCCTCTTGGAGTTCCAGACACTATTGTTTATTTTTTTTTTTTTTATTCTAAAATTCACCTAGTCTCTATTCTTGTTCTTTCTCTGGAAAGTTCACATTTTATGATAAAGTTCAATTTGTGAAAATGGGTTCCTCACTTTGCAGAGTCAATTACAATTTTTTGGTAAGTTCACAAAATCCTTTTATCCGAGAGTTCTATGGTTTTTCTCTAGGTGCAGACTAATTTATGCAGTCTTCGTGTACTACTCCATTAAGGAAATATTGCTCTTCTGATTATCCTCATAAACTTCGTTGAGTTCAATTCTTCAAAACACATTTTATGATGCTCACCGCTAACTCCTTATAGTCTTTTAAAAAAATAAGAATAAGTTCTTGCATCACTGCATTCGTTAATTTTCAGTATTTCTTTAATCAGCTAGGCGTGCATGAATTCTTGCCAAGTCCTCTATCTTCAGGTCAGGTATAATTCACTGTAGGCAATCCCGCATATTCTGTCATCATTCAGGAGCTTTAAATCTAATTCGTGACAGTCTTTAAAATGAAGCATTTGTGCAAAGCAAAATGTCATAGAATAAAATGCTTTCATCTATGCTGCATCGAAAATATACCTCTTTACTCACTCTATTCACTGTATCAATCTCCGTAGCTAAAAACTCACAACCTTTCATTTTTTTTTAGCATCCTCAGTCACAGTCAAGATAGATATATATTCAAAATCTGTAAGGTGAGGCTATGGGATGCCTCACCCCACTCCGGTGAAAAAGTTCCTTCTCTTTCTATCTCTAGATACTGTATCTATTTTAAAATCTATCTATATTTTTGTAAAGTTCGTAGCTTCGGCTATATGTACAATTCCCAAACTGCGGACGTACACAGCCGTACTTCGGCTTCACTCTGACCCAGTTCTCTCTTGTATCCCTCCGCGTCGTACCAGTCTGTATCGTCTGCCTTCAGTGCTTTTTCCGCTTTTCTTTCGTCCGTGGGAAAGCGGCATGAAAAAAGAAAGAGCGTTTCTTCTATTCCCTTGGTATTTCTATTTGGCTGGTCTCAACTTTGCAGAGAGTATTGTCAGGGTAACATCTAATCTTGTTTGATGTCTGGCATGGGAATACTTGATGCCTCTTTTTGACTCAAGCTGTTTCACATTTATCATGTACCGTGGCACTTTTATGGTTGTTTCAGGTGTGTTTCTCACCTCCCTGAAATAACTGTTGCCCTTGGTCGGGTCAATGTCATTGTGCCAGTTGCTTGCTCTTCCATTCCATTCACCATATTAAATTCCAACTTTTAATCATTCAATGTTATATTTTCTAAATTGCCCAAAATATGTCCAGTATGTCTATCATACTGCGACATTTAGTACGATTGTGCAATTCAGAAATTCTCGTGCAGTCCTGGGATTCCACAAGTACCTTTTGTCACCCATTTCTATCCTCTAAATCTGTGGTTCTCAAACCATGGTCCACGGAACACTGGTGCTCCATGAAGCCACTTCAAGTGTTCCATGAAAAAATCAAATACAAAATTAAAAATCTGATGTGGGTAGTGTTGGGTTATACTTTTGGATATTTAATAATTTTAGAAATTTTTGCTTTTGGTTTAAACGTGTTCAGGGGTCTTAGTTACATAGTCACTCTCCATTTTCCGATTGTTTAGGTTTTGATATTCTTCTGTTCCAAATATGTTCTATTCCATAGGTTTTGTTTTAAAAACGGCAAAAGTTCGTTCTTTTTAGGTTTTAGCAATTTAAATTTATTTAAATTTGCTAATTTGCAATTCCATTTATTGCCCTTTTTATTCCCTTTAATTTGATTCCAAATTTATTGCCCTCGGTTAAAAATTGGTTAATTCATCGCAATTTTACAGTTTTATTCTATTTTCAGCTTTTTAAATATTTCAGAATCGTCCATATTTAAATTGTTGCCAAATTCGTATTTTCCAAATCGTTTCACTTCATTTCTTTTTAATTTTCGTCTGCTCTGAAATTCCATTGCTCTTCTTTAAAATTTCGAGTTTTTAATTGGTTGACCGTAATATTAAAATCGTCTGTCATTAATTATTTTATCGTTCATCGATAATTTTGTTTACAATCTGTGGCAGCGATGTTTCGCAGTATATAAGCAAAATCGCACACTTTTTCGCTCTCTTTCTCTTGTCTTCTCGCCTCTTGATTGGAACTAAAATGTAGTCATATAGAGTTGTTTTCAGTGCCTCGGCGCGAGCCGAGCGAAATTCGAATGCGGCATGCGTTCTGAGGAACGAACGTTTTATGTCCCGGCCTGCCTGTAATGTGTGTGGTATCCTGATAGCAGAGAGTTATTTACTTGAAATAACGTTGCGAGCGAAGTGATTGATGTCTACTGAAGTATCGTCGGCGCCTTTGGAATAATTGTTTAGTTCCGGAGGTCGGATTTGTTCTTTCATAGTGAACTGTGTAGTTTAAATTTTCCGAGTCCTAGGACCGGACCTCCAATTGCTTACTTCACGGTTTTGATGATGGAACTATTTGTTCTTTTGTTCCGAGCGATGTCCACTGGCGCTCTGCTACTCTCGGCTGAGAATTTTATGATGTGAAGGAGCTGCCCGTTTTTGTGCAGATCAGGCTTTGGGAGTGTTCTTTTCGTTAAGTTTTGGAGCACCATATTCCACTTGAATGGTTGGACTCACTTGATGTACCGATGCTTTACGGGAGGTACTTCTCCGTTTGGTCCCTTCTGCAGCATGAAGGGACTGCACCCAAGCTGATGATGACTGACATCGATTTCGTCCTCGGGACTTTCTTACTGCCGTTCAGCGTTTTCCCGTTTATGGGTGATATCTTTTCATTGATTTTATTCTTTTGCATCCATAACAAGCAAAAGTATAACCCAACAGTAGCACATGACTTTCCCTGCAGATTTATATTCACGTTCTCTTTTATTTTAATTACATTTAATTCACTTTTAATTCAATTTTCGTTCTCATATGATAACTGGAATTCTTTTCAAAGGTGGCATAGAGAAAATACGAAAAAACTAAAATATCTCGAGAACAGCTACTCCTAGTGTTATGGGGTTGGTCTTATTCTTTTCTTCGTTAAAAATTACGTATTAAACAAGCTTTTCCTGGATATATTTTAGCATACGTAGATTTTTATTTTAGATTTTTGCGGGCCATTTTGCAAAAAAAGGCATGTTATTTTTTTCCAAATCATACCAAAATCTAATCAGCACCAGGGTGTCCCACAAGTGACTTACCTACCAAATTTTGTTTAATTCAGTCCATTAGTTTTTCAGCTAGAGTGGATACAAACTTTTGCGGGCTATTTTGCAAAAAAAGGCGGATTCTTTTATCCCGAATCCTACCCAAAACTAATCAGCATCAGAGTCGCCCACAGGTGACTTACCTACCAAATTTTATGAAATTCGGTCAATTACTTTTTTAGTTAGAGTGGATACAAAATCTTCACAGACAGACACACAGACATCACGCTAAAAATAGTTTTTTCGTATTCTAGAGGTCTCGAAATGTGTAGATCCAATGAAAACTCGAGTTACGATTTTCTGCATGATTCCAATACTTTCCCTATACATTACCATGTATTGCAGGGAAAGTAAAAATTGTTGCAAAAGCCCTTGATTTCAAAAAGGTTGGTCACTCCTGCTTAGAAGCTTATGCTGTATTATAATTATGTATTCCGTGCAAAAAAATGTCAGAGTTTTGTGTTCCCCCAAAAGTTTGAGAACGACTGCTCTAAATATTAGTCATTAGATGGACTAAACTAGCTTATTTTCACATTTTGGTTAATTATTAAGGCTATTTCTTTAATTATTTTCTCATGAATAGTGGGATTGCATAATGCAAGTGGTATCGCATTGCGTACATTGCAGAGCGTTGAGTAATATCTTTTTCCATTTGTCTCCATCTTGAAATTATTGCACATAAGTTGACAAAACTTGCTTATATTTATATTTTGGTTTATTATTTATGTTAATTTTTTAATTATTTTGACACATTCAATACGATTTTTACCTTCTCCTACCCCCAGGTTGGTGGCTGGGGAAGGAGGGTACAGTCCCTGTGGATGCCTCCCCCACTGGGTTCCGATCTAAATTGGGTTGCTCATTCCAGCTGTTCAAACAGTTACCTTACACCTTTTTGGTAGGTTGGACTCGAAGTGGTTAGGCTGCCTGCAAGTGCGGTTGCGGAAATGATGTAAGTTGGCTGCCGTCAAGTGCGGATGCACATTAAGCTACCTGCCAGTGTACAACCGTCAAATTAACCGGATGGTCGTCTTGCAACGGAAGGTGGCCCATTATATTTCGTTTACTAACGTTAGACGACAGTGTTATTTAAATTATAATTTTTCAAATATATTTAAATATAAATTACTGATAAAAGAGTCGAGTTTTACGGTTTTTAGCTCCTACAAATGTATATATGACATTAAAATAGAGCGTGAAGAATAGAGCGATTCCTTGAGCAAAGGAACTTGACAAGAAGTATTTGAACATAAAATTTTCTAATTAATAGACCCGAGCTGGAGCCCCGCCCCCCCTCCCCGGTATGCTGGGGAACCCGGCACGGACAGGAAAAATTAGGTACACATGTGATGGGATGAGGGCCCGGAGAGGCCCCTTTCCCCCTCACTTTCCACGGGCCTGCATGTGTGTGCTTTATTTTGAAAAAAGAGAATAAGAGCAAGGTAAAAGTGACATTTTACTCCTTCTCAGAAAAACGCTGGTAAAGTTGTGAAGAAAAAATATAAAATGTTTACGCACGTACTTGTAGTGAAGGAATATGATTTAATAGCACTAAATTTATGCTTAACTTATCTTTCAGCAAATTGTCTCTTCCATTTCATAATATTCAACCAATCAATTACAAGCAACTTTTTTTTTTAATATTATATATAATAATATATTCTTAAAAAAGATTTAATTATAAACCGGTTTTTTATTTTTTTAATTGTTTAATAATGCACAGCTTTTATGTATATAATAAACTGAGTAAATTATTTTTACTTTTTGTTATTAATTTTATTTTTTTCATAAGTGGCAAAAAGATTTCCCATCTGTAAACATTTAAAACGAATTCTAATATAATATTTAATAATATATTTTTCAAAAGCATTTTTAAATTTGTTCTTATAATTTAATAATTTACTCTTATTTATTATATTTAATAATATATTTACATTTTAAGAATTTTAAATTATGTTTTCCTGCTATTCCTTTTATGTAATGTTTTAAATTTATCATTTAAAAAAATCCTGTTATAGATAAAACATAATTATTTTATAACTTTTTTTTATCAAGAAAGAAAATATTTAAAAATATACTATTTTTAGATCTCACTAATGCATATCTAACATCAAAATAGATCTTGAAAAATGGAATTGTTTCCGCCTATATACATATAGGAAAAGGTACATATAGGGGGCTCCTCCTATATACATATAGGAGGAGGGAATTGGAGGCTTTGATTTTATTGAAATTATTTTCATTATTACATGTTAGCTGGAACAATATATTCAATGACTTTTTAAAGTATTTATTCTTATATTACAGCTACAGTCAAACATGTATTACACAACATAGCTATAAAAAAGGGTTTGAATTTAAAAATATATGAATATTTCTTATACTTGTATATTGCAGTAATCATAATATCGACCTAAACAGAATATAACAATTTATTCCACCGGAAGACAACTGTCCGACTAATCTGACGGAAGCCCACTTGCAGGTTTTCTACTACAACTCTATCCGCGACCGCACATGCAGACAGCCTAACCACAGCCGGTTGGACTGTCTGGGTCTCAACAGCAACATTCAGTACTATTGCACAATTCAGGGAATTCTAGTGTAGTCCTGAGAGTCCTCAACTACCCTTTTCTATCCATCTCCATCCTCTAAATATTAATCATTAGATTGACTAAACTAGCTCATTTTCACATTTTGGTTAATTATTAAAGTTAACTTTTTAATTATTTTTATCTAAATAGTGTGATTGCACACCATCCTCCAAATATTAATCATTAGATTGACTAAACTAGCTTATTTTCGCATTTTGATTAGTTATTAAGGTTAACTTTTTAATTATTTTTATCTAAATAGTGTGATTGCACAATTCAACATGCCCAGAGGAATTTAACAGTTTATCTAGAAGAATTTAATATTATTTGGTGATGAAAGCAATATTATTTGTTTCTCATAATAATGCTGCGCCAGAATGTATATTCTGTATTGTTAGAAAATATGGAGCTGATTTTAGACTAAATTTGTGTGCAGACACATTACATTTATATATATATAAAAAAAAAAAAATACACATGTCAAATATTCTTTATTTTTCATGTTTTAGGAAGAAATTATCAGTCTGACCTAAAAAAAAACTGATCAACTAAATTTAGTTTAAGCTAAGCATATTACTCTATTTTCTTAAGGAGGTTGAAATTTCTTTTTTATTTAGTAATGAAGACTAATGTATTCATATTATGTTTGTTTAATTATAATGTTAATTAAAATTTGAACATTTCATGTAACATTTATATTTAAAAAAATTAAGATGTTTAATTTTTAAAATAAATTAAAAAAAATTATAAATTATAAAAATATAAAATTTCACTATTTAATGATAATCAGAATAATAATGAAATATTATTCTGCTTATCATTGCGAATGATTTTTTATCGCATATCGAACCTCGTGCGTCATTACTGAAAGATTACTGAAAATTTCCTGTCTAGATTACTGAAGCTGTAACTGAGAAGTTGGAATCTCTGCCCAATGTTTCTAAAAGGACACATTTTAAGTATCATTATCTGGTTATTTTTCATAATTTTTTATAGTTTTATAGTGTTCTAGTATGAGGGTTGAAATCAATAAATATTTTTCTAAATTAGATAATTTTTCACATAAACAGTGCAACTGCACAATTCATTTGCATGCATTACTATGAGTCCATAAGTATCTATTTCCATCGGTCTTCATCCTTTAATTATTACTCAATAGGCAATTTAATCTTACTTATTTTCATATATTGGTTTATTTAAAAGAAATATTATGAATAATAAACTTAATAGAGTTAATTATGATGGGATTAAGATTATTGTTACAAATGTATAAAATTCTTCTTGGAATGCTTACAATGCTTCTTGGCATGCAGTCTCTTAACAAGGAGAAAACACATTTACAGGCAACCATTGCTATTATGTGAAGGTAGGGTTGCCTGAATTTGGTGACATTTTTTGTGACCTTTGTTCCAGATTTGGTAAAATATCGCCAACTTGGTGAGTTTCTGAATATAGTAGAACTTTCCAGACTTATCCATTAGTTTCAAATGTATTCATTGTTCCCAAAGATTTCTATGAAGAGTATATAAGGGAGTCATCGTTTAGTGGAACACAGTTGACATAATATGAGTCAAATTGAATTGTGAGATATGTCAGTGTTTTGAGAACAGATTCGGCTGTTTTGTCAGTTAGTTGAGCATTTTCTTGCTGTTTTTTTGTGCCTGATAGTTATTTTCTGATCTTGTAAGACAGCTATAGTATCATTAGTTGTAAATCGTTCCTACTTTTTGGTGCTTTTAAATAAAAGTGTTAGTTATCCAGAAATTCGGATTCATTTTTGTATCCTGAGAGTGCACCCATGATTTAAGAGAATATGTCATAACATTATTAATAGTTAACATTCTTATGCAGTGCTTTGAATCTAAAGACTTTTTTTTTACCATTTCAGGTTTTCAAATAGTTATTATGAAGTTTATTCTCATTCTCTCTTACACACACACACACACACATATATATATTCTAGAAAGTATGCTTGTCATATTACAGAAAGTAAAAAGTTGCAAAACGTTACCTCCCAACTGGCTACCAGCAGCTGCTATTCGTGGGAACACGAAAATCATGCACCTCTCCCAATCAATATTATTATTTACTATATGTCTACCAACTACCTAATGAAACATACATGTTATATCATTCTCTAACAAAAGGCAATTAATTTACGATCTTCTAACAAAACATCTCTCTCCCACGAATAAGTGGAACAAACTTAAATTTGAAAGTATATTAAAATAATAAGTCCTACAAAGTGACAAGGATTATCAAGGAAATTGAACTTAATATTGCAAAATACTGAATTTTCATCATTTATGCATCACTTTCATTAATTTAGTATCATTTTATTAATTTTCCATATTCTAATTTTCTCTATTTTTCTTGTTTTTTTTTTTACCTTTTTTCAGGAGTTTATCCCTCCTATTTTTTCCTATTTTTAGGCATTTATCCCTTCTATTTTGCCTATTTTTTGGGCTCAACCCTTCTACTTTTCTTACTATTTTTTGGAATTTTTGGCTGCTGTCCCGCATATAATTTTCTCTGAAGCAGTATTTATTACTTCATAAGAGATGCACAATATTTAAAAATTAATACTCATTAAAATTATAGTTAAAAATTTAATGAAAAGCAAATAGATTTGTGTTGGCAAAGTCAAAATAAATATAGCAGTGCTGTATTTTGTTGAATATTCTGTGAATTATTTATTTAATATTTTCATATTTTTTTTTAAAATAACATTTTATTTAAAGTTTTTCAAGATGAAGTAATGATTCTTTTGCACAAAATTTTAAGTATTTTAACTAAGAGGGAGGCTAGATGATTCTCGAAAATTTCCTATAATAGCATACTGGTCACATAATAAAGGATAGGAAAAACTGCCTTAATGTTTTAAGGCCATGTGATATATTTCATTTTTAATGTTTATGATATAATTTTCTACATACTTTTAATTGCGGAATTCTAATTTTATTGTGTATTATGTCCTTTTTTAGACAGGATCCGGTAAAACATACACAATGGGAACCGGATTCGATGTATCTATTAGTGAAGCAGAGAAAGGTATTATACCCCGAGCTGTTCATCAACTATTTGATGGAATAAATTCACAGCAAAATGAAGCTATTAATAAAAGTATTGCACCTCCTGAGTTCAAAATTGTTGCTCAGTTTATGGAAGTAAGTGCTATAAAATTTCATTACTACTTTTGATTTTAACAGGGTTGTTACTTTAAATGTATATTTAGTTTATAAATTTTACTCTGAGATATATTTTAAATTTTGTTGAGTCCTTTTATAGTCTACTAGCATAAATACCTGGCATTGCCTGGGATTTAAGATTTAAATCTCTGATTAAAATCCCACCAGAACATAAAAGTGAATTTTTATAAACCAAACATCTCTTCAATGATAGAGACATAGAATCACAAAACATAAAAAAATATGCTGTGCAGGTTTAATAGTAACGTCACCAGGAAAAGTTTTTACCTGGTAGCAATTAGGTCAAATGATACATTTATTTTTTGACACACATTCTTGCCCTTGTTAGTATTGGTCTGATTGATTGGTTAGTATCTGATTTATTCTGCCGAAGAAAACTGTTGTTTGCCTTTTAAACCAGTTGATACCATATTTTAACCTTTATATGCTGTTGGATAACAAAATGTTTTTTTTGGATATAAAATAGTTAAGCATATTTATTCTTTTATTTCAGATTTTTTTCCAATTGCTACAAACAATTTTGAAAAGTTTTTTTTTTTTATTATTATTAAGATATTCTGTTAAAATATTAACATGAGAATAAATGTATAAGTAACTAAATTACACACTGCTAGAATCGGACGACCTGGGGCTTTCACACTGCTAGAATCTGAATGTCAAGTTTTGCAAATTGAACTAAATTAAATGCAGACAGACACAGATGAAGACACATGCGTACACAAACCTCAAGCAAAAATAGTTTATTTGTGCTTAAAGAAGACTAAAATATATAAATTCACCATAAACCCAAATTCAAATTTCTGACCTTATTACAGTACTTTCTCTATACATATACTTGGTATTACAGTCAACTCTCACTAATCAGCAACACTATAATCTGAAAATGGCCTATAATCCACAATACAGTTCGGATGTAAACTGTTAAATTTACAATAAATTACAATAATGTATTAAATTCTGCAAAAGTTAATTCTGATACTGATTTTGATGATAAAGGAGTTACTTTTGAGAATGACTTAGCTCTAGGATATAAATGCCTTAACTGTGTACAGAAACAGAGTTTTATTGCAGAACAAGAAATAATGACTGTTCAGTGTATAAGAAACAATATTAAATCAAAAATCCTTAAAGGACAATTAAATCTATGTTTGAAAATTTTAAAAATAAGTAGTGAAATTTATAAAATTAGCTATAATTTTGCTTTAAATGCATTGTAACGTGATATTTAATTAAATAATCCAGAATGTACCAATGTCTCATTTTTACATAGTTTATGCAGTAATGACCTATAATCCAAAAAATTTTATAATTCACACAACCTTTGGTCCCAAGCTGTGGGGATTAGAGGGAGTCTACTTTATAAAATGAAATTACTAGCAAGTGGCTGAATTTATTTTAGTTTATATATTTTTGTATGAACATTCATATTTCTGACGAACTTGTTTTTCGATCTTGCTCAGTTATTTGACAACTTTTCACTAATTGCTTTCAATACTTTTTCATACCTGATTTACCTATTGTTACTGTCTATCTAAGGCATGTTGAAAGAAGGTTACATACATTATAATCCTTTAGTCTGAAAGTTATAAAAAATTAATAGTGTTTTCTTCAGTAACAAACCATTGTTTCATTTTTCAAATATATAATATATTTCTGATGGGCTTATTTGTTTTTGATATTTTCAGCTTTATAACGAGGAAGTTATTGATTTGCTGGAACCTGTTAGAGAAGAAGATAAGGTACTTTTCCTGATTTTCATTATACTATAAATATCAGATTATTTTTGTTTTCCTTAATTAAATATATATATATATATATTTTCCAATATAACAGTGGCTCTCCCAATAGTTTAAACTGGCAAAATCACCTTCCATTAAATTATTTGTTTTACAAACCATTTTCAAGAAAGTTATAAACCCAGTTTATATATTTTGATATAATGGTTTTAATTTCCGTTGTATAATGCTTTAATATTTACAATTTATGACTCAATTGTCATTAATACAGTAGTTCTTGCACATTCTGCATCATGATAATTTTCACCACATTTTGTCAAAATTGCCTGACTGCTGTGACAGTTTTAAGAGCAACATATGTAAGCACAAATCAAATAATAATTCAGTATCAGCTGTATATCAAATAATAATGCAGTATACAACAGGATACACTGGATCTCCTTCATTAGTACAGTGTCAATTCAGTGTATTCTCAAAACAACTGTATGCTACATTATTATTTGATTTGTGCTTAAATATGTTTCTCAAATTTTCCTTATCCTTTGCACAAATAGTTTTTTACTTATTGATAAACAGTTTTAGTTTGGAATTTTATCCCATATTCAAGTTTCCTTTTGGTGCAGGTATTTTCTGTTTGATGAAGGCTGTCAACACTTATTTGAACAATATTTAAAGTTACAGATTTATCATAGCTAAAAGATATTCATTTGTTATGGAGAAGAATATTAAATTAAATACAACTGTTGTGAAATAATTTTTGTTTATATATATATATATTTAAAAATCTTTATAATAAATTTTATTAAATATTGTTCAATTTTGTTTTTTAAAATCTTGTTTTTATTTGTCCCTTTTAAGAATCAAGAAAATCTTGATTTATATGAGGATTATTCTCCATCACTCTAATCTAGCATGTGGTGCTACTATAATCTGTCATTTGTTTTTAGATTGTTTTATTGAAATTACACAACTAGAAATAGTTTTTATGTAACTTTAAAAAAAAAATTTAGTGTGAACTAGCATTGTTCATTGTTAAAAATAGACAAGTCTTTCGCACATTAATACTATGAAGGCATAAATACAAAATTAAAAAATATTTAAGGTGGGATAGCACCTTCCATTATTGTCCAAAGGAAATTAAAGTTTGTTTTTTTTAAAATAAAGCTGGGCAATGGCATTTGAAAGTCAATAAAAAGATCTAAATATTAATCCTGTTATTATATGCCATTGTATTACACAGGACCATTCAGCCAGTACTCATTGGCTAATGTAGATTACATGTCGGAAAACAAGTTGAATATAAATTTCAAACTATAGCTATCATGTGAAAATTTACAGCCTTGTTCAGAAACACAACTACATTAATTTTCAACAAAATAATCTGCCAACATCTGTAATCATTTAAACTAAAAAAAACGTGTTCTTGGTTTCTTCTGAGTTGCTATCTTGTTACATGATACAAAAAGCAAAGAAAGAAATCAATGCAAAGAAATTTCAGCAGTATGTCTAAAATTTGAAATGTTCTTTAATATGTAAGATATTTATTTCTTTCTAATTTAAAATGGTAAAATTAACTGTTACACTGTATTTAAAAATGTAAATCATGAAAACATTAATGAGATAATAATACCGGCTAACTAAAAGTCCCAATTTAACATATCAAATTTAATGTTGTTTCACTAATTATGTTTCCTCCTGTTAATAGTAGAGTTGCTGAGTAAAAAGTAATTTTCATTTCAGGGTAAAAAATGTGTTAAAATTCATGAAGATTCTGATGGGCAAATTTATACAGTAGGCTTAACAACCTGTCCTATTACATCAGCATCTGAGGTGAGTGAATTTTTCAAGAATCTAATTTATAGATATTTTAACTGAAAGGCTGCATAGGCTCAGACCTGCCCATGGTGTGTCTATCGGTCTGAGTGGATCCACATATATCTTGGAATGTTTGGGGCTGTGCGTTGTTTAAATAGGATCCAGCTTTTATAGTTTTCTAGCATGCAATATCAGGTTTTCTACATATGTTAGAAGCTTTCCCGGCCACACACTTTGCTACCAAAAACCCTTGGGTTGGTCGTGTGGTCTGGGCCTTCAACATATGTTAGAAGAAAAGTAGAGAAATGCTAAAAGATGGCAAATTTGAAAATATGATATTTGAATAATTGAATTGGTTTTATGCAATTAAAAGTATGTTCAAAATTACCCGATTATTAGTAAATTATGAGTGCTTAATCATCGTATCTTTTGTGCTGTGTGCGAAGAAATCAGTGCTGTTCATACTGTGCTTCTTCATCATACTGAAGTACGGTGGCGCTCCAAGGACCTCATGCTAAACAGGATTTTTGAATTCCGTGAAGAAATTATACAGTTTTTTACTAACCAAAATTGTGATTTAGTTAAAGCTTTTGAAGAGAAGCAATACTTCGATTGGCCTACTTAACAGATATATTTAACCACCTGAATGAATTAAAGAATTAAACACATCAATGCAAGGATTTGGTAAGAGCATAATAAACAGCTAGCGAAAATTATCCCCATTTATTGAAAAACTAAAAATTTGGAAACGTCGAGTTGAAAATGGAAATTTTGCAAACTTTCCTTTAGCTTGATGCAATCCTTCTGGAAAATGAGAAAATAATAATTATACCTGAAATTACAATACACCTCCAACAATTAAGTGAATCATTTCATTGATACTTTACCAGGGGAAATATTAGCTGTTGGGGGGGTTTTAAGGCTTTTTATGATATACTCAACATTAAACAACATTCTTCTGAAAACACTCAAAAATATCTGAAATTTGTAAAGTTCATCTAACCTGAAAACATTCTAGAAATATAAACTGAATTCTTAAATAAACTGAAAGAGGACCTATTGACCAGTTTCCCTACGTGTACAAATATGTACTCTACATGTAATATATAAGAATTGACACTTTCCTAAGAATAAAAATACATTAAAATAAAAGAGAGAACACAGATTTTAGGTTTTCAAAATCTAACGTTTATTAAAATTTTAAACTTCATTTTTAAAATAATTTTCAAAACATTTTACATCTCATTAACTAACAAATCCAATAAACAACTTAAATAAATAAATAGAATGGCCGGTCGTATAGTGGTAAAAAAAAACCGTTAGAATATTAAATTTTAAAGTTAACAATATTAAACTTATACAATTATTTGCCTAAACTAAAATTTGGGATAAAAAAAAACATAAGTTAGCCAAAAGGGAATTTAGAACATCCTAACAATAATCCACAGGATTCGCAACTTAAAATATATAAGTGAAAGGGGTCTTAGTCATGCTAATTTAATTAAATTTTAAAATAGTTTAAACTGCAGAAACAATTAAAAATTAGAATGCAAAAGATATCACCCATAAACGGGAAAACGCTGAACGGCAGTAATAAAGTCCCGAGGACGAAATCGATGTCAGTCATCATCAGCTTGGGTGCAGTCCCTTCCTGCTCCAAAAAAGGCCAAACGGAGAAGTACCTCCCGTAGGGCATCGGTACATCAAGTGAGTCCAACCATTCAAGTGGAATATGGTGCTCCAAAACTCCGCGAAAAGAACACTCCCAAGGCCTGATCTGCACAAAAACGGGCAGCTCCTTCACATCATAAAATTCTCAGCCGAGAGTAGCAGAGCGCCAGTGGACATCGCTCGGAACAAAAGAACAAATAGTTCCATCATCAAAACCGTGAAGTAAGCAATTGGAGGTCCGGTCCTAGGACTCGGAAAATTTAAACTACACAGTTCACTATGAAAGAACAAATCCGACCTCTGGAACTAAACAATTATTCCAAAGGCGCCGACGATACTTCAGTAGACATCAATCACTTCGCTCGCAAGGTTTTCAAGTAAACAACTCTCTGCTATAATATCAGGATACCACACACATTACAGGCAGGCCGGGAAATAAAACGTTTGTTCCTCAGAACGCATGCCGCATTCGAATTTCGCTCGGCTCGCGCCGAGGCGCTGAAAACAACTCTATAAGACTACATTTTAGTTCCAATCACGAGACGAGAAGAGAAAAAAGAGAGCGAAAAAATGCGCGATTTTGCTTATATACTCGAAACATCGCTGCCACAGATTGTAAACAAAATTATCGATGAACGATAAAATAATTAATGACAGACGATTTTAATATTACGGTCAACCAATTAAAAACTCGAAATTTTAAAGAAGAGCAATGGAATTTCGGAGCAGACGAAAATTAAAAAGAAATGAAGTGAAACGATTTGGAAATATACGAATTCAGCAATAATTTAAATATGGACGATTCTGAAATATTTAAAAAGCTGAAAATAGAATAAAACTGTAAAATTGCGATGAATTAACCAATTTTTAACCGAGAGCAATAAATTTGGAATCAAATTAAAGGGAATAAAAGGGGCAATAAATGGAATCACAAATTAGCCAATTTAAATAAATTTAAATTGCTAAAACCTAAAAGAACGAACTTTCGCCGTTTTTAACACAAAACCTATGGAATAGAACCTATTTGAACAAAGAATATCAAAAACCTAAACAATTGGAAAATGGATAACTAAAAGAGAATGACTATGTAAATAAGACCCCTGAACACATTTAAACAAATAGCAAAACTCCTAAAATTGTTAAATATCCAAAAGTATAACCCAACATAGCAAAGTTCAGTGATAGATACTGGATCCATTTCTATTTGATCCAGATTGGATGGACAACAGCGATTTAATAAAATATTATTTTATTGAAATACGAGCCAATGCACATATTCAAAGGGAATTTGAAAAACTGGACTTAGAACAATTTTGGTATACACAGAACCTTATCCACAGCTGGCAAAAGCAGCATTACAGACACTTTTACCATTTGCCACCACCTACCTGTATAAAATGGGATTTTCATCAGTTTTGCACATAAAAAGACAAAGATCAATCATGCATAAAGCATTGATTATAAAACACTTTCCAACTTCAATGCAATTTTATGTAAACATCTCTAAAATGCGATACATTCCTCATCTCTAAAATGTGATACATTCCTCGGTAATATTTTTAAAATTATCACACAATACTACATTAATTTATTATATTTGAAAACTTAAAACTTCATCGAAAAAAATGAACTTCATTCAAATGATGGCATTGAAATATATATTGTCTGGTTTAAATATCTCTAAATTACGATAGATTCCTTGGTAATATTTTTAAAATTATCATAATACTACAATAATTTATTATATTTGCAAACTTCATCGAAAACAAATGAAATTTATTCAAATGACGTCATCGAAATATAACACGCCTGGCTTTCTCTATAAAAGCAGCATTTCATTCATAAACTTTTTTCCATTCATTTCATTCATCACAATACTATAATTTATTTTATTTAAAAACTTAAGACCATGGAGGTACAAGTAATTAAACTCTATGCTTAATACTTCATCGAAAAAATCGTCTGCTTCTCTGTGTAAAATTAATGAATATTTCATTCATATCAGCTATATTGCAGACTCCATGAGCTAAATAATTTTGCGTTAAGGAAATGCAGCAATTCTTATACAACTCATTCTACATCTTTTGGTATTTACATTGTCCATAAGTGAAAATTAGGCTTCATTGTAGAAATAATCACAGTTGGATGATCATTTAAACTCAAATATATTGTAATTGTGTTGTTTCAGTATGTAGATGCACAGAATTTAAGCAAAAATAAAGCGGTTTTAAGACGGATACAACACTAAATATGAATTTAAAAAAAAAAAAAAAAAAAATTACGATTTTGACACAAGATGGATGCCATATTTTATTTTGAAGTGGGTCACTTGATCTCTTCATATAAAAGGTGTAATTATTATTTTAATTTTTATTTTAAAAACTACTGAATATATTTTTCTGAAATTTTTTTTATATATTTTATGGAATAATTTGAATATTTCCTAAAACTTTTGAAGCAATTTGTGAATTTTAAATTTGCTTAAGAAATGTTTGAAAAATTAGGTCCCATAGGGTTCAGTGTATTTCATTTTTTCAACTCGGATTCAATCCAAAACTAATTAGGTGATATTATTCATTTATATTCCCGTAGGTTCCACAGACTATCTGAACAACATACTAAAATTTCATTTTGATAAAGTCATGTTTACGGCAGTTATCGTGCTAATGGACAGACAGGCAGAATGAACAAAGTCATAAATACTTTTCAACTATGTTGTAAAGAGTTAACAAGCCAGAAATCACTTAAATGCAACTGATGGCTCTTTCAAAAAAGGAGTTTCACTTCAAAAGTATTATTATGAATAAACAACAACAAATTATCCATTAAAAATTGAAATATTGTTTTGTATGTATATGTATGTGTTTATTTTTCAATAAATAAATTATCTTGAAATAGATGTAATTTCCTAAATAAAGAAATAGAAACACATTTTTCAAGGGGGTGCTAGAACTTTTATTCAAATTCAAGAGGGGTTGAGGATTATGAAATTCACACACACAAAGGGGTGCCGCTCACTAAAAAGGTTAAGAACCACTGGAAGAGGAAGGATGTATGGCTCATGTGATTACTACTCCCATTGGGTTCCGGTCTAAATTGGGTGGCACCCTTTACTGTCCAAACAGTTATCTTACACTGTTGAGTATGACGGATGGTCTGGGTAGATAAAGAAAAAGGATATGCAGGTATGTTTCCTTACGAAAGGTAATTTACCTCAACATCATGCAATTCTGATAATAATTTTGTGAGTAATATTATCAGAATTATTCTGATAATAATTATGCGGCTATGGTATATCTTTGTGTCATTGTGAGATGCTAGTTATGTAATGAATTGATTTCCAATAAAGCCATATATAGCACACATTATGCGAGTTACATTTTTATTATAATAATAACTACGCAAAATTTGATCTTATTCAATAAGAAACCTTTTCATTCCATTTTGGATTCTTGGGAAAGGATTTTTAATTTAAAGCATTCTGTGCGGAGGTAAGCGAAAGAATGCTGCGAATGGACTGTATATTAACAAACTTTTATTTTGCGTAAGACATAGTTTGTCTTCAAAAATTATTCATCTTCTCGCTCTCTTTGTCTTTCCAAAGGGTTACAATAAACCCAATTAGCGCCAAGGTGGAATGTTCAGTCGCCAAGTGGCAGTCGCGTAACAGATACGGAACATCTCGCCTGGCATTGGAATATTCAATTATTTCAAATATTACATAACCTTACAAATAAAACATATTCTAACAAAATCAATATAAACATATACAAAGTAAATATCACAATAATTATAAAAAGAACACATTATTACTTCAATACTAAAATATAAAATATAGAAATAAACAATAATTATTTTACATTGGACTGTGATTATCTGGAATTGGTAAGATGCATATTTTAGAAACGCATCTCCTAAAATTGCTTGCCGGAGTGCGTAAGTCTACGACACGAACATTTCCGTCTGCACCTGGCATAACTTTAGTAATTCTGGCCATAGGCCACTTATTGAAAGGAAGATTTGAGTCCTTAAGTAACACTAACATTCCTGGTAATATATTTTGTTTTTTAAACAACCATTTATTGCGCTGTTGTAAATGACTCCAGTAACTATTCTGCCAGCGCTTCCAGATAGTTTGGACTTACTTTTGAGTTCTTTGCCATCTGTTTAATAGATTGTCCCTTTTGTCGATTAAACTTGGCTCTGGAATTGAGTTGATAGGCCTTCCAATCAAGAAATGTCCAGGGATTAATACCTGGAAGTCATCAGCGTCTGCGGATAAAGGGGAAAGTGGTCGAGAATTTAGAATTCCCTCGATTTGTATCATTACTGTTACAAATTCGTCTAGTGTTAATTTTGCACAACCCACTACTCTTTTCAAATGGTATTTGAAGGCCTTTACACCTGCCTCCCACAGACCCCCAAAGTTGGGTGCCCTAGGAGGCAAAAATTTCCAAGTAATACCTTCTGAAACCAAAAAACGTGAGATATTTTCATCCTTTGTAACTAGTTTTTGCAACCTTTTGAGCTCCGCATAAGCTCCTACAAAGTTCGTAGCGTTATCGCTAAAGATTGTCGAGCTTCTGCCGCGACGAGCAAAGAATCTCTTGAGCGTTGCAATTAGAGCTTCTGACGTTAGTTCCGAGACAAACTCCAAATGGATAGTCTTAGTGGCCATGCATATAAATATAGCTACATAGATTTTTCTAAGTGTGCCCTCTCTGACCTTTGTATTTAATTTGAAATGGTCCACACAGATCTAAACCGACATTAAAAAATGGAGCGCTACAAATAACTCTCTCAGGAGGAAGATCCCCCATCATTTGATTTGCCACTATAGGCTTTGCTTTAAAGCACGGTACACATTCATTGTTGGAAATAATCAATACATCGCGATTCACGTTCCCGTGAACGGGCGTTTATGCAAATTTAATATGAACGACTCTTCCCGTTCACCGGCGTGAACCGTGACGTTTTTCAACATGAGGTTTCATGCAAATCAGTTCTCAATGCGTACGCATCTGATTTGCATATCCGGGGGCGTTCATGAACAACTTGTTATCCGTTCATGAACAACTTGTCGCGCAATATTTCTGCCACCAAGCGGCCAATAATTTTGCCGAACAGTGTTCAATAAGGCTTGTGACCCAACATGCAAATTTTTTCTATGATAATACTGAAAGATCATTTTAACTATTTTATTACCAGAAGGCAAAACTATTGGGTGTCTGTGATCGTAATTTAAATTTGAATTAGTAAGACGACTACCGCCCCTAATTAAACCTCTACTGTCTAGAAATGGATGCAAAAATCTGAGCTTACTTTTAGTTGGAACTGATGCTCCTTTCTGTAAGGCCGAAATTTCTTGAGTGAAATAACTTACCTGGACTTGCTGAATTAAAAATTCTTCAGCCTCTTTACATTCATTTACAGAGAGAGCACCTTTTAATGCATGAGCATTACTCTTACAGTTTTTAATAAACCTAAAAATAAATGCTAGCATTCTAATTAGTTTATGAAAATCATTAGTGCGATCAATTAAATTATCATAAAATTTAGAGTCACTATTCAAGGCTAAAGTTAATTTAGTAGGGACTTTGAGTTCCTCCAAATAGACTCTGTCCATTATGAAATCAGGATCACTTAAAGTCTCGTGAGTCGAAATTACTAACACAGAAGGATCTGGTCCACACCACCATAGTTTGCTGTCTGCAAGAGTTCCTGCGTCCAATCCTCTAGAAATGAGGTCAGCAGAATTAGATTCAGAGGGGATATGTTGCCACTGGAAGTCCTTGGTCAGCTGCTGGATTTGGGATACTCTGTTACTTATGAAGGTTTTGAGCAAGTGGGGAGAGGTCCTTATCCAAGCTAGGCTGATTGTTGAATCAGACCATAGTTGAACAGAGTCCACCTTCTGTCTTAAAGCATCTAAGACCTTATAGATTAGTTGTGAAAGAAGGAGACACGCCGCAAGTTCAAGTCTTGGAATCGTCATGGTTTTGATGGGAGCCACGCGTGATTTACTACACAGAAGTTGACAGGAGACTTGGCTTGCATAGTTTACAGACAGCACGTACACTACTGCTCCGTAAGCCTTAGAGGAGGCGTCAGCAAATCCATGGAGAACAATAGACTTGACCTCGGATTTAAGGACGAATCTGGGCACTTTGATGAATTCTAAATCTGGCAGTGTCTTAATAAAGGACATCCACTGTTTCGAAAAGTCTGGTGGTAATGTTTCATGCCAGCCTAATTTCAGCAACCACAATTGTTGCATGAAAATCTTCATCTTGGTAATAATTGGCCCGAGAAGACCAGTAGGATCATAGATGTGGGCAATTTGTGAGAGCACATCTCGTTTGGTGAAACTACACTTATTGTCGATTGAAACGTTGCATGTAAATGTGTCAGTTGAGCTATTCCAAAACATGCCTAACGTTTTTACTGTTATCTCTTCTGAATTTCGATCTAAGGGAAAAATCTGTTCAGAAGTGTGAGTTGTATTGGAACACCACTTATGTAAAGACATTCCTCCTCTTTTAAGGAGCTGTGTTAATTCTAATTGAATACTTTAAAATTCCGATGAACCAGAAAGACAGTCATCCATATAGAAGTCGTGCAGGATAACACTCGATGCTAATGGGAAGTCTTTGCTTTCATCTAAAGCAAGTTGATGCAAAACTTTCGTAGCTAAATAGGGCGCACTCGCAGTGCCGTAGGTAACCGTTTTTAACCGATAAGCCTTAGTTGTTGCCGATTTATTGAATTTCCACAAAATCCTTTGAAGCTTTCTTTGTGACGGATCAATTTCAATCATTCTAAACATCTTTTCTATATCTGTGGTGAATGCATAGAGATGTTTTCTAAAACATATTAATATCGAAAAAAGATCTTCCTGTATCACCCCTCCTTTGCATATTAAATCATTTAAAGAATTTTTGTTGGTAGTTTTTGCGCTCGCATCGAAAACGACGTGCAATTTGGTCGTTTAACTAGTTGGTCACAAAACGCCATTTAAGTTATTTAATCAAATCCTTTACCATAGGAACTGGTAGTACCTCCGGGTCATCTGGACCATTAAATGTGCGGAGGTAAGCGAAAGAATGCTGCGAATGGACTGTATATTAACAAACTTTTATTTTGCATAAGACATAGTTTGTCTTCAAAAATTATTCATCTTCTCACTCTCTTCGTCTTTCCGAAAGGTTACAATAAACCTAATTAGCGCCAAGGTGCAATGTTCAGTCGCCAAGTGGCGATCGCGTAACAGATACGGAACACATTCATTTGTGCAAGTTTATAGATGGTTAAAGGATGCTATGGCAGGTGCATACCCGAGAGTTATTATAGTCATAGAGTTACTGGAGAGAGGGGGAAGCAACAGAGGAGTGGCAGAAGCATATGCAACTTGTTTTGTTTCTATCTTTCTGATTTCAGCTAACAGTGTGTATCGTTAACAGTGATCTACCTATGTAACAGGCAACAAGGTCAAATAGCAGTCGGGTCTATGTACTCCACTTATGATATCTTGCAACTTTTCTATTAGGCAACCTTTTTTAAAAATGACTGATTTGGTCACTGAAAATTCCTAATAAAAAATATAGCTATGAAATGCAAAATAAGTAAAGAAAATTAAAAATACATGTGCTTTTATTTCACTTTCCATCATTCTAGCAATCATGTGCATTTTTTTTTAGGAAAATTATTAGATGGGTATTTATGCCTATAAATTTTCTTTCAACCTAGTTATTAAAGGACTTGATGGTTTTATTTAAGAAAAGCTATTGTTATCATTCACATATTTAGATTTAGTTAATTTATTTCAAAATCAACAACATGATTCTAAAGTATGGTCCTTATAGGATTATCATTAGTTTCCAAAAATTGGTTAGAAATGCATCTAATGATAGTTATTTAGTATATCTAACTTTGACAAAAAATAAATAAATAAAGTAAAAATTCATTATAATTATAATAGCCATTAAAACAGTTTGCTGTAAAAGGTAAATTTATTAGAAATTTCTCTCATTAATTATATGGGTACTTTATTTTGTTACATCTGTAATTTCATTATTTTGAACTTACTTATAAACATGTTTGACTTTTTAATGAATGTGCTACTGTATTCCTTACATATTTATAAACAAAACTAATGTTTTTCTCTTTCTGATAGGCTCTTCAGTGTCTTAAAATTGGGGCCTTATCGCGTACTACAGCCAGCACCAATATGAATGTACAGTCGTCACGATCTCATGCAATCTTCACCTTACATATAAAGATGCAAAGGCTCATAGAGTTTGATGTAAGAAATTAGTGAATATGTGTTAATTTAAATTTTGTTAATTTTGCAATGCTATATTATTTTCAAATGCTATTGACTTGTTAAAATTGGTAAAAAAGTATTGCCATTTTAATTGTTTGAAATATTTAAAATATTCTTGTGATGGGATTAGCAATATGTTAAAAAAGCAGATAATTTACCTTACACTCTCAGTATTTTTAAACTCATTTTGGTTATTGTCATTCTTTTTGAAATGGTTATATCTTTTTTTTTTTAACTTCTGATTAGATAAGTGGTTTAGAAATTTTTTGTAAAACTTAATCCAAAACATAATGGCAACAAA
Organism: Amaurobius ferox; assembly: GCA_951213105.1. Classification (NCBI taxonomy): domain Eukaryota; kingdom Metazoa; phylum Arthropoda; class Arachnida; order Araneae; family Amaurobiidae; genus Amaurobius; species Amaurobius ferox. Next base: position 25,969,835 of record OX578147.1, read on the forward strand.
TGGATATTAATCTCATATCACCTTGTTTAGTATCATTGGTTTGTATGTAAACTAATATTTCATTCATGTAGTTAGAGAGAAGGAGATAAAACTCCTGTAGGTGAACAACAAAAATATACCATATTGCTTTGAGAATTATATCTAGATGTCGCTCTTGTTAGTGAAGTCCTACCTGTTCGTTCAAAAAGAAGATAGGTATAGGATTTAGTTTATATTTTTGATTATTTTTAAATTAAAGTTCCTTAATTTTAAGTAGAAAAAAAAAGTCTTTTTTTTTTCTAGTTGTAGAACAGGGTAGTTGTAGAACAATATATGTAGACAAAAATAAATTTGAATGCGTAGGAATATTTTATTTTGTTTAGAATCTAATTTGCATTTCATTGATATATTTTTTTTCTTCTAAAACTAACAGTTTAAATAAATATTGTTTAATTGAATATGAGCCTTTTGCCATAAAAATACCTTAAATGCGATGGGTACCAATAATATTTTATTTTGTTTAGAATCTAATTTGCATTTCATTGATATATTTTTTTTCTTCTAAAACTAACAGTTTAAATAAATATTGTTTAATTGAATATGAGCCTTTTGCCATAAAAATACCTTAAATGCGATGAGCACCACCTGAATTATTATCTTAAATGATTTTAGTATTTTTCTGGCATAAAGTTTTAATTCTTTTTCCTCCATGATTTCATTATGGTATGAAATATTTTGTTCTTTATATTTTGATCAATTTAGGCGACATTTAAAAAAGTCACAAAGTTGGACGGACGGACGGACGGTCTGACTGACAGACAAACCTTACCAAAACAGTATTACATACTACATTTTTCTTGATTTAGCGATATTTTTAAAAAGTCAAGTTGGCGATATCCAGTCGAATCTTTCGGCAAGTGTTATGGGTCGATGAAGAAATGGGTTGATTTGAACTTAATTTTGCAAAATATTGAATTTTTGTCATAGGCATTATTTTTATTAATTTAATGTCTATTTATCAATTTGGTGGCATTTTTGTTAATTGGGCAATATTTTTATTGATTTGTTGATATTTTAAAAAAAGTTGCCAAATTTGTCGTCAAGTGACATACAAACTGCACCAAAACATTATTACAATACTATCCTTTAATAAAATACAATTGATTTCATTGATGTAGTATCATTTTTATCAGTTTAGCAATATTTTTATCGATTTGGAGAAATTTTTGCCAATTATGTAAAAATTTTTTTAAAAAGTCGCCAAGTTGGCGATATTCCACCAAATTTTTCATCAAGCATTACGGATAGAGAAATGGAATATTCTTATAGTAAATGATAGATGAATTATTAAATATGAAGGTAACACATGTTGATCTGTTATGTTTTGTTCCATGTGTCAATTCTGCTCATATTTATGCAAAAGGGATAATTAAATAGTACCAATTGTAGTTATATAGAAAAAATAAAACCTAAAGAAACTTTAAAAAGTAAAAAAAAATATTCAAACTTAAAAAAAACAAAAACTAAAAAGAAATATCACCATTAAAAAATAGAAAGTTGTAACTAAAAAATGTTATAATATCAAATTGCCATACTTTTACTTTTTTAATTCTGGTACATTTGGCGCTTGGCTGCCACCTTTTTCATGTTTTAAATAAATTTATTATATCTGTACTATAAAGCATTGTATGCAATTTAATTGTATCCATTTTCTTCCCCAGACATTTCTGCAAAGTATGTCCTACGACTTATTTATTTTTTAATTAAATGTAGAAATTTGTAATTTAAGATGATTGTGAAGGAAAACTATATTATTATTATTATTATTTTGAAAAGGTGACTGGCAAGTGCTAAAGCTTAAGTGTACCAAAATTTAAAAAGTAAAAGCTTGGCAATTTGATACCACAACTTTATATTTATAATGCTGATGTTTTTTCACATTTTAAGCTTGGCAGTTTTTTTTTACTTTTTTAATTTTTGGAGGGATATGAGTGCTTTTTTTAAATAATTAATAATTTTTATCCTCATGCTTATTTAGGGTGTATCAAAAGAATTTATTTAGGATGTGTTACGCTCTTGCAAAGGTAAAAATGTTATATGTAGGAAATAAAAAAGTTGTATTAGGTCATAGCAATTGATGTTTCTTGCATCCGCTCATCATGCTAATAGTATATTAGGCATCTGTGAAGCAAGCATGGCAGTGCCGCATATGCATTTCATGTTTTTACGATGCTTGGTTCAAAAGTTATGCTCTGTTTAGGGAAGCGCTTTAACATGAGCAAGTTGAACAATGTACTATAAGTAGAGGTTTGTTCGGATAGCAGTTGGATTGCATTAGCTTCGTTTTGTTCATTACATGTTTCTTTGTTTTCTTTTTAGTTTGTCATTGCAGGCTGACCACTCTGCTTAATCTTAAAATTTTCCAAAGTCTTTGCAAAATTTTCCTTAATTTTCTACCAAAACTATTCAGAAAATCTGCTATGATCCCAGATAAAATACCCAGGTTTAAGAGACTTAAATTTTATAAGTCAATGGATCTGCAAGCTTACCAAAAATGATACATTTTTAAATTAGCAAATATAAATTATAAAACAAAAGTAACTACGGAAAATTAAGGGAATTAAAACAGATATTCCCAAGAAGTAGAAATGCAGGATTGCAGCTGTATTCTTCAGTCAAATTCTAGAAAAACACATTTGTTTTAAAAAGAAAGAGGCAAAAGAAAGTTCCAAAAATCACCCACAGAAATTTGTTGGGAAAAGCATGTTGCTGGATATCACAAAAAAAAAAAAGTCAAGAAGAATTGCATATTCTCAATCTAGATTCTAACAAAGATTTATATATAGACACCCTGTATATTCTGTCATCGCATATACATATATATATATATATATATATATATATATATATTATAAAATTCTTTATATTCTGTGTCATATGAAATTAATGCCAATGCCAATGAAATCAATATGTTATTGCTATTATTGAAATATAATGTTTTCTTGCTTTATTTTGTAAAACTCAGCCATTTTTTACTTTTACTTTCAGTCAGATAATTCAGAAAAGACTTCAGATGAATTCGAAACATTGATGGCCAAACTCCATTTTGTAGACTTAGCTGGTTCAGAAAGATTGAAACGTACCGGAGCTACTGGAGAACGTGCCAGAGAGGGAATCTCTATTAACTGTGGGCTGGTAAAGTGCTCCTTCTATAGGTTTTAACTTGTAAAATTTTATATTATTGTTTTAAAAGCAATTGTATTATAGCCATGTAGACACTAAGCACTACATCATACGTGCTTAAACTATAAGTAGTTAGTTATTTCACTCAAATAATGTTGACAGTTTATGTGTACAAGAGAGTGGGGCACCTTGGGACACTTTTCAGTTTTTGATTTTTATAAATATTGTTTTTATAATTTTATCTGAACAATATTTATAAAAACTCCATTTACCTCATATCACTAAACAATTTTGCTTAAGACAAAAGTATAATCTACTTCAAATGTCTTATACATAATTAATAAATATTTTTACCAACCCTTCCAGTGTTCATAGGATAATATATTTAATGGAGAAAGCATTATTAATTGTTAACTTTTCTAAGACAAATTTGGTTATATTTCAATATTAGTTCATGTCACATGTGCCTCTACGCCACTGTAAAATAGTTCCCCTCTCCTCCAATCAGGATTGGAGATATCAGCACAGTCTCCAAACTTTTTGATCTTACCTTGTATATATTACAAAACCAATTATTAATGACTCAATTATAAATTGTTCTACATCTAGCTTGCTCTTGGAAATGTTATATCTGCTTTGGGGGACAAAACTCGGAAAGCAACCCATGTTCCATATCGAGACTCAAAACTTACAAGGCTTCTCCAGGATTCTCTGGGTGGAAACAGGTAAGAATGGTTAAATCTGTAATAGAGTGAGGTAGGGTCATATAACATTTCTAAAAATTGCTTTCTTACTTTCTCATACTATTGTACAGAAAAACTGTTATTTTTTTTTTAAGATTTTGGATAAAATATTTTCTTTTAAGTCCTTCTGAATTGTTTAAGAAGTACAGTAGAGTCTTAATTATCCAAATTAATGTGGATTGAAAACAGTTCAAATGCAGTCAAACTCTGTTAACACAGAGAAAGCTTCATATATACTGCACTGTAAAATTTAGCATGAGTGACAATGTTCCCCTCTCCTCTAGGAACTCCATTTCTGTCATTAAGGAAATATGTATCATAAAAAAGATGTACAATAAATGTGTAATTATGTATTTACTTGTTTAGTACATGCTGTACATATTTGGGCATATGTTCAAACTGTTTTCTGTTGTTTGATGTGTCACACTGTGGTCTCAAGCACATTTAGGCCTTCCATATGTTGAAGACCCAGACTGTCCGACTCATCATGAGGACTTGAGCAACTATTTGGACGGCCGGGAAGTGGCCTTCCATATGTGAAATTCTTCATCTGGCCTTTTGGACAATATCATCCTTGTCTTCACTGACTAAATTTATAATTATGTCATTGGTTATTTTCTGTTGCACATTTTCCTTGAAAACAAATTCCACAAGGACATCACAAGTGTTGATAGTTTAACTTCATCAGAAAAAGGGATGAGTCAGAGAAAAAAGTGCTAAATCAGATAACATTACAGAATATTGAATGATCAGGACTCTACTGTAGTTCCATTTTTATGAGTATGTGTGAGAGATATGAATACAATAGCCGAAGATGCATACATCACAAATGCACATATCATTATGAAATTCAATATATATATTTAATATATATATATGTATATATAAAATATATATATATATATAATATATATAATATATATATATATATATATATATATATATATATATATATATATATATATATATATATATACACATACACACATACACAATAATAAATTGGTTTTCAATGTAAAATACAGCGCAAATTAGTATCAATGAGCGTATGTACATTTTGGAAATCAACTAGATTTCCTTCTTCAGTGCAAAAGGTCTGGACCTGTATACTCAAATAAGTATAAGGGTCTCAGCCAAGCTAAAAAATATATAAATTATGAAAATGTTTTTCAGTTTGGCCAACTTTATGTAAAAACGGCCTAACTGAAAAATTACTGGCTTAATGTTTTCTTTATACATTATGTAAAAAGTTAACACTGGGTAGAATTTTTTGTTTTTCCAATTCCAGTTGTTCAATAATTGTTATTCAATAAGTTGTTCAATAATCCAGTTAGAACATGGATTATTGAATATAAGAGTTTCATATTATTTCCTACAGAGATCAATGAAAATTCCCAAAACAATGATAGTAAAAATAGGAATATGATACTTTGAAAATCGTTATACATTTGAAAGGTATTAAAATTATATGTATTAACAGAAATATATCAGCTATATTCATCCAATTCATCAATTTGACTAACCTTTATCCTAATTTCAATTTTTTTTAAAGAATTAAAAAAATTTTGAACAATATGTAAACGAAAGTTCATGAAAAGATACATTCATGTTTATTCTAATGAACAATATACATGTGTCATCACAGTTACATGGTGTCGGAACAAGAATAGCACATGGCAATACTAATTCAACAGAGATTCTATATATATATATATATATATATACTATATTTTCATGTAAATGTTCATTTATTCTGAAAATATAATAGCTACAGCTTTTTATTTAGTATTTAGATGTCATAATGTGCTAAATCCTGAAAAATAATGTTAATTAATGACTGTATGGAGCTGTAAACAGCTTTGAAAATAACGAATCAGTAGCATGTTGACTTATCTGTTTGTCTGTTAGAAGTAGCTTTTTCTAAACAAAAATGATATATTTTTGTTTTACTGAAATGTTTGCAACTTTTTGCAAAATTAGACCCAATTCTTTCATTGGAAATCATTCTTGTTGGGATATTTTGATTTGCTATTACATTAAATAAATTTCAATATTCTCTTTGTTAAATGAAGGGAGATTAATAGCAGGCATTTCGTACCAGTTAGGTCTAACTGGCAAACTTACATAGAATTTTCAATAATATGAGTGCTTCTGTTTTGTATTATCAATCAGCTAAAATTGATAAAATAGGATAAATATATTGTGTTTTAAAGGGTTGTAGTTACAAATAATTATTTAAAATTATTATTATTTAAAGATTCAAATATTTTAAAACATATTACATAAAGATACAAACATTTATGTCATATAAGTAGTTAAAAGATTGCTCACACAAAACCCTTTTTTTATACATCAGTTGAAAATTAATTCTCACTGACCTCTATCACAATTCCAACTCATGTAACGCAAGAATAAGAGTTAAAAGCTGACAAACTTGAAACTTGTTAACAATGTTATTTAAACAATGTTATTTAAACATTAAATGCCTGAATTTGATTGGGTAGTGAAAGCTTAGATATTAAAAAGTAAGTCCATGAAACTTTAAAAGATTTTAAGCATAATTAAAGCATGGACAAAGTTCAAATATTTCCTTCTTTCAATGCATGAATATAATAAACAATTATATTCACTGCACATATGTTGCTATTGCTTTTCCAGATCACCTGGTCTTTTATAACCTCAAACCCAAAGCTTGGATATTGCCCATTGATACAAATAGACATAAAAATATATGGAATATGAATGTATGAAAAATACTAGTGTAAACTCCTGCCAGAGTTTAGATATTTTAATATAAACAGATGGTATATGCTTTCTAAATAGTTTGTTTCTCTTGCAGCCAGACCTTGATGATTGCCTGTGTTTCTCCCTCTGATCGAGACTTTATGGAGACCTTAAATACTTTAAAATATGCCAACAGAGCAAAAAACATCCGAAATAAGATTTGTATCAACCAAGACAAGTCTAGTCAAACAATTACTTTGCTACGAAGAGAAATTCAACAACTTAGGTTGGAATTAATGGAATATCAGCAGGTATATACAAAGTTTTGTTTCATTCTTTTCACTTTCATTTCATTGTATGTTATAGTATATCTAGTTTGAATCATAGAATTCTACTTTTTTGACATTTTCTTGCAAATATTTAAGTATTTTATGAAACACAAAGTAACCTTATTTCCATCTTATGCAGTCTTTGTGATTTTGACAAATTTGCATGAGGGAGTACATAGAAAGTAAAAATTTTATATGTGGATAAAAATGCCATTTATAAGTAAATATTTTCTTTTTAATTAAAAATTGTATATTAATCAAGTGCCATGCTTTTTTTTTTATTGTTAAATACCTACTTTTAAAAAAAATGGAACCAATGCAATAGTGAAATTCAATTAATGTTTTGGGTCATTCTATAAAAAACCATAATATTTTTCTAAAATTTGCTGACCCATTTTTAAAATTCTGAAACTTTTTGTGGTAATTACATATAATTTAGACTGTTAGAATTCTATTTCATTTTCCAAGAGTTTCAGCTGCCATTCTGTTTTTAAAGATCTAAATGGATGTCATAGCAGAGCAAAAAAGAACTTCCACAAAACTTTATGTTTTTGTCAATAGTTTGCAACCATGTATCTGGATAGGACAAAATTTTCTGAAGAGAAAACATGTCACACTAGATGTTGATATGTAACAATCGACACATCTCAAGTTTAAAGATTTCCGAAATAGGGTTTTTAAATCTTGAGTTTGAGTATTGACATTGAACCATTTTCTTCATTTTGGAGTGTTTTTATCTCAAGACCTCTATGCACGATATAAAAAGTTGAGTCAATAAATTGATTGTTCAAGTTCTGCTTTTACAACTTTCAATTTACATTAGGTGATTTATTAAACAAATTGTTTTTCTCACTTCTGCTAACTTGGTCTATTTACATGGTTCAATTTATTGAATGTGCGACTTTTTTGTTATTCGATTGCAGAGCACTCATGATCTTGTTGTTCACAGTATTTTTGATTATTTTATTATTATTTGTAGTAATGTTTCTTCTTTCTCTTTATAAATATGTTGCTTTTTTTTTCTTTATGTGTAAGTACTATACTTTTAATATGTTTTTTCAAACATTTGCGATGTCACGTTTCAGATAGAATTTTCTACCAAAAGCTTTAAAAAAGAATAAAGAAAATTCATATCATGAAAATGCTGTTAAAAAAGAATTAATATGGCATAAATTTCACTAAATATGAAAATGTATTAACTGTAATTGTTTAATTTCTCATTTTAAATTATTAATTCAGTGCATGTTGTGCTGGCCCTATCTAGATATAAGTATTGTAAACAAAACATGATAAATTTATGCTACATAGTTTAAGATTTTAATAGTAAATACTTAATTATCTTATGATAGTAATTGCGAACAAAGTTAAATTTCAATGAAAAAGTTTTGGAAAAATTTAATTTTAAGATCTCCACATAAAATTAGAGCAATAGAATCCTTATAGGTAGAATCTCATAAAGAACAAAAAACGGGTTGAAAGAAAGCTAAAATGAAATGCACAAATTCAAATTAATTTAATTAAAAATGTGTATGTGAAGTAGTCAATTAAAAATATAAAGTAGCCCAAGATGCATCTCATGTACGAACAAAACAGAAATCTGTAAAAAATATAAAACAAAATTGCGACGTCATACTCAGTGAGTGTTCTGATTGGTCAGTTACAGTCAAGAAATTATACAGTCTTTGTGGTTGCAAAGGTTTGTTCAAGAAATTGTACCATTCAACTTCCATTTTACATGATGAAAGTTCCCACTATAAGTTGACCATTCAATTTATTGATACAACTTCTTGCATCGTGTACAGGGGCACACTAAAGACAATCAATGAATATAATTTGGATATTATATTGTCCATTGAAGTTACTGTCTGGAAGTCCTAAAAAATATATCTAAATATTTATTCCTTTTTATAAAAATGAGCTGAAATTCGGAAAGTTTTTTATGATATATATCAGCAGATAGCATGAAATGTTCTCTTATCAAACAACTTTATCCCATAAATGTATGTGGCGGCAAATTATGTCTATGGACAAAATGTAAGTTTTTGTTTTAAATTCTATATATCCACAGACAGCATAAAATGTTGTTTAAAAAAACATTGATTTGAAATCAAACTATTGGTTCCATAAAAAGTATTTTAATTTAAATTATTAGTAGCATTTATTAGAGGGACTATATAACTTAGCAGAGACTTATAGTTTCCCCTATATTCCTCTGCTGTTACATTAAGTTTGCTGCAAGTGAGATAGAATTTTTTGTAATTTGTATGTTTAAAACATAATGTATTTTAACATTTTAGGTACATTTTAGGTTAATAGGTTATTTAGTAACATTTTAGGTTTTCATAGCATTATTTCCTATATAGGTACAGGGCAATTCCTGCAGCAATAGTGATTTAATCTGTGGGAAATTGATAGTTTGAACTACACCAGTGTTAAAATAATGCATATTGAAACAAGCCATCCAAGTGCATGTAATCCATCAATAAAACTGACCTGTTGTCAACTTAAAATAATTATTTTTTAAGAAAACTTATGAAAGATTGAATTGCAAATGATATCTCATTAGGATATACATCTTTTTTATTTTTGTACTAGTTATGATATAAGTGAACCTAAACAATATGGAATATGAATGCATATTGAAAAGATTGACTGAAGCGTCACAGTCCAAACTGCTATTCTAATCTTAGGATGAGTCAGATAATCTGGGTCTATCGCACTCCATATTTTAAATTTTGATAATATGTTTTATTTTATTTTTTATTTAAAAGATATAATAGCAACAAAAATGATAAATATCATGCCAAACAGCTGTACAGAGTATATGACATTTCTTGAATTTGATCTTAGGGTAAACGTGTCATTGGTAATAATGGAGAAGAACAAGTGAACGATATGTTCCATGAAAATATGTTCTTAGAATCTGAAGTTAACAACTTGAGGGGTCGATTAAAAGCAATTCAAGAAACTCTGGATCGCCAAACCAGGAGGGTTACTGATCTTCAAGCTGAAAAGGATGCTGGTCTATGGATAACAGGTGAATTTTATGTGATTGTGATGTGTCTAATGTGATTGGAATGAAATGCATTTTAAAGCATGAAATGTGTGATTTGAATGTTTATTACACTAATGAAATGAAATATTTCATTTAGTTGCTTAGTTTAATTCTGTAGTTATCTATTTTATTAGTCCACCCCTATTTAGGGGGTCTATTTTCAAAATGTCTTTTCATTTTATTTAGTTATTTTGAATAATTATAAAATTTTATTTATCATTTTATTTTATTATTTTACCCTTTACACACTTATAAATATTTGTTACATTTATCTATAATGAGAAAGTCTCAGATTTAGAGCATTTTGTTTTTCTTTCTTATGATATATTATCTTATTTCTGCCTAACTGAGTTAGTATTTGGTCATTTGATTTGGCAGACTTCTTTTGGTTTCACCTTTTTCTGCCATGGGTGTATATAACTCTAGTCTTATTCCTATATCTATAAGAGAATCAATATACTTTTATTCAGTTTCCAAGAAAAAACTATATTAATACTATTTTTAATCCATTTTAATTCTTAGTTTAAAATTACTACAAAACAATTTAATTAATAAAAGTGTCTTAAGTCCAACTATCAAATTTAAATTTTTGGATTATATTTAAGGCCCAGTCTTTAATAAAATTAGCATTTTTTTGCAAGTTTTTTCATCTTTGGTATGATTTTTCTGTTTATTGTACTTTTCTTGAAAAAAGAAAAGTATTTCTTTCCTTCCAAACACACTTCTTGGTCAAATTTAAAATCTAATCTCAAAAGAGATGCTGATCACAAAGAAACAACAACAAAAAAAAAAACATTTTTAACTGATTTTAAATCTCTTTGTAAATGTATATAACATTTTTTTCTCTAAAACTAATTGACTGATATAAAGAAATTTTGTTCAAAATCAGGTTATGCGGATCATTAATTTGAAAATGGTTCATTATGCACCTTTTGCTCCATTTTCCAATATCTCTGAAATTATTTAACCAATTAAAACCAAATTTGTTACATGAATAGAAAAACAGCATTGAGTGTTTTAGGAAAATGCAGTAGTCATGCTAAATTTATTAGTATATTTACTAATATATTTAATAAGAAAGATGTATTAGTAACATATGCACATTATTTTACAACACCTCTGAAACTACCAAAACAATTTAAACTGTATTTCATTATATTCTGATAGTAAAAAAATTTTGTGGAAAATCTAAACCTGTTTATCAATAGAATAAATTAAAACTGTTAAAGAAGATGTTGTCTGAAGTGCCTTTTACAAAATATAAAGTTATTAAATATCTAAACAAGACTATTTAATTTGCATGCTTTATGTTTTAACATGCCTTATTTCTCAAAGTGATCTAGGTTAGTGATAATGTTTCTTTTACATAGCCTATTTGTCACTGTATTTTAAATTTGACATACGCTGATGAAACATGCCTTTTTTGTTCATCAATCAATCTGACATCATCAAAATCTTTTTTAAATATTTATTTTTTTCCTTTATTATCCTCAAATTGCATATTTTCTGAATTGATAAAATACTAATTTTATAAAAAAATAAACAATATCCTGTCTAATTGAATAAATAAAGAAGAAAATCATTAAATTATTTAGTTATTTAAATTTTAATAAATATGCAATTTGATCGATAAAAACTCAGTTGTAAAATACCACAAACCCCCAGAAAGTGGTGCATGTAACTTTTTATGCATATGTAGGACAGAACTACCCGGAACTGTCCAGGCCCTATATAAGTGCATGCTACATAAGTAATACAGATAACATGACTCAATGCCATTTTCCAACAGGTGAACAAGCAAACAGACATCTTCTTTTACTATGTTAAATTAGTATGTAGGCATTTTACAGAAATGCATGTATTGAATTTGTAACTGTAACTATTTAATTGTGTGTTTTGCCACAGTTGCTTTTCTTGTTTTGTTCATTTATTAATTGATAACATTTTGTGAATTTATGCTTTATTAGTTTTACCATGAAGTGACCATTTACCTTGGATTTCAGATGCAGTTATAGTATTTATGTTCCAATCTAATGTAGTTTTAGCACTTTTAATGTTAGAATATGCATTCTTAATAATTAGTGGCCCTCAGTACTAACAGTTCTACCCTTAATGAAATCATTGACATTTGAATGGAAACAATATACATTTATGCTGATGAAAACATTTTTTAACTGCAGGTGGAACTCTCCCCTCCCCCTGCAACATAAATACTTGTGGTGTAATGATTAAAACATCATTCACATAGAAATGAGGGGCACACGAGAATTTTAGTAGGAACAGCTGCTTTGTAATTTTTTACAAATTTAACATAATAATTATTTTTTTATAAAATTAAAATTGTTTTTACTAAAATGAAACCCTGTGGTAAAAACATATACAAATTCTTAGTTTGAGTATATCATAAATATGTGAGGGTAAAATATCCCAAAAGTAAGTTTCCTTATTCCAGGAGAAAGCAAACCACTTATGCAAGTAACTTGTGACTTTAAGGGATGTTTTGTTGGGGTATGTTGGCAACACATTTGACTTCCAGTTACTGTCACTGCAGCCAGTGTCAGTTGAGGGCCCTTGAGTTATAGAGTGCGACTGCTAAATGTGTCTGATTCTGAAATACTTGCTGTAATCTGGTTTTAGACAAAAAAAAACCAAAGATGCTGTTAATATTCATTGTTAATTAGTGGCTGTTTATAGACAATGATGGGTCTGCAAATGGTTTGACCATAGCAGGCATTGTTTGTTGAATGTTTCACAGAAGTTCATGATCAGGCCTTAAGTGGTAGACCAAGCATGTTAACCACCATCCATCATACTCGCTAGACCTTATGTAGAGTAATTTTGATCTGTTTCCAGCAGTCAAAGGACATTTGGACAACAAAAATTTCAATAGCGATGATGAGATCAAAGTAAAGGACAAAATTGTGGCTCGGATCCATAGACATGTTTGTTTGCACTGTTGGTATTTTAAAACATATCACATTATGACAAGTATTTAAATCTTAATGATGATTATGCTGAAAAGTAGCTTAAAGGTATGTAAATAAAATTAATAATTTTCATATTCATTTTTTCCCCCTGGGATAGAGAAACTTACTTTTGAAACACCCCTCCTAAATGTGTTGTTATAATATCAATTGAAGGCTGTCACATAAAATTCCAACACAAGAGATGGTCACTCTACCCTAACAGCATGTGTTTTTTGTATTAATATTTTTAACCAAAGCTTAACTCTTACCCCTAATTGTGCATGTAGGAGATGCTTCCAATTCTGACATGACCGGTGTAATAAAAGGCTACTTGACAGAAATTGAGGATTTAAGGTAATCAATAATACGCTGTACTTGTTTGCTTATTTAACAGTATCTACTTATTTATATTTAAAATTTCTATCTCTTTGCTTGCAGTTTAAAAATATGTAATAAGTTGGATTTGATTCATTAATTCATTTACACAATTTTTGATGTAGATATATATGTACAGTAATTACCATAATTTCTGTAAAATGATTCCATAGCATTAAAGACTTCAAAGGGGTGCTCACAATATAAGTATACCAAAATGCAACATTTTTTTCCTTAGTAGCATACTTTTATTTATTGTATTTTCTACACTATGTTATTGCATAGTGAAGGAACTTGTTGCAATATGCTTCTGTATCTTTTTCAGAAATTATGGTATATATTTCTATTCTATAATACATTTTAGTACATGAAAAATTAAAAGATATGTATATACAATGTAATACAAATTTTATGTTTCCTAGCAGACCATCATAAAATAAGTAAGACCAAGGCCAACAAATGTACCTACAACTACCAAGTTTTATGTGTTAATGCATTATATGTAAAACTGGAACTAGATAAAATTTTTGGTAATTAGAACTCAAATTATTTAAATTTGAAGATTTTCATAGCATTATTTCCTATGAGAAAAGCAATGATGGTAGTATATATTATATGGAGAAAATCGATAATTTGAACCATGCTATGGATGCTAATGGTATCAAAACAGCTTATATTAACCCAGATAAGCCAAATGCATCCATTGGTGTCACTAAGCTGTTGCCATCTTGAAAATATGTTTTACAGCTGAAGTAAAGTTTAATTTTATTTTATTTTTATTTTTTTTTATTCAATTTACGTGGCAACTACAGATGAAATCCAGTTACAGTAGCCACACAAGATATTAAAAAGTACAGAACATAGGATACAAGAATACTAATTAGTAAACATGTCAAGCACATTGAAACAGGCTTTTTTAAAACAGGCAGGAGTCAAGTTAAATATATCAATATCAGCACAATAGGTATTATATAGATCAACAAATTTATAGATAGAATAGCATTTAATGTAGTTGTGCTTAACAGTAGTATTGTGAAAAAGAGTTTTTTTCCTGGTATTATTGACAGGTATGTGGAATTCCAGGCAAGAAAGTAAAGTAGGGCAATCAATAGTATTATTTAAAACCTTATAATAAAACAAGAGGCAGGACCAGCTTCTTCTTTTTTTAAGAGACATTAAACTGTATTTCTGTCTGAGTTCCCTTGTATGCACATCATAAGGATAATTGCCAGTCAATCTGTAATCAATAGTACGTAATAGTTTATTTTACACGATTTCTATCCGTTGAGAATGCAAATTGTAAACAGGGTCCCAAATCATTGCACAATATTCCAAGATTGGTTTAACAAGGGTATTATAAATACAAATAATCGTATCAGAACTGGCAAAAACACGAGATCGTCTTAAGGTGAAGCCAAGTCTTTGGTAGGCCCTTTTAATAATATTATCGATATATCTCTGAAAGTTAAAAGTACCATCGAAAGTGACACCTAAATCAATAATATGAGTACATCGAGATAGAAATGAATTATTTAAAATATAATTGTAATTAAGAATATTATGGATCCTAGCAATGCTCATAACATAGCATTTAGAAATATTTAAATGAAGTTTATTTAGTACAGACCAGTTATACAGTTCATCTAGATCTCTCTGCATCAGTTCACAATCAGTTAATGAGTTGATTTTCATATAAAGCTTCAAATCGTCTGCAAACATAAGACATTTAGCTGTTTTAAAAATCCGGGGAATTTCATTAATAAAAATTAAAAGGAGTGGGCCCAGGAAATAAGTATTAAAAAAAGGATTAAAAAAAGAAGTAGGTTAATTAATCAGGCCTGATTTAACAAGGCTTTATTGTAGTATCTTACACTTTCAATAAAGTAGCATATATACTTTTTCTAAATTATTTTCTGATGCTATAGTATAGACAAAGTATTATTTCTTCAAACATTTTTTATTCAAGATTTTCTTATAATTAAATGTTTTATGACCATCTCAAGTTATTTAGAATACTTTTTTTAAATATGACCATCTATGTGAGCATGTGTATCTGTACATGACTAGGCACAATAATTCAAAAGCTAATACACATATAGCCATATAATAATATATATGTAAATTTCTATTGAAAAAAAACAAACTAGGATTAGATAGAATTTTATGTTGTGTAATTAAAGAACACATTTGAAATACATTTTCACAACATTATTCTCAGGCCAACGGCCCTACCGTGCTGAAAACACCGGTTCTCGTTAGATCACCGAAGTCAAGCAGCATCGGGCACAGTTAGTACTTGGGGGTGGGTGGCTACCTGGGAACACTGCGTGCTGTTGGCACATTTTGGGCGTGGTAGCCCGGTGGTCTGTGCGCTGGATTTGCACGCTGCCACAACTGCTGCCATGTTCATGCGGAGTACGATCACGTTAAACACGTGGGTCCGTAAGTCCTTCCGAGAGGTTGGTGGTAGGGGAAGGAGGGTACGGTCCCTGTGGATGCCTCCCCCACTGGGTTCCGGTCTAAATTGGGTGGCACTTCCCTCCGTCCAAACCGTTACCTTACACCTTTCTGGTAGGTCGGACAGTCTGGGTCTCAACAGTAACAACATTATTCTCTATTGAGATACAATTATAATTTCTAAAACAATGGTAATAGTCTACAGGAGAAATGCAAGTTTTGACTATGATAATTAATTAATCATCAAGTTAATCAGTTTGAAGTGTTGTCAGTTTTAACAAGAAGGTTTAATGAAATTATAAGAATGGATTGTTCAAATGACATGTTAACTATGGATTGGTTCAAATATCATTGGAAAGAACATTCTTTGATCTTTCCGAAGGTGTCAAGATTGAATCTCTGTGATAATATTTTCAGTCACCAAGGAACCAGTATGTATGAAAATCGCTCAAAATCTTACTAAAACAAATAACTGAAAATCTTTTTAAAATCTCACCAAGGCGTATCTTTTGTAGCTGTGTAGTACGTCTGCACCAAGCTTCATCACTGTCCGATCCTTAGATTTCTCTCTACAGATGATACATGCACAGATGAACATATTTTTTTGTTAAAAGTATTGCTTTGTTTTACAAAAATTTTACTATGAGCATTAAAATATGATGCCTTTTTTTTTTATTTAGGGTAAAGTTAATGGAATCTGAAGAAACTTGCTCGCAGTTACGAAAGCAAGTCCAAAGAAATCAAAATCAGACTAGGCACTCTTTGAATACCTCTAACTTGTTGCATATGGATGACCATATTTTTGATATAACTCCCAATTCTCCTTCTACTTTTGAATTAATTAATGAAGCCAAAGAAGAAATAAAGGAACAGTCCAAAGTTTTGAAAGCTGCACAGTAGGTTTTTTTTTTTTTTTTTACATTTATATATGATTCTTGAATTTTTTTACTTTTTTACGTAGTGTACTTTTTCAAATAAGTAATAGATAAAATGTTGTAGCTGGTAAATCTTTATTTTCATAACTAAATAAGGATAAAGTATATTATTTTGCAAAGTGACGTAAGACATAACATTTCTTTTTCATATTATAAATAGCAACATTAAATTTATAATATAAAACTATATTAAGCTTATCTTTACAATTAACAGGGTTTGAATGCCTCCTTGAAATCCTTAAGAACTCTTTGATTAAAGTTTTTTTTTTTTTTTATAAGGGCTCCTAAATCCTCCTTATATTTATTTTAGCCTTGATTCTTAGAAATTCGAAAATACTGGATAAATGCTAGTAATTTTACATCATGATCCATTTTTCCAAATACGATGCAGGCCTCTTAAATGGTTTCATTTTTTAATTAGTCCCATAAAGTCCCTTTTTCATTGACAGGTCCCTTTTATCCCATATTTGCTGGGAAAATATGTATTTTATCTTTATCAGCCAAAGTTCTCAGTAATTTCCGGCACCATTGTTATGTGCTGATGAATGACTATCATGGTAGTGCATGTGCTTACTTTTCTGTGATAATCAGATATTTGTCCAAACTTTTGTTTCAATTTGAAATTCTGAAAAAAATGAAAAGAATCTGTCTTTGAATTAAATAAACTTATTGATGAAAATACAAATTGCTTCTTTTAGCTGAAAAATTCCGAGTAAGCCTCTACTTTATTTTTTTATCATATTTGATACGGCGGATTGACAAAATTCTACATGTTTCTTTCAGCAAAAAAATTCCAATAATTGCAGTTTAATATTCTCCTTTCTAGATTTAAGAAATTCTAAAATTATATACATTCAATAACTGTAATTGTTAAAATAACTGTAATTGTATTGTACAAATAGCTTTTTTTCAGTGATAAATTTGTTCACATCAACAAATTCCATTTATCAGTGCTCTGTAACTTCATGGCTTCAATTTTTTTAAGTATCCTTTCTTGGGTAGTAGTGCCCTGTCCTTTATTTCTTAAGAAAATATTTGGATACAATCATCAGTTTATATATATATCAATTTTCTTTTTTTTTTTTTTTAAATTCCGGGTGGAACCATTTTGCTCCTTTTTTAAATTGAAAATGGTCACTTTCTTCTTTTTTTTGTTGAAATTGGTTTCTTTTTTCCCCAGGAACATAGTAAAAGCTTGTTGTGAGCCCTGATAATGTAAACATAAGACATTTTAGCATCCTCCTTTAGTATCTGTACATGAATTTTAGTGTTCTTTCATAAAATTGTAAATTAAAATTTGAATACTGTAATATTGTAAACTGAGCCATTGCATTTTATTATTTTAAAACAATGTTTAATTTTATGTATGTGTTTAATTAATATTATCTCAGGTTTTAGGATGATTTTATGTTAAAATGTGCCAACATTCTGCTTCCATTAAGAAGTGGACAGGCATGTTCTGATAAACACATTTTAGAGATGTGGACTATTATAGTGATGTACGTGGAGGTTCGAAGGGGGTATATTGGCATCTAATGTTAGTTGCGGCTGCTAAACAGGGCATGTTAAAAATGCCTCCTTTGAAAATGGTATCACTAGTTACAGATACTGCAGCTAATCTGTGGATGAGATGTGGCATTAACACAGCTTGATGTACAATCAAGTTATACTGAGCTATGTTAAATTATTTTTTCAATTAAAAAAAATAGACTGAAAAATTTAAAATGACGAAAATAGCCTATGAAACTTTTGATATAAATAACATCTATGTGTAGAATATATGTGGTAGAAAACGGAACATTACAAAAAATGTAAACACGTTGGGTGCTTATACCTAATACATAAAAATACAAATAATTTTACTTGTTTTGTCAAAAATATGGTCCAAATTATGAATATGTAAAAAAAATTCAATATTTTAAAACTAAAAAAAAAAACAAAAAAACTTCCCAAAAGTATCTGTTTAAGTGAGTGTTTCTTTTAATTTTTCTTTCATTGTTCTTTCACTTGGATTATCTTCAAAACTATAAAAAGTAGATATTAATAGTAAGTGGCAAAAATATGTACTAGAAAATTTAGTATCAAAATCTGCATTTATTTAAAAAAAAAAAGCTCTTATAGTTTTCAAAATCATCTCGCCAAGTTGATGAAGATTGAAACATTTCCATTTTTCAATTTTGTAATGCTTATATCTCAAAAACTGAAAGTGCTAACTCTGAACAATAAGCAAGAATTTATAGCTCTGTGAAAGCCTTACAAGTGTATATGATTGGATTTTGGATTGAGCTTTTTTATTAGAAAATAAAAAGACAGAAACTTTTAAAAAGTATCTGTCTTAACAGGATTTTTTTATTTTTCTTGTTTCATTTGAAATATATTCAAAGTTATAAAAGATAGATATAAATAGTAAGCAACAAAAATATGTATGAGGAAATTTAGTTTTTAAATCTATTTATTTTTAAAAAAGTTCATATTTTGAGCAATCATTTTAAGTCAAAGAAGATTGAGAATTTTCCGCTTTTCAAATTTGTTATGCTTGTAGTATTTTAAAAACTAAAAGTGCTAGCTATGAACAAAAAGCAGGAATTTGTGGCTCGAAAGCCCTACAAGGGCATATAATAATATTTTGGATCGAGCTCCCCCCCCCCCCCTCCCCCCCATCCAAAAAAAAAAACTATTTGTCTAAAGTTTTCTTTTTTTCATTTCTCTCACTTTCACTCGAAATATCTTCAAAACTATAACAAGAAAGATCAATCATGCATAAAGCATTGATTATGAAACACTTTCCAACTTCAATGCAATTTTATTTAAACATCTCTAAAATGCGATACATTCCTCGGTAATATTTTTAAAATTATAACAATACTACATTAATTTATTATATTTGAAAACTCAAAACTTCATCAATAAAAATGAACTTCATTCTAATGACGGCATTGAAATGCAAATTGCCTGGTATAAACATCTCTAAAATGTGATACATTCCTCGGTAATATTTTTAAAATAATCATAATTCTACAATAATTTATTATATTTGAAAACTTCATCAAAAACAAATGAAATTTATTCAAATGACGTCATCGAAATATAACAAGTCTGACTCTCTCTATAAAAGCAGCATTTCATTCATAAATATTTTTCCATTCATTTCATTCATCACAATACTATAATAATTTGTTTTATTTAAAAACTTAAAACCATGGAGGTACAAGTAATTTAAATCTATGCTTAAAACTTCATCCAAAAATATCATTTACTTCTCTGCGTAAAATCAATGAATGTTCATTCATATTGCCTATATTGCAGACTCCATGAGTTAAATAATTTTGCGTTAAAGAAATGCAGCAATTCTTTTAACAACTCATTCTACATCTTTTGGTATTTACATTCTCCATAAGTGAAAAGTAGGCTTCGTTGTAGAAATAATCAAAGTTGGATGATCATTTAAACTCAAATATATTGTAATTGTGTTGTTTCAATATGTAGATGCACAGAATTTAAGCAAAAATAAAGTGGTTTTAGGACGGATACAACACTAAATATGAATCAAAAAGAACTTTAAAAATCACGATTTTGTGACATGATCTCTTCATATAATGGTCACATGATCTCTCCATATAAAGGGTGCAATTATTATTTTAATTTTTATTTAAAAAACTACTGAATATATTTTGCTGAATTTTTTTTTATATATTTTATGGGA
Organism: Amaurobius ferox; assembly: GCA_951213105.1. Taxonomy (NCBI): domain Eukaryota; kingdom Metazoa; phylum Arthropoda; class Arachnida; order Araneae; family Amaurobiidae; genus Amaurobius; species Amaurobius ferox. Next base: position 25,990,284 of record OX578147.1, read on the forward strand.
TAATTTGAATATTTCATAAAACTTTCGAAGCAATTTGTGCATTTTAAATCTGCTTAAGAAATGTTTGAAACATTAGGTCCCATAGGGTTCAATGTATTTCTTTTTTTTTAACCCGGATTCAATCCAAAACTAATTGGGTGATATTATTCATTTATATTCCCAGAGGCACAAATAATTATAATAAACAGTTTATGATTTTTAACACTTTACAACATAGTTGAAAAGTGTTTATGACTTTGTTCATTCTGCCTGTCTGTCTGTCCGTTAGCACAATAACTGCCGTAAAAATAACTATCAAAATGAAATTTTAGTATGTTGTTCAGACGGTCTGTGGGACCTATGGGAATATAAATGAATGATATCACCCAATTAGTTTTGGATTGAACCTGGGTTGAAAAAATGAAATACATGGAACCCTATGAGACCTAATTTTTCAAACATTTTTTAAGAGATTTAAAATTCACAAACTGCTTCGAAAGTTTAAGGAAATATTAAAATTATCCCATAAAATATATAAATAAAAATTCAGCAAAATATATTCAGTAGTTTTTAAATAAAAATTAAATAGTAATTACATCCTTTATATGAAGAGATCACGTGATCATTATATGAAGAGATCATGTAATCCACTTCAAAATAAAATATGGCATCCATCTTGTGTCAAAATCATGATTTGTAAAGTTCTTTTTAATTCATATTTAATGTTGTATCCATCCTAAAACTGCTTTACTTTTGCTTAAATTCTGTGCATCTACATCCTGAAACAATGCAATTACAATACAGTTGAGTTTAAATGATCATCCAACTTTGATTATTTCTACAACAAAGCCTACTTTTCACTTATGGAGGATATAAATACCAAAAGATGTAGAATGAGTTGTATAAGAATTGTTGCATTTCTTTAACGCAAAATTATTTAGCCCTTGGAATTTGCAATATAGTTGATATGAATGAAACAATCACTGATTTTACAAAGAAGCAAATTATTTTTTGATGGAGTTTTGAGCATATAGTTAAATTTCTTGTACCTCCATGATTTTAAGTTTTAAATAAAATTAAATATTATAGTATTGTGTTGAATGAAATAAATGGAAAAATGTTCATGAATGAAATGCTGTTTCTATAGAGAGAAACAGGCGTGTTATATTTCGATGACATCATTTGAATAAATTTCATTTGTTTTCAATGAAGTTTTCAAATATAATAAATTATTGTAGTAATATGATAATTTTAAAAATATTACCGAGGAATGTATCGTATTTTAGAGATGTTTAAACGAGGCAATTTATATTTCAATGCCGTCATTTGAATGAAGTTCATTTTTTTCCATGATGTTTTAAGTTTTCAAATATAATAAATAATGTAGTATTGTGATAATTCTAAAAATATTATCGAGGAATGTATCAGATGTTAGAGATGTTTATATAACATTGCATTGAAGTTGGAAAGTGTTTCATGATCAATGTTTTATGCATGATTGATCTTTCTTGGTATTATTTATATTCATGCAAACTCCATTAGGTATGTCTAAGGAGGTTATGCTTTTCAAATATAATATAAATTCTTATATATTGTTAGTGCTATATAGCTGACACAGCTTTAATTGACAGAGGATGTATGACAGAAGAAATTAAATTATGTCACATGTATATGCAGGGGCTACTCAGGATTTTTGATTACTTTTTCCAACCTATTTGCCAAATGAAATTTTCTTTCACGTGGTGTTTTTATTTTCCAAGTCTTAGTTTGACTTTCCATTTGTAGAATTTAGAAATTTAATTTGATTTATAAATTTTCAAATTCCAAAGATCATTGCTTTGGAAAAGACACATTATAAGTGTGCATTATGATTTAGTATATCATAATTTTTGATTTTTACATAGTCAGAATTCATAATCTCTAAAATTTTTGTCAAATCTTTTTTCAGTTTTCAAATTGAATTTTGTTTTCGCAAAATGTAGCAATGGTGATCGGCAAGCATGACCCCTATGTATGGCTGACACAGCAGTCAACATGTTAAACAAAAATAACTAGGGGGGGGGGGGGGGATATATACAATATATTTAAACACAAATTAAAATGAAATAACATAAATAGCAACCATCATGAGTCAACCCATTTCACCTTTTAGACTTTGACTTGTTGGTCTTTTTAGCAGTAAGAGGATCCAATATATCCCTAAAACAGCTATAGGCAACATCTATTTTAATTTATGCTCATTTATGTGCTCAAATATTTACCCCTTATTCTTTGCACGTAGTTTTTTTTTCCTACTTTTGGGAGGAAATGTTTGATAGTCTATGACAGATAGCCTGACAACATCTGTTAGTTCATACTTGAGTTATAGTGAAGTATATTATTTCAGCGAGTCATACATTTAAAAAGAATTTTACCAACACAAATCAGAAGTGTGTCTACAATATTTATTAAATTAAAGTTTCATACCATATTTTACATGATGATAAATTATTGCTCTTTGTTTCTAGATTAGAAGAAAATGGAGAAAAAGAAGATCTGAAGGAAACAGATGATGAAAAGGAAAAAGAGGATTCTCCTGAGGTAACCATAAGCTCAGTTATGACATTTAACGTACTGCCCATGCTGCATCCCATATACATTTATTTTCTTGAATTTTTATATATAACTAAATATATTTTCTGTAGTTATTCCAATTCCTGATAATTTTATGTTAATCAAACAAAATCTGATCTTTAATAATTATTTTAAGATTGCCAATTATATGACAGAGCACATAGTTTTTTAAAAGATTCCATCCCGTCTGCTTGCCTGCAGTTTTTGTACTTGCCCAGAGATTTGCAGACCACACATACTCTTCTTATTCATATTATTAATTTTTGTATAATGTAACTTAATATGTATACTTCTGGCCATTAAAATTGCTACACAAAGAAGGAAAGCAAATAGCAGAATCTTATTTATTGTACATATACAGTATAATGGGAGGAAGACATGATTAAATTTGCAGGTGATTTGGGGTACACAGCATGCAGAATTCAGTACATAGAGCTGCTACCTCTGGCGGCAACAACAGCTGTAATCCGGCTAGGCATCGAGTCGAATTGAGCTTGGATGACAGATATGGGTACGCCATTCCATGCAGCTTCAACTCTATGCCAGAGTTCATCAATCGTGGTTGGCGAGTGATGGCATGCCAGTCTTTCGGCAACCCATGACCAGATGTTCTCAATGGGTGACAGATCTGGAGAATGTACTGGACAGGGCAACAGTCGAATACCCTTTGTATTGAGGCAGGTCAGCATGGGCAACATGGGGTCGGGCATTATCTTGTTGAAAGATGGCATCATGCAGGCCTCAAAGATAGGACACAGCCATGGGCCTTAGCACTTTAGAAAGGTAACGGCGTCTGTCCACATTACCGATTATGTAAACAAGATGTGACCGGGATATTTACCCAATGGCACCTCCAGACCATCACACCAGGTGCTGGGCCCGTATGATGATGACAAATGCAAGCTGGCAACATTCGTTCTCCTTGGTGTCTCCACACACGGATATGTCCATCATGATGCTGTACACAGAACCGGAATTTGTTTGAAAAGACGACGTGATGCCACTTCTGTGTCCAGTGTTGTTGTTCGTCGCACCACTGTAGGCATGCCTGTCTCTGCTGCAGCGTCAAGGTAAGCCGTAACAATGGTCACCATGTTGACAGTCCATGGTACTGCAGACATCGTCACACTGCCCGTACAGACACTTGTCGTCCTGTAAACGAACCAACTTTCTGACTTAGTGTACGTGACTTGGCTGTACGATCCTGCAAAGCCGAGAGGACAACATATCTGTCCTCTCGGGCGTTAGGGGCCCAGTGCCACTGAGATCCTGCATGGCATTTAGTATGGCCCTCCTGGATCCATCGATTCCATATTCACATGACAGTCATGGGATCCCGACCAACGTGAGCAGCAATGTCACTGAAAGATAAACCGCAGTTGTGATAGGCCACGATCCTGCCGCTGTCAAATTTCGACATGTGCTGGTAGGAGTTTCTTCTTCTTACACTAGGCATAACACGACTTTCACACAAACAACCTATGTTCAAATGCAAATTCTGAATGACAAACCCACTGTTCAATCTTCCCTTTTATACAGAATGTAGATGGCGTTACTCATACCTGCTTTGTGGCCATGTGCTACAATGCTAATCATTTGCATATCCCAGCACGTAGTACTTTTCATGCAAATTTGACGTTTGTTGCATGCCGTCTTCATGGTGTAGCAATTTTAATGGCCAGCAGTGTAATTTAAATACTGCAGAAAATTTCAACTCCTTTGATAATAGTAGGAACATTTTATATATTTTCTAAAGATTTTAACCATTTTAGATCAAGATCTGGAGAATATAACCTACATATTAGAATCTTATAAATGATATTAATTTTTTCATAAAAATCTCTAAATTAATAAAAAACAAACCCCTATTTAATGATAAAATGGCTATTTACTTATCAGCCAGAATTATTATTATTATTTTATTTTTATTTATTTATTTACTTAATTATTTTCTTTGAAGTCTTTGAAAAAGAAAAAAAATAGATAATTTGAGTTGGCTTGATCTCGCAGAAAATCAGTAAGCTTCTTCTGTTTATTATTTGAAATAATCACTTAAATTTCATTTGAATTGCATAGTTTTGCTTTAAATATTGTGCCCTGATGGAGACATAGATATCTCTCTATATTAAAAATAAGTATCTGCTTCCGCTACTGTTTGACGAATTTCTCATTTCTCTGCTTTGTACCGCAAGAACTATAGCATATAAAAATATGAAATTTGGTATGCTTGTAGAGAAGGCTTTGGGTAACTGAATATTTTACATTATATATTGTAGTTTAAGAAATATTTAATGCAGAATCAGACAAATATTTGAGTTGACAGTTCACGCCCTGGACAGGCTAACAATTGCAAGACCACGAATTTTTGCAGGCAGATTGAACTTTTATAGGACAGAGCCTTCTTTTTAATTTCGGTGTAGTTTATGCAATATTTTTCTTTTGTATCGGCACATTTAGCAATTTCTCTGTCTCGTACCTTAAAAACTAGAGCATACAAAAATATGAAATTTGGTACATTTATAGAGAAATAATAGGGTAACACGGAAATAAACCATTTACAACATTAAACTTTAGTTTGGCTGGAAATAGCTTGCAAAGCTAGCTCTGGATCAAGGATCAAGGAATTCAGTTTGTGGACTCCCTGGGCTGGGAAAAATCCCTGCTTTTACCTCCTGCGGAAAATAGGTGGGGATAGAAAAAGGGAATTTTTTAAAGTAGAATTTTTAGAAAAGATGTGTGTTAAGTGAGCGCAGTGAGTAAGAGGCACAGCCTCCCAACTTGCATTGCGAGTTAGAGGGGTTGGTAAAGCATAGTAAGCAGAGGGGCAGGTCGCCCTAGTAATTTAAAAAATGCTTGATTTGTGTTAAAAATTGTTCTAGTGTTTGTTCATAGTAGAAACCAGTGAAAACTTAGAATTATCAGGGAATTTGAAAAATGGTACAAAATATAAAAGAATCATCAAGATAATCTTAGGCTTTTATAACTTAAACAGTTCCACAAACTTTTCTAGAGAATAATTTAAAATTCTAGAATTTTGTCATTTTCTTTTGATGGTAACACCCTAAATTTTAATAAGATCTGATGGTTTAATTTTCTACCCTATTAAATACTTTCCCTTAGCATATACTGTGTATTTAGAGAAAATAAAAATGCTGAAAAGGGATTTGTACATGTAGTTGATTAAAAAATATTATATGCTTATTGCTATCAGAGTGAATCTTGTTCACTATATAGTTATAAAGTCAACTTTTTTCGAAATTTAGTTATTAAAAAAATCACATTTTCTGTATTCATGTAAGGTACCATCATCCAAATTGAATGGAGATATCCAAGTGAATGGTCACACTGATGAAGATGAAGAAGAGGATGGTAGTTCTGAAGACTCGGATTCAGAAGATAAAAGTTCCACAGGTAATATTCTGTTTACTTTGTGTGTCATCTCACCGAGTGTTCATTATTTATACTATTCACACAGAAATAGCACATCGAAACATGGTGAAAAAACTCTAATTCTTTTTAACACTACATTTAAAGTTTGGAAAAATAGTTGGCAAATGTTATTGCATCCATCTCCTGCTAGATCTAATATTTTAAAAGCATATGAATGTTATATATATAATATGGGCCTCAAATTATTCAAATGGCTTTCTTGAATGGTGGACTAAACAAAAATGTTTCTCCACTGCTGTTATTCAGGTTCCAATATTAATTTTGTGTTTTGGAATATGCTAGCATCAGAAAGTGTAATCCAGTAGTTACCATATATAATTAGTTTTTTTTGTTCATATATAATATATACATATATTCTTATTTTATAAATTGATTACCTTCAAATTAAACTAAAAGATGCAGAACCATTTTTAATAGTCAACTTAGCTGTGTTTTTCATATGTTATCTTTTAATGTTTGAATTCTACTGCTTTCATCTCTTTTAATTGTCTCTTATCAGTTCTGCTTAAAGTGTCTTTATTTTCAGAAACCTTTAGCATAGATCTTGCCCAATTGACACATGATATATCAATGAAGCAGAAGCTCATTGAGGCCTTAGAACAGAGTCAACAACGGTTAAAAATGATGAAACGTCATTATGAGGATAAACTGTTACAACTAGAACAGAAGATAAGAGAAACTGAACATGAAAGGGATAGGGTGCTGGCTAGTTTAGGTGGTACGTATAAAAGTCATGTCAATTTCTTTTCCGATTAATTTCTGGTTATGAAATTTTGTAGACCAAAATTCTAACAAGTGTATATGTATGATTATCATTATATTTCAAGTATTTCCTAATATTTCTGATACTAACCAGAAATACCATTTAAAGTGGATTCTCAGTAATTTATATGGATAACAACCACATACTGTGGACTGCAGAAATAAAGAATTTTTCTATGGAATATATATTAAAATACCATTTTCTGTGAAATAAATATTTGAACCTCTTTCTGTACCACAACTTAAGAAACAGGTGTTAATTTCCTCAAATAGTTGCAATTCTGTTGCATGTTTTAACAAGTGCTTGTGGGTACACTCACATTCAGTGGCAGCATCCCCCCCCCCCCTCCTCCTCGACAGTGAGTATCATCAAAACTCATCACGCTACAGGCACAAGTGTTGTCAAATATTATTTATGAATAGCCCAACTGAGTTTGGAAAATTCACCAAATAATAATAATCAATTTAACTTATAACTTCAGGTGATGCAGGTGAAAGGCTGCTTCACCTGGCAATCCGTCACTGACTCAACATCATTCTTGTCTGCGTCACTATTGAATTCCCATCTTATAGAGCTCATTGCTTGCTGAGCATAAGTGGTACTGCTGAATACAGTATAACATTTTCGACCAATCCATGTACCAAAAACATATTAACAGGTGGGGTCACTGAGAACTGCTCAAGTAGCCTGTGCACCTGAGATTCAAAATTTTCTTTGTGGTGTAGGATATCATTATAAACTAGATTGTTGTTCAGAGCTGCTTGTTTACATTTTACATAACATGCATTTAGGATCTACAATACAATGTTATTGCTATGAATCTATCACTTGTTATGTATTTTTTACATTGATGTGAAGATGAATTCATGACAAATGCCATTCATTTGTTGATTTGAATAAAAGAATTTCTGATAAGAAACTTTAAATGCCAAGCATTACATTTGTGTATTTATACATTGCATTTGGTAAAATAAAATTTCTTTCTATGGTGAATATTATTTCAAAAATATATTTTTAAGAACCAGCTTTTTTGTTGTTGAAAGCCCAGACCACACAGCCAACCCTAGGGCTTATGACAGTTTAATATATGGCTAGGAGAGAGCTTTTTTGTTGGAAATTGATTTATTTCTAATTCTTGAAAACTGACTAATAATTTTTCTATGCTGATCTAAATATCAACTGATATTTTAAAGGACTTAAATGTGTGCATTTCAAGAAAGAAATTCTGAAATTATTTGCTTTTCAGGGTTTAGTTAGTGTTTAAATGCACAAACCAAAAATTTAAATTTCATTATTTGACTACTGAAAAATTGTTAAAACTGCTGATTTTCTCTGTCTGCACTACTGAAGACTGTAATTACTGTGTGGCATCTCTGATTAACTACAATTTTAAAACTATTCTCAATAGGAATTTTAGTTTACCATATATATACAGAACAAATGACAGCCAATTAGATATGAGAACATAACAAAACTAAGTAATCTACATTATAAAATTTACTTCTTCTTAGAAATGTTTTCATAGAATTCTGTCTATCTGCCTGCTCAGAGAAAGCATACCCCCCTCCTCCCTTTGTCGCAATTTGAAATTCTGAAAAATTCGATCAAACATTCCCCCCCCCCCCCCCTCTATCAAATATAAAAAAAGATGTTGGTGTTGAATAAAATAAATGTATTGAAATAATTTGCTGTTATTAATTACACCAGGATATCAGAAATCAACCTTGGTAGGTTTTTTGGTATACTTTTTACCAGAAAATTCTGAGTAAGCTCCCCCCTCCTACATACTTTGTGATTTAACATTGCATTTGAGGAGGCAGATTGGCAGAATTCTAGTTGTTTCTTTTAGCAGAAAATTTCCATTAAGCATCCTTCCACTATATTTCTTTCATTTGTGGCAATTTTTTCTTTGTAAAAACATCTAAATTTATGCATGTTTTAGTGCTAAAGACATTTTTTGAAATTTTCTATATATAGCTTTTTAAGGTAGCATTATATCTTAACTGACTATAAGTGTAAATTTATAAATTAAAAATCAAATTAAAAATAGTACGGGAATTACAATGAATTACCATTTAATTTTAAGGGATGCTTCTTTTGATAACTATGCTTTGAAGTTGACATTGTTTTAGTTTCTTTAACATGTTTACTATAGTATTATTGATGTATAATTTTTAAAACATTGTGCATACAATGTATTTTTTAATATTATTATTTGTTTCTCATGTTAAACTAAAAGTTTTCATAAAATGTCATTTATTACTTGCAGACAGCAGTGCGGACCTGGCCTACCTTTCGGTTTTACAGGTTTTTAGTTCCGCACCCCTGAGGATTTACGGACCCACATGTTTAGCGTGATCGTACTCCGCGTGAACACGGTGGCAGATTTTTTTTTCCAGCGGAGGGAATCGAACCCGGGTCTACCGAGTGCAATTCCCGTGCGCTGACCAATGAGCTACCGCACCCTGTCATTTATTACTTGTCTATTTGTCAAGCATTGCTTCATCTGTGGAGGAATTTTTTTTTTTGCTAAAAAAATATTTTAAAGAAAATTTATTTAAATTTTGCAAATAAAGAATAAATAATTTATTCTTTATTTGCAGTCTATTTTTTGTCAGCTTATGGCTATGTTCAAAATGATATTCATAATAACTAAGTATTGTAATAAACAAAAGCTAAACACCTGTATGTATTTTGTATGGTATTGTATTTTATGTGGTATTGTATTTTCACTGTTTTTTGCCCTAAAAGATTATTTGTCATTGCAGATAAGAAGGGCAAGAAATCTGATGAGAAAGTGAAGAAAGTTAAAGAAGAATTTGAGAAAAAACTGTGTACCTTGCAAACTGAATTGCGAAAGATGCAGGTTGTCAAAAAAGAACATGTGAAAGTGATGCGAAATCAGGCACAGTATGAAAGACAAATCCAGCAGCTTAAAAATGATGTTGGTGAAATGAAGAAGACTAAAGTAAGAATAACAAACTTTTGATTTTTCAGTTAGCTATCTTTGTGCATTTTTTGTCATCTTGTATTTTGGGGGCATTTGACGCACTGACAGCAAATTTACTAGCTTTTCAATTTTTTAGATTTCTTTATTTTAATTATATTTTTGAAAATTTTGTCATTTGTGCTTTAAATTTTTTTTTTTTAATTGAGGGATTTTGTTATCCCTTTCGTTTTCTTCATTCTTATCTCTAGTTGCTTTAGACAAGTCCATGCATATTAGGGTGCCACTCAGATTCTTTTAGAGTAAGATCTTGAAATGTAAACATTGTATTAACCATTTATAAATTCTTAAAACATGTACCTGACTAAACTGTAAAAACTAAATTTTGTACTCATGGCTAAAATATATTAATGTTGTTTAAACAAATTAGGGTACTTATTGGTTATAGGGACCATAACCGATATATCGACAATAACTGAATTTTATCGGCAATAGCTGAGTTTGGGCCACCACAAATTTTAATGTAACACAATATTTCTTTGTTAAGTAAAGTTTATCAAACCTTATTATATATTAAATTTTAATCATTGTGTTTGTAGTGAATTTCTCGTATCGGATTATATCGCCAATGTTCGTCTTAGCGACAATTTGGAAAAGCAGTCGCTAACCCATGGTCCCTATAACCGATAAGTACCTAAATTAGCACCAAATGGAATATATACAAGAATTAATTATCACTTCAATAAAAAATACACCCATGATTGTTTTGTCCTGTCTTCGAATTTCAAAACATGAAAAATTTGCATTTATTTCTACAATATAGGAATAGCAAAATATTCACCATTAAAATTATATTTTAAAATTGAAAACAGGAATGCAATTGTTTAAATTTTTTTAGATAAATCTGATTCACCAATAGAATATGTAAATGGGTTGTAAAAATGCTCAATAATTATTTTTATCGATATGTATCAATATGTTTATTTAATATTGTGTTTAAACCTTCTAATAAACTCTGCCTAATCTTAAAATCTTTTAGATAGCAATAATAGTTGGAGCATTTATAGTGTTTCTTGCCAGTATGGTCTTTCTTATATTGGTCAAACTGAACATGCTTTAAAATACTCAATATTGCAATTATGCCTTCCAATAAACTCAGATTTTCTAATCTTAAAAATCCTTTAGTTAGAAACTAATAATAGTTCAGACATTTACAGTTTTTCTTGCCAGTGTGGTCTTTCTTATATTGATCAAACTAAAGGTGATTTAAAATTTCGTATTAGGAAACATGAAAACTGTCACAAAACAAGAATTTAATAAATCTACAATTGCTCAGTATTACTATCAATTTGACCACCGTTTTGAGTTTTTTTCAGCAAGGATCATACAAAAGTGCACATCTTGATTTCTTTGAAGCCTTTCACATCCAGAAAAATTGTAGCAATTTAGGTAATGACTTGTCCAGTATTACATTTTTGTTCTCTGTCTGGCGGAGTGCTCTGTAAACATTTTTCCACTTTATTCTTTATATTCCTTTGGGGCTATTATGTATCCCTTTAACCTACTTTTTGTCTTGTTGGGTCTCATTTATTCTTGTTCAGACTTGATTTGTCTTGTCTAGATATTCATGTCGTGTTTTGGAACATGCCAATCTGGTGTTGTTACTTCTTGTTTCGGATTGGCTGGACTGTTTGTCATGCTGCTTTCTGATTGTCTCTCTCCTAATCCAGGTCTTGGGTATATAATCCCCCTGCTTCTTCCTTCTGCACCCATTTCTCTATTAGATTTCATGTTTGTTGTTTCTCTTGCACTGACAAAGGAGATCCAACATATCCTTAAAACAGCTGTATGCTTCTTATTGTGTTATTTGTACTTATTTACGTTGTTCTAGTTTTCCTTAAATATTTTTATATTGACCTTTTGTTTTCAATGTTTAATATTTGTTTGAACTTATTCAAACAAATTATTTCTCTTTAGAATATTCTACTTTTTTGTACTCACTGTAAAATGCTATATATAATTTTTTTTTTTAATTTTTAAATGATAGCAATATATAAGTGGTTGTAAATATGAATGTACTCTTTTCCCTGACTCAATTTGTTCTTATCACAGTCATGACTTAGATATCTTTATTTTGCCATTTTACCCCCCAGGTAAGGCTAATCAACAAGATGAAAGAAGAAACTCAGAGGCATCTACAATCTGAGCAGCGGAGGAATCGAGAAATAGCACAGTTAAAAAAACAGGGCCGTCAAAAGGAAAATCAAATTAGGTCTCTGGAAGCAGAAAATCGATTGAAGGAAAATGTTCTTAAGAGGAAGCAGGAGGAGTTAGCGGCATTACGCAAGAGTGCAAAACCTATGATGTCTGACAAAGTTGCTGGCCGGGTACCTCAAAAGAACAACCTTGAAACAAGTAAATGCATTGGTTTCAAATAAAACAGTTTCTTTATAATCCCCAGAACTATAATGTTTAAAGTGTTAAATGTTAATGTTTAAGTCTTAATGTTAATGTTTAAGTGTTTAATGTTAATGTTTAACTTGTTGAATTATACATTTTCAGACATTTATTGTTTGCTTCGTGCTCTGGTTTTAATATTCATTTGTTTCAATATATTAAAGTGACACCTGACAAACTAAATATTTGTGACAGTGATGATAATTTCATGCCCATGTCTGGCCACAACAAGAATAAAAAAACATTAATTGTTCTACGCTGAGTATCGCCAACTGACATTGTTCTTTGGTTCTCGTAATATTATGTTTTGATTTCAAATATATTTAAAATGAGTTAGATGAGTGTTAAAACATTTATCATTCATCAAATAGTTCATGTTTCTAGTAAGTGTTGTGGCCAGCAAATCATACTTTCTTTTCATATGTTTCCACCTGACAACAAAGTTCTTTTTGCACAGACTTCGGCTGACTACTACACAGTTTCTTCATTGATGTCTTTTTGGCTGTGGCATAGCATTTATTATTAGAGTTTTCAAAAATAATTATATTTTCCTCGGTTGCTTGTACGATTTGTACTTTTTGTACTTTTCTTACAATACGTAATATATGTGAAGGGAAAGTATTGTGAATGAGTAAGAAATCTAACTTGGATTTTGATAGATTAACATGTTATAGTAATATCTATGAGTCTGAGTACATTATTTCTCAAACAGAGTCATTAGAATGAAATTTGGTTCAATTATTTCAATCACTGAACATCAGAAGCTTATTGATTTATGAGGAGATTGAATCAGATGAATGTCCTCATTTTTTAAGTTTGAAAATGATTTTAAATTTAAAAAACTTTTTTAAAAAATAAAGAATGTTATGGAAATATTTTTTTAAACTCAAGACATATTGTTCATAGAACACTAACATAGCTTTTTTTTTTTTTTTTTTTTTTTTTTTTTTTTTTTTTTGTTACATATTTTTACTAAATAGGAAAAAAAGTAAAACTTTCCACTATTATTAAATAATGAATGCTTTCTATTTTTATCCAGAAATCAATAGAAACCATTGTTTAGGAGTTATCACAAATTATTCTCTAGATATGCTAAAATTTGCTTTTCTGCAGATATCACAAGAATATTTACTTTTGCACAGATAGCTTTTGAAAGAATAAAAAATTTTCTATAAATTTCTGTATGCTGGTTTATATCTGTAACAGTAAAAATTTAGTACTTGTGCAGTTTCCCTACTTCCAAATAATTATAACCAAAATAAAGGGATAACTAGCCAATTATGATGTACAGCACTTTCAGTATGTGTTGTCATGCTATGCAAGCAATTCAAATCATACTCTTTCTACATGTGGCATCATCATTTGCCTATGCAAAGAAATAAATTTCTGTAAATATGATAACATATGTTTAATTGTATTTTTTATTATTTCAAGTAAATTTCATTTATTTCCTGCAGCTTTCATTATAAATAAAAGGCAACCATTTTCTCCAAAAGTTATAAAGAACAGATGGCAAAACCTTGAGAAAAGTGTAAGTATATTCTATAATTTACAATTTAAATTTTGCTTTTAATTATTAAAACATATTCTTAGCACAATAAACCCTTTAAAATTTTATATTATTTAGCCTTATTACTTGCAGAGCTAAATAATTTTATAAGGGAGTATTTAGCCCTTAATAATTTTATAAGGGAATTTTTAAGGGCTAAATAATTTTATATTATTTAGCCCTTATTTTATATTATTTAGCCTTATTTTATATTATTTTGCGCCAACTTCTGGAGAATAATTGGATAACTGTGGAAATAATTTTAATTTTTTATGTTTACTATGCTTTATATATATATATATATATATATATATATATATATATATATATATATATATATATATATATATATATATATATATATATATATATATATTATGCATAGGTATGTTGGTATAACCAAAAGGGCCTAATTATCTTTTGCTGGTGTTTAGCTTTAATTTCATTGTTTAAAACAAGAAGAAGATAAAGGGACTCAATCTCTATGGTTTAAAAGTTTTATAAAACATTTTATTTACTTATTTAAATTATATTGTTTGATCCATTTAGTTGAAGAAAAATTAATAATATGCTGTTTTATATGAAGCTTTCTAAATACTCTTGCAAAATAGCAATAACAACTTGTTAAACAAACATTTAAAAATAACTCATTTTATTTACTTATTAAAACCAAAATGATTCGGCATTTCTAATTGATTTCAAGATGGCTTTACGACAGGAAGTTGGTTATATTTCTCATAATGCACGCAGATGGACATGGTGTGCAAATGAAATCATTGATGAAGCTATTAAAAGAAAAGCATTGAGACATGAAGGTAATAGATTTTGATGGACTGAGAAAAATATTAAAAAAAGTCTCATTCAAAGAAGAAATACAGAACTTAGAACAAATTCAATTGTTATTTTCAAAGTCCTGTCATCAAAAATTTCACAAATGACTAAAATGTAGATGCTGTGTGCAGGTACAGTTAGTATCAAAATAAAGTATGTTGGGTAGTACACAAGCACATATGTTTATCATTAATTGCATGCAAATTGAAATAACACCCCAAAATACACCCAAAATACTTGTATACTCTCTGGCCAACAGTAAAAACTTAGAGGGTGGAAACTAGTTTTAACCTACGGTTGTTATATAGATAAAATTGTACAACTATTATAAGTTATATTTATCTCATTAATAATTATTATTTATCTTAGATAGGCTAAGTTTGATATTCTGTGAGAATCTTTATATTCTATATTGCTATTATTGAAATGCTCAGCAATGCAAGATAGTATTCCATTTGAAGCATAGAAACCAGGCCCCTAAAATCTTCCTCCCCCTGGATACGTCCTCGAGTATTGTCATGCTCATTGATATGTGTAGCTGATATTTTTTATTTTTGTGTTCCACATTAATATCTGTAAAATTGCATTCTTTTAATATTTATATTATAAATTTTCTTTATATTTTTATATAGATAAATCAACTTGTCATCAGTAAACAGAGCATTAGTTGTATTGAAAGAGATATGGAAAGATATTTAAAAGTAAGTTATTTAGTCTTGTAGAGTAAATTCTTCATTATTCTTAATATTATCTGTTTAATTTTATATGGTTTAAAATTTGCCAATATTCTTCAGAATTTTGAATGCAAGGGCATCTGATTTATGTTAGTTCTTTGTATGTGACATATTTCCCTGATTTCCTGGAAGTTTTCAGATTTTCCATAGTTTTCCAGTTTTCTCCCGCCAAAGGTTACTTTCTTTTGCATTTAAAAAATGTATTATTTTTTTACTGAAAACGGGCTGTCATCTTTCTTTACATTATTCATTACCTTGAAATCGCAATTCCAAGACTATGTTTGTTTCCATAGAACTACTATCTATTTTATCTATATTTTAAGGAATGATGGATTCAGGCAGAGCCACCTGTACAAATTGTGGCCTCTTTACACACATTTACTGTGGGACCCCTCCATATTTGATTTTACCCTCTTTGTGAATTTGACATGTTCACCCTCAAAAGAATATTCAGGGTGCATTCATGCTCTACTCATTGCTAAAAGGTCAAGCAAATGATGGGCCCCAAATAGTCACTCAATCTCTTACATAATAAAAGATGTTTGTCTCTCTCTCACTTTCTGTGTCTGTGTGTGTGTGTGTGTTGGCTGTTGTGGGAACTCTTAAGTATCAGACAGCAGCAAAATTTGGTACAAAGGACTTCAGGACCTGAGAAAATATGCCTCAGCAAGACTTTTTTTTTTAATTCGAAGTAGTTTTTTAGTTGTTTTATGTTTTAGCATGATTGAGTGATTTTCACCTAAATGGGTTCTTTAGCAATCAAAAATATTATCGCAGAGTTTCCATCTCAAAACCATCAGAAATATCGATGAATTCCCTTTCCATCGATGTTTGAACCAAATCTGTAGGACATTTCCTTCATATTTATTTATTTATTTTAAATACATCAAAATTTGCATTTTTTAGTTCATGTGATACTTATTTCGCCACATCCAAAAAAAAGTGAGATTAGCACAATTCTATAGTTGAACAAAGCATTGTGTATATATCTGATAAAAAAAATATTTTTTTTTAAATGAATGCATTATTATAATTTTGTGGGTTTTTTTAAGTGAATGCTTAAAATTTCAGATTATTGATTCCACAAATGAAGTCTGCTAGATTTTTTAACCTGCCGACCATGCATATCCAGCTGACAGTAGGGTTTAAGCTTATCCCACAGAAATAATCATTTCTTTTATTCATTTTTATTTTATTTTATGTTTTTTGCTTTCCTTTGTTGTGGAGCAGTGGAATTTTGTGTACACGACTGTGCATGCACTTGAATTAAGGATTTCACATTTCATGATAATTTGGATTGAAACTCATTTGGCGATTTGAAAATTGAGTGGTGTTATCTGTAAATGTATTATTTGAATAGCAGGCACTTCTGTAGGACCCAGGCAATGCCAGTTAATTTGTTCTTGTTTGTCAATAAATGTAACCAGAAAGGTTCTTATGAGCAAAAATATGAAACTAGATTCTCGAAATAGACTCATTTGAGAAACTTCTATAATTTTGAAGATGTTAAATTATAAAGTTGTAGTTTTACTGTAGAGAAATAATAAATCGTTTTTATAGTGTATGTTTAATGTTTGTATTGACATTTATGATAAAACACCGATAATTTGTAAATTGTATTAATTTTCAAACTGAAATGTCAGCTGTGCCTGCATTTTTTTTTTTTTTTTTCAAAATGACCTTAAAAAATCATTGAAATTTGTAATGTAAAACTAAATATACTTAATTGCACAGATAAAGACAACACTTTGAGAGTAAAAAGTATTTTAATTTGACACCATTTAAGACATTACAAATAATACAAACTGGCTAGAGGGCTTTCAAATGGCAAACATCCTTCACCAGTGTCAATCCTTCATCATGCAATAAAGAAAATGCATGGGCTTTTAAGTTAAAAACTACAAATCAAAATGTGCATATAAGTAGTCAAATTACCCCAGGCAAGACTGAATAAAATTATTAAATTACAAAAATATATACAGCAGAAATAAGGCATAAATAATAGCAATCTAGTAATAAAAATAAAAATGTTATAAGTAGCAAAATAAGATGAACTAGATATTTCAAAATTCAGACAAAGGTTTAACGCATAGAGACTTAATTGCATTGGTTACTTAATTGTTTTTACTTAATTGTATTGGTTAAATAGTCGTTTCGTATGTAATTTTTGATTGCAAAAGAATAAAAGCAAACCCCATTTCTCTAGGTTCTGTCGTCAATTTATTTTTGTTTGTCTACTTAGTTTTATAAAGCAATAAGTTTCCAGATGTAAAACAAAATGTTTTAAAATTATAAATTGATTTAATTCTAAATAAGGATCCATGTTATTTTCTATAATTAACCCTTCCCAGACTGGTGTCCCAGTGGTGTGCAGTAGTGAATGTTACTTTTAACCACGTGCTTCATAGGAGAATCAGCATATGAATTGTGCCCCAGGATGGGTGTCTCATATTTGAATGCTAAATAATATTTGTTACTTTAGTATTTTTTAAGGTCACTAAATAGAGCCCTATGTACACTACAGTTGAATTTTTCATGAGTCTACAATATTAATCTTCAATTTGTGCAAGTGTTTTGTATTTTTGATATTTTGATTTCACATGGAAGCCAGAATTGTGAGTACTGTAAACAAACTAAGCTAGCTCTTTAAATATTGCATATGATATAGACATCCGCATGTTTCCGGCACTCCTACATACTTTTATTTTTTGTTTTTTGGCGAGATGGGGGTATTTCTGTAGTTTTGGTATTTAGTCTTTTCGTATTTTGTGGAGCATTTTGAGAAGAAATTAGTGATATACAAAGTCTAAAAGAGTTTTTTTATTCAAAGAAGAAATCATTCGTATTGTCAATTAATTTTTGAGTTATTCAAATGATAGTGACGAATCTTTCCTTTCTCAAAGAGTCGTTAAAGGATAGCTTTCTGTAACGCATTGTCTTAGCAATGTAGACTTTGCATGCATCCCTGTTTTAAAGATTATCATACAAAATTTAACTTTTAAACATTGTTACAATTTATTGTAAATAGTCTTTGCTGCATATTTTCTGCTAATCTTTATTTTCCTTAATTATGTTGATTAAAATTCCTAAATTTTTAATTTTTTTTTCCTTAAGTGTTTAATCAAGGTAAATCAATTTTTTATGATTTTCATGTAATTTTCAAAAGAAAATATAACCCAAAAACTATGATATTTATGTACATGATTACTTCAGTATACATCTAACGTTATACAAAAAAATAAAACGATTGAATTAATTTTAAGTTAGGCTGTATTATTCTGTATTATACTATGCAAAAAGCTCTGTCCACGTATTCCGACCCCACTCCATCCTAGATGAGTGTCCCAGACAGTAATGTACCATCCTGAAAAGGTTAAACCATGAATATGAAAGAACTGGTGAAAAAATAAGCCTGTTATGAACGCCATGTTGCCCACATCAATTTTTTAAGTTCATATTCATGATCTGTCCAAATTAGTAAAAAATAGCTACTTTTATGTTAGATTCAATTTTACTGTTGTCCTGTGTTATTTTCACTTTATAGTTACTTCTGTATTATACTATGGATAATTTTATTCCTTTTTTAAATTTTAGGAACGAGAAAAGCTATCAAGAAAACTTGAACACTTGCAAGAAAAAAGGAATATCGCTGTTCGTGATCAAAAGGTAAACAATTCTTCTTAGATAAAGATTTTCTTAGTAGAAAACATTTTATTTGTTCATATATAAATGACGGAAATGTAGAGATATTTTTTCAAATATTATGACAGTTCTGTGTATTATATATTTGTGTTTTAAATGATCTTTATTTTTAGTGGTTTTGAATTTTTTCCTCCTTTTTACTAAATTTTTCTTTTAAAAAGTAACATTTATTTTTTGATATATCTTTTGATCTGCAGTATCCAAGATTCAAATAATCAAAACTTATTACTAGTAAACAGCATATTTTTTTCAAACATGATAAAAATTTGTAGTTTGTTTTAACTTTACATTGAGTTAAATGAATATTTCAACATTTAATTTATTAGAGGAAATTATAGAAATAAAAATTCTGAATATTTAGATCAGAATGTAACTTTAAACTACTAATTTTCAAGTGTCAGCATTGAAGTCTGCCTCAATGCCAGATATGTACAATATTAAAATGTGTGATTAGGCATTTATATCTATGTATGTTCAGTTTGTGTTTTGGCTAATTCACACTTCTAAAAATTATAGTTTGTGTGTATGGAAGGCGGTTTTCTATAGAAGTCTACTAGCTATACAAAAGAAAAATATATAATAAATATATAAATATCGATTTTTAATTTTCAAAAAAGCTTCTGAAAATTGTGTCAGAAACACTTTCGTTGATAGAATTTGCAGTACATTTGAATAGTGTATATAAGTTTAATTTGTGAAATATCAAAATAAAATGCTGCATGGTGGACTTTATGAAATTAAAGTTTTTTCTTTTTAATCAAAATATTATTATTAATATTCAATCACACTTATTTTGTACATAATTCATTTTTAGAAAAACTCATTGTATAATGCTGGCATGATATCCACATATTGCTTGGTTTTTCAAATAAATGTATAAAAAGTTATATAATTATTCTATTGATCCAATGTAAGCACTCTTGAAGCCTATCATTAACCATGGCAACAAAGTATTAAAATTTAATATCAGTAATGTGATGTAAGTGGAAATCTTTAATTATTGTTTTTAGATTTTTAAATTATTACTTTTACATATTGAGATATTGTTTTAAAATTAATTTTAGTCATTTTGCACAAATGGGTAAAGTGACTGATCTTTAGCTAAAATAATAATAAATGTAAATATAGGTTTATATCATACCTGCCAACTTTTACGAATTTTTCGTAATTTTTATGAAAATTCTCTTGTTTTATAATTTTACTCGCGTAATCCATTTCTCTCTGATTTTTAATATTTTTTTCCTAATGATGCCTAAAAATTGCATCAATTTGGCAATTTATCGCCAAATTTATATTTTTGCGCTAAAAAGTCGCTAAGCATTTGGGTTGCATTCCCTTTTTGTCACATACCCATCGGACGAAAAATTTTCCCCTATACCGCGGCACGTTTAGAAGCGAGGAGAGGAGAACTGATCTGCATCATTGGACAGTCCCATTTTCTAGGTGGGAGGGCAAGGCAGGAAGAGAGTGCTCATAGAAGAGTTTCATGTAAATGCGCTCTCCTCGCATTCTCGGGCGATCTGTTTTGCGACTGGTTTCCATGTTGCATTGTATTAGCATATACACCAACATAAAAAATACACGATATACTACACAATGAGACAACTTTAGAAGGGATGAGGCCCTTTTTCAAGAGGGTGTGGGGGATGGTTATTTCACTTCCTGTTATAGATAAGGGAAGAAAATCAAATACTTTGCATTATTGTTCCACAGCAGAAGCTGCAAAAGTACTCCAAAGTAACAGTCTTAACACACACACACACACACATATATATATATATATTTATTTTTATCTGCATGTAACAGTGTAAACATTGAGACATTAGAAAATGTGGGGAAATCTTATTACACTTGTGCAAGCATACATTGTTGTTGAGGGTGAACATTTTGTGTATAATGAAGTCGGTTTGATTTTCTTAATGTTTGATTTTTTGGTGGGTGAATGAAATTGTGTACACTGGTTTTCAAGATTCCTTTTCATCTTTTGCGGTGGGATAAAACTGCTAATACAGTACAGGATCTATTATCCGGAATGCTTGGGACTTCAGGCATTCTGGATAAGGGATTTTTCTGTAATTCGGAACACTTTTTCTAAAACTTACTGAAATGGTCTCAAATGTCGTTATAGAAAATTATAATTCATTTTAAAAACATAAATATATTAAAAAAAGCTTTTTACAATCTATATGGGTTAACTAAAATGCAAATTACGTATAATTATAGTATCAAATTTAGTGATTCAGAAAAATTTTAAGAGAAAAAAATGTCTGAAAAAAGTTGATTATTCAGGGTAGTTATTAGAAGACTTTTTTTTTTTTAACATTTCAACTAAAGTAGGCCCTCACCATATTCATCTAATATTTTGGCAGAAGCACTTTTGTTCATATGTTTCAAAATATTTTAAAGTACTTTTAATAAAATTAAGATGAGAAGGATGTTCATTTTTAATTGAAATGAGATTATTCAACTATGGATGCAAATATATCAAATTCTAATTTATGCTCTTCAAATGTATTTCTAATAAGTCTTATAATTCTAAATGCCTGCATAAATAAAATTTTAATTTCGTTATCCTAAACATATATCTCATTTTCACCAACAATATATTTAAAAGATAATATCCTAGCATAAAAAGCACAAAAAATATAAAAATATTAGTGGATGGAAGCAGATTGAAAAAATGGAAAATATTTAAAAATAAAACGAAATGTACGTGCGATCGTATTTAAATAAAAAAATAAAGATATTGCTAAACTGTCTTCTATAAATTACTAATTAATAAATGTAACACGTTAAAACCCCATAAATATACTGCAATGGAACTTTTTGCTAGGGTCAATTTTCGGTTCAAAATAGCTATTTTCATCCAAATAATAGGATTTAATTGAAAATGATTTTGATCATGGAATTCCATCAACGTTTTTTAAAATATTGAAGACGTGTATATTTCCATGGAGATGAAAAAAAAAAAGTGGATTTTCCCGAGAAAATGACAAGTTTATTGCTTAGGTTAAGTATTTAAAGAGATCAATCAGAAGGCCCTGAATGACATTTTATAGCTGCTATACTTTTCTCTGCATTTCGGCAAAAGTTAATTCTCATTAATTTCGGGAATTCCTTACTTAACGTACTTTCTATCATCTCGTAAATGTGCTGATGACTCTCTTTTTCTTCATCTTTTCCAATAAATGTTTATTAAATTGTGCAAAATAGTGTGAATTCTGCGCGGCACATCGCATTTGAAGAGCGTAGGATTTCTTTAGCGATATCGGGAAATTTTTAGGGAAAACGTTGGAATAAATACTTTTACCGAAAATCAAAGTCCCGGAACAAAGTGCAGAAAAGAAAATGTAACGCATTCGGAAAAATCGAAACCTCTGTGCCTAGTGTGCTCTGCCCTATACACCCAGAAAAAAATGAAACGCCATTAAAAATGCACCTTGCCGTGACTTGTCCGTAACTAACTCCTGTATTATACTATACAGGAGTTAGTTACGGACAAGTCGGAGACTTATCCGTAACTAGTGAATAATAGAATGACGTGTCTCGCCGTCAATCTGACGGTCTCATCCATGCCAGATCGTCACCTCCAAGAGGTACTATCGGGGGTGACGGCTGGATGCAGCCGCTTAGGAAATTTTTGGGAAAAACGGTGCTACTTCGGATGTTTTCCAGAAAAGAGGAATTGTGGAACTTCTCGGAAAAAATATGATCCACGGAATATTTTCATTTGCTATCGCGAGAATTCCTCGCGTTTTTTTTTCAAAATGTAAGAAGAATCAGTGGCGGCGAGCGCTTGCGGCATTTTTTTCTGCGCGGGAATTTTGAACTTCGTGTATGGTTTGCACGTCCTATTTTAAACCCTCTAAAATAGTATGTTTCAATGCATTTTTTTTATTGATATTGCTAATTATTGGAAAATTTAAAATTTGAATAAGCAAGATAAACAGCAAAGTACGCACTGGCATAGAGTCAATAAGTGTTGGCTGGGTCATGAAAGTATGTAGATCCAGTTTCAAAGAAAAACATTGTTCACTTTATTTCGTGAGAAAACATAACTAGGCAAGTTACACATTCCAGGTTTCCATGCCACAAAACATTAAAAAATACTATGTACAAAAAGTTTGCAGTTGTAAATAATCAGACAGAAATTCCTTGAAGCATGGGTAGTAAGTAACTATACTACCTCTATCACTTGCGTGTATTTGCAGCCACCATTGAAGGTATCACACTTGGCAAAGGAAAACCAAAGGATAAGACGTCCCGCAGTGCTTCTGTCTAAAGCATTTCTGTCTGCCTACATCAGACCATCAGTGTCTATGTCTTATAAAGCCTTCTCGGCTCCGTTCTGGATCAGACTGAGTGGGAATTCTCTCTGATGATGATCATCAACAACATGAACAACATGATGAAACATCAACAACCTGATTGCTTCAAGAAATCTCTGCCTTATATATCCGAGAATGGACTGTTCCAGAAATGCCCCCGGATATGCAAATCAGATGCATACGCATTGAGAACTGATTTGCATGAAACCTCATGTTGAAAAACGTCACGGTTCACGCCGGTGAATGGGAAGAGTCGTTCATATTAAATTTGCATAAACGCCCGTTCACGGGAACGTGAATCGCGATGTATTGATTTTTTTCCAACACTAATTAAAGCAAAAAAGCATTTGGCAGGATTTTATACAAAAAATTGCTATTTGGCGCAATATTCGGCAAATAATCGCTTGTTGGCGCAGAATTTGGCATTATTTTGCCGTATTCCGGTTTTGGGAGAATCCGGATATTGGAACGCCGGATAACAGATCGTGTACTGTACTAATTTTGCAACACTCTACAACTTTGTAATAACCTTTTCTCCCTATCTATATATATAAAATTGAAAATCTGTCTGTCTGTCTCTCTGTCTGTCTGTTTGTCCCGTCATCACGGGAGAATGGCTGAACCGAATTTGATGAAATTTTGTGGGTAGCCTAGAAATAGTCCTACTTAAAATTTTGTCCATGTTTGGAGTTTCTACTATCAGTGGTTCTCGAGATATTAGTAAAAAACGAAATTTTCATTTGTCTCATCATCACGGGAGAACGACTGAACCGAATTTGATGAAATTTTGTGGATAGCCTTGAAATAGCCCCCATAAATTTAGCCCAAGTTTTGAGTATCTATGACCAGGGGTTGTTGAGATACCAATGAAAAACGAAACTTTTTCCTAGGAGTTCTACTCTCTAACTCCGTGGTTTATCCAAACGAAAAGCTTGAAAATTGTTTGAAAGTAAATTAAAATTTAATCTCTGAGTTTGATGGGAGATTTTTTGCTCTAATTAGTCACTTTCTGAAAAGATGAATTGTTTGAAACATGATTTAAATGGGAAATCTATCTCCATGGTTTATTTTAAACAAGCTTTTACTGAACAATGAAAAGTATAAAGAAATCAAAATGGTTATTTAATTTCGCAGTTTATGAGGAAGATTCTATCTTATATCATGTTACTCAAAAACGCAATTAAATTAAATCTGTCTGTTAATTTTAATAATTATTTTTTCGATTTGAATAATAAATAAATGGATATAAAAATATATTTTAGAAAAGAACAATTTGATTTTTCTTATAGCATTTTTGACTGGATAATATCAATTATGGTCTTCAGGTTTAAACATTATTATTATTGATATTTTCGGGGATTATTGATTCAGGGATTATTGATATTTTCAAGCAATTGCAATATGCAATTGTTTTATTATGACAAAAATTGTTTAAACTCATATATTGTACGTTGTACGAGTAATCTTCTACAAATACATGGGTATATTTTGTAATATACAAGAATATAAGTAGTACGGGTATATTGGCATATGTTTTGATATATATTGGCATATGTTGGAATCAATTACGACCTTCGGGTATAAAGAGTATGGGGATTATTGATATTTTCAATTTATTACGTCATCTCTTTTATTTTGGCAAATATTTTTTAGACTCATATTGTAATACTGGTGATCTTCTACTAACACACTGGCATATTTTCTAAGTTTCAACAATATAAGTAGTACGGGGTTGCATATATTAATTCAATTCCTTTTTTTTTTTGTAAATTTGCTTACAAAAGGGGCCAAGATGTTTTATTCTTCAGATCTGCCCTTGAAGATAATTTTGCATAGTAAAAACATATATTCTTAAACTTCTCTTTAGGAGCAATAAATTTAATATTTTAACAGAATTTGCACATGATTGCGAATTATAAGTTTCTTTATATTATATACTCCGTACAAAGAATGGGTATGCTGCTAGTACACTATAAATACAAGTAACTGGAGTTCAAAATTTTATGTAAATGGAACTTCATTTCAATTGTGAATTTTACCTGAAATATGTTTGTCATATGTGCTTTCGCTAGTGAAAATGGATCATATATGAGTCGACAAATGAAAAAAATGTTTCACACATGGAATTTCACTGAAATTCAGACACTAAAGTTTTGTAAATAATTCAATTGCTATAAACCACTGACATTAATCAAGATAGCAATTTACTGCATACTTGAAATCAAATGTGTATCAGGTAATTTGCACTTTAATAAATTAGATGTGTGATTTCAACAGTAAAATGCTCTTAACTGTTTTAAGAATAGCAGAACTCATGCAAGTTTAAAAAATAAGTTCAACTCATGCAAGTTTAAAAAATAAGTTCAACTCATGCAAGTTTAAAAAATAAGTTCAATCATTATTGGATATATAATGTAGTTTTTTCAGGAAACAAGGCTTAACTACTTGCTGGAACAATTGGGCAATTCAAGATTTTAATAATCGGCTATCTATTGCTTTCATAATATTGGTGTATAGTATACTATTTTTGTAACTGGCAATAATTCACAATAACATCACTGTACGATTTTCATAATTATGATTTTGTGTTATACAAAAGTGTTGATGATTAAAAAGATATTTCTTAATTTTATTTCATTTATTCTTCTAATACTCTATTTTCTTATTCAGAACAAATGGTTGAAAAAATGTATGTATCTAAATTTTTATCTGCACTGTTGAGATATTACTGTTGATACATAATGATCATGTAGCCACATGGGAACTTGAATTCTAATAGGATTAAATTAAACTGTTCTGCTTTCTGCTGTGCTAGTTTACTTGCTAGCTTATATAAATATATCCCATCCAAGGCCATAGCCAAAATTTTCGGAGTGCGAGGGGGTATTTATTTAGTTGGCTCATAAATCATAAAATATCAATATCAGTTACGGTAGATTTAAATTTTTCTGGATTTAGTTACTTAGGGGAGGATGGGTCACAATGAGACAAAAAATATAAAATTAAATTTTTAAAATTTGATACTATAACTATAAAAAAAAAACTAAAAACATAAAATAATTGACAATTTAAAGTAAAGCTGATCAAAAATTTCTGGGAGATCACACTCCCTGGCTATGGCCTTGATTGTGTATTTATTCTGTGTGCAATTAAGGTGAATAAGCATATTTGTTTGCATAAATTATTATGTATATTTAATAGTATATATATGTGGTATTGCCCAATTACAAATGTTCTAATTTTTTTTACAAATACTTTGAAAACTGGGACAAAAGGTCTTCCAAATGTTCTTATGGGGTATGAAAATTAGGGTAATATATTAGGTAATTAGGTAAAATTAGGGTATTACCCATTGGGGACTGCTTCGTGAGTACTTTCGTGCTCACAAAGTGAACATTAGCGAGTAAAAGGTGGAGCATCCTGATTCGCGAAGTGAGTTACGGGAGTTGATGAGCATAGGGAGAAGTGGAGCCCCCTAGTTAAGTAAACAATCTTAAAATTTGTAACATACATTTTTGATATAGTGATTTTTTTTCCCCAAACAGTTTATAACCCTTATCCATATGTTCTAGTCAACTTTAAACATCTGAATTATTATTCTTCTACTATAACAAATTTCCTGCCATTGCTTGGGTTCTAAAAAAGCATCCAGAATGTATAAATAATTAAATAACCAACCGCTGCTAAAATAATATATTTGAATACAGTTTAAAATAGTTTTGATCTAAAAATTACACGAATCAAATTGTATGTGCTCTCCATAAAAACAAAAAATATAAGAATCACAATAGACTGTATTATCAACATCTCATGAAACATACGATTCTGGAGAAATCCACATGCACCCTAATAAATATGAAATGCCATCCATCTGGAATTCACAGTTTTGCAACTGAGACCCTTGTCTATGATCTTGCCATTGTACCTCGAAGGAAATTTGACCCACATTTTTCTCCATGCGTTTGAGTTTTTAGCAGTCACAAAGGAAATTCAGGTATATAAAATAAATAAGAAATGAATTCAAAATTTAAAAAATAAATGCTGTGGTGCACCTATTTGGGTCCCGAAGTGCCTGTGTAACAAATTTTATGGTTGTACAACATTTAGATTTCCTGCTACAAACTGCACAGACACGTATTTTCCTTTATTAAGTACTAGAACAAAATACCGAGTTCTAAATAGGCATCCACTACAAATAGACACATGCTACTTTAATAATACATTTGAACACAATGTAAAATGGCTTCAATCTAAAAATTGAATGAATCAAATTTCCCCATGCTTTCTATAAAAGCAAAAAATATAAGAATCACAATTGACTATACAACTTTTCACAATTCAACACACCGCTCACTCGTGTAAACATGAAAGTCTGATCATTCCGGTACAGACAATAGATAAGGCAATTTTTTTTTCATGCCATCTTCTCTCAGCTTATCCCATCTACTTACTCTCTTACGACAAAATGTGTGGTTCCTCGATTTTAACCTTGGATTTGAGTGTTCCCTGTGCCTGCATGATTTGCTTAAAAAACTGAAGTTATACCTCGGATAAAAAATTTATAATTAACGAATAGGTTTATGAAATTATTATTATTATTTTTTTTTTTGAGTAATCTGTGATATTGTACGCAAGTGCTGTAAAAAAATTAAACTGTGGATTTCAAGTCAATTTCTGTATATTGTTATATAAAATTTTAAGACTCTTAAATTGCACAAAAAGTATATATTTTTTTTAACTTCACAAAAAATCTAATAATCATACAGATTTCATTCACAGTTTGTTTAGAAATTTTTTTTTCAATCTTTCTGATGGTGTCAAGATGGAAACTCTGTGATAAAATTTTAGGTTGCTAAGGAATCAAATTGTGTGATTATCAACCTAAATCATTGTGAATTGGGTTAAACATACAATAACTAAATAATTTATTCGAAATTAAAAAAAAATAATGCCAAGGTGCACCTATTCGGATTCGTTGGTTATCGGATCAACTCGGGATCAATTTTATTGTATCATAGGTGGATTTGAAACAATACTGCAATACTGGAATTTTCAATTCTGCATGATTTATGCATAGAAGCTTTTGCCATCAAACTCTCAAGCATAGTTTCAAGTTGCTAGAATAAAAACATTTTAGTTGCTTTAGGTATTGCTTGTTTTGAGTACAAAGAGTCCAGATTTATAAGCATTAAGACAACCATTGATGCCATATAATCAACATATGTTTCCCTGTTTCTTACATTCACCATTGACTGATATGAACACTAGTTCGAAAGAAATGAAATGCCAATTGAAATGAAATATTTCTCTAGTAATATTTTGGAGGGGGTAATTTTTCCCCGATAGAATACATTATGTTATCACAATTCAGTAGCATTGCCTTGTACGTTGATTCCCCCAAGTTTTGATCTAATTTGATGCAATTAATAAATTTTGGAGTGTTTATGTTGCTGACTGTAATTTTTACTTTAATTTTATTTTAAATTTAAGCTAATTTTATAAAATTATCAAAACATCATAACACGATTGCTACATAAAAAAGACGCAGTTCAAATCTTATAATAAGATATTTCTGTTTGGAAAGCTGAAATTGTTTATTCTATCAAATGTAATACATTCACATACTTACAAAATGTATTAAAATATATGAAATACACATATCAAATTTGGACTTTCTAACTTCTTCGGTTGTCAAGTTATTCACCAAGAACATGTACATTCCTATGGCGGACCCAGAACAGGCTATCTAAATAAGATTCAAAATCCCAAGAATTAAAATATGCCACAAAAAACAGTTACATACCAAATTTTGATTTTCTATCTGCTTTGATTCTCGAGTTATTCCCTCAAAACAATTACATTCATATAACGAGCCCAGAATGTGTTTGCCCGATAAGGTTGCAATAATAATAATGATAATTAGTTCAATTTTCAACTTCGCTATTGTTATCGCATATTAAAATATATATATATATATATGTATATATATATAAATGAAAATAAAGCTGAATATTGAATCCTTTAACTATCTTACAACAATGGTTATTCATATGACTATTGTTGTAAACAAACTAAAAGGGCTTGCAAAGATTTGAATAATGAGTACATTCTATGGCAGTCCCAAGATTGGCTAATCCGATAATGTTTAAATTCAAAAGAATTAAAATTTACCATACAAAAGCAATGGCATGCCAAATTTTATGTCACTACCATTAGTGGAGCCTGGTTAGTTAGGGCTTCAAAGATTTGAAATGTGACAAATACACATATATACAATATATACGCCATTTGAAGTTAAATAGAAGGTTATAAAAAATGTAAACGAAAAGCATAACTACGTGATTAATCAGGAGCTAAAGGTATGATTTCTCGTTGAAATGTGTGTTTTGGGAAATTTGATATTTCTGTCACTTGGCAGCAAATATGCCACTTTGGATGGATGCAAGACTTGTAAATTTTCATTTCTCTTGTAAAAAGCTAACACATGGCAGAAGTTTCATCCATGTACTAAGTGGGTTGATGGGGTAAGTTGTGACAAAAAATACAAAATAAGTTGAGAGAAAATTATAATTTTGTACATCAATTGATTTGTTACATTAAATAACACCCAGAAAAAAGTTTCATTTTTTTGCGATGGAAACTTTTTTAACAGTTGGCAACAGAAATTTGGACTTTTCCATGTTAATTTGTCCCAAGAGATTTTCAGCTATATCTCACTAAAATATGTACTTATTGATATCGCTTTTACTTTTAAATATGCAATAGGATAACCCAAATGAACACTCTTAATTAAAAGTTTTATATTTTAATATTTTTAATTTTTAAAAAGTTTAAAATTTTGGTTGGGAAAAAGGTGAATTATAACATACTCATTTTTTTACATAATCCTATTGTACAATTTTTAAAACCTCTATTAAATTTTGTTAAATTCTACCCTTAAGTTTTTGAAGTATAGATGTTTAAAGTTGCAAAATTTCATCTTTTAAGGTATCTGGCATGTAGCCTGCCACCTATAATGACTGCCAGACTCATAAATATGTTAATTGGACGTTAAAACCTATCATTTAACACCAATTTCGTCTATGTACTCGATGGGGTAAGTAGATGTCAATGTTAGCCTATTTCAAATAATATGCCCAGGGCAAAGGGCACCTTAAGGAACTGCCAGACTCACGGATCTCCATTGACACCATGCAGTTATACCACATGCAATGCTCAAACCTTTTGTACTTGATGGTATAGGTAAAATTGTTGCTGGTTGGTTCTCCAAAAATCTCAGTGGTTTTTCTAAAATACGATGAGTCAGTATTGAGCAGCAGCACAGGGAGGGGGGTTGGGACATTGGACGGGAAAGAAATGTACTCTGCTCGTGAATTCAGCTGACCCCTTAGAGAGGTCAGTATGTTAATAACCTTGTGCTCTGCAATATGATCTCATTTAGTTATCTGTAATAAATATGGCTTTCCGAACAAAAAGGGCAAAATATACAGTTGATTTCAAGCTTTACTAATGAAAATAAACTGTGCTATTGCGAGCAAATTAAATTTGAGCGAAAAACTCATCAAATATTTGAGGTGGGGTGCAGACAAAACAAAATCCATTGAAGAATAGGATCCATACCATAATGAAGTGAACAAAATAAATTTTCTTAAGCATTATGCATTTAGGGAAAGGTTTATGTCAACATGATTTGCTCTCCACTCACAAGCCAATCTATGGGCATTCATTTTTATATTCGTTGTAAAAATCGATGCTTAAATTTTCATGTTATATTTGGGGCTCAGAAAGTTGACTTATATACTGGAAACAATATTTTTTATAAAATATAATTCAATATAATTAATCTTAACCTGTTGTTTTAAATCAACAACTATGGTCCAATAGTTAAAATAATTAAACAATTTGAAAAATGTCCAGATTTTTTAGATTTCTGAATTTTCAAGGTTGTTCTGTATTTATTTTATATCACAAAACCACTATATACATTTAAAAGAAGTATTTTTTTTTTTAATCTCGTTTATATTAAAGGAAATTAGCAACTTCCATTTAAAAAAAAATAATAATAGAAAAAAAATATATTTAAATTTTTTCCGGTTTTTTAGTTTTTCCGGAATTTTGGATTCCAAGTAATTGATCCATTACTGTGTGTAGGGAACATTTAAAAGGGTTTCCTCTGAAGTTCTGTTTCATTATTTGTTTGAATTTTCTTTCGACTTGCGTATGAGAAGCTAAGTTGTTGCAACTATTGCGAATACAGATATTTTATTAAATAGTTATTATTTTATTACTATATTTATTAATAACATATATTTATACTGTTTGAAAAACAGTAATATTTAACTTTAATAATGGATAACAAGCTTGAATATGCATTATTTAGTAACAAAACTTATCCCATGAATGTGCTTAAGGGAGCAACTATATGGCAAAATATTGAAACTTAAAAGGGTTCCAAAATTATTTAATTAAAATTATTAAATTTTTAAATTATTTATTAAAAGGGTTCATTAACATATCAATGTAAATTTTATTGTACTAAACTCAGTGTTGCAAAAAAGCCAGTAAATTTTATAAAGTCACACTGGTGGTTTTTATTGATTTTATTAATCTAATTAAAAATTGTAAATATGAACTGTTCAATGATCAGTTTTATTGTCAGTGGCATCACCAGGGAGGGGGGGGGGGATTTGGCAGTTAAAACCCCTCTAAGAAACCCATTGAATTTTGAAATAATGATATATGGAGAAATAGAAAACAAGGTATTTATTTGGTTACCCCCCCCCCCCCCCCCCCATCCCAGAATTGTTTTCTGGTGATGCTACTGATTACTGCAACATGTGGTAACTTAAACCAAAAATTAATACAGAATCAACCTCATATTTTATATGCCTTTACAGGTGCAACTAAATTTTTGTCACCTCTGTAAATAAACTTTAAGGTGACAAAATTTTAATTATACCCTGTAAATGCATTTAAAAAATGAGGCTGATCCTTTTTTTAATTTTGGATTCAAGTTACTCCTTTTTACGGTACTTAACTGAATGTAAAGACATTTCAATGAAAATATAATATAACATTCTTATTTTTCCAGTAAAAAGTCAATATGCATCATGGTATTTAATACAAAAACCCCTATTAACATTAGTATCAGGAAAAATACATGCACAAATAACTTAATCATTTAAAAAGGACAAAGCTGAATTTTTTTTTTAAATGATAGAAATTAATAATTTGATAAGTTTTATTTTTGTTCTTACAACTTTTTACAAATTTAACTGTTTTTGAATTTTAAAACTCACAACAAAAAAATGAGTATTTAAATTAGTTAATGAACTATCATATTTTTAGCTTGCTTAGTTGAAATTTTTAAAATCTCTTGAAATAAAAATGAT
Organism: Amaurobius ferox; assembly: GCA_951213105.1. NCBI lineage: Eukaryota > Metazoa > Arthropoda > Arachnida > Araneae > Amaurobiidae > Amaurobius > Amaurobius ferox. Next base: position 26,023,029 of record OX578147.1, read on the forward strand.
TTTTAAATAAATTATTAATCAGAAAAACTGGTCGGTAAAATGAAATAGCTATGCTCATGTATTTTATACACTTGCAGCTCAGCTTGTCTCTAATGAGTATGTTAGTTGCAGATTTTATTTATTATTCACTTTGACAGCTCAAAAGTAATTTTACTACAAATAATGTAAGTAGTAAAAGTGAAAGATTAAATTTGTTCTTGTGTAAGTATAGGGGCTATTCATCACTTCCTATTTTCTAATACAATTTTTAAAGTTTGAGCACTTGCAGGGTTGTTTCATCAGTGGGAAGGGTGTCCCAAAAAGATTGAAATGTGAAATGAATTTAATTTAATCCTTTACCTGTTAGAGATAAGTGGGCAATGTAAATTGCAAAAATGTTGAAAGTAAGATAGGAAATAAGACTACATTAATGAAATAGTCCTCACATTAATTTTCAAAAAGTTACACTTTTAAAATTTTTATATGACCCCCTTAGACAAATTTGGTCAATCAAAAAATTTTTATTTTTAATGTAATAAGATCATTAAAAAAGCCTGCATATCTGTATCTTTAAAATCAACTGAATTATGATAAAGGAAAAAAATCTGACTTATGCCACTTTTCCGTACCATGTGAAAGGCTGTTTCATCAGTGAAAAATGGATCATAAACAAATTGAGGATGGAAATTGTTTAGATCAAAAATATGTTAATATGTGTCAAATTTTTTTATCACAAATGCTATAAAGCATTACACAGACAGAGATCATATAAAGCAGTGGTACTCACTACACAGTTAGGGCACATAATTAAAATATGCATACATTAATAGAAGACCAGGAATATAAAGGGACAAATTTCGTTACAAATACTAGAAATACAATTCATAAAACGCAATTCACAAAGCATTCTCAAAATGTTTTCCTTCAACTCCAATACTTAACTGAGCTCTTCTAATAATGCTTCTGTAAATATTTTGGGAGTTCTTCACCACGAATATTGTTGCAAGCATCAATTATCTTTTGTTTAAGGTTAGTTGCATTTAGTGGGCAAGTATTACTTGTATAAACAGTGTTTGAAGACGACCCCATAAGTAAAAATTGAGAGGGGTTAAATAAGGGGATCTGGGGGCCATTCTATTTTTCTTTTTGCTGGAAAACTAATTTCCAACGTGCAGAGAAATTTCAATTCATTTGATGCGTAAAACTGATGCATATCAAATCACGTAGCAGAGTGATAGATGCAAAGCGTGAAATGTCCTAGTACTAAGAAGCATAAATGAAGACAAGGTAAGTTGAAAAAAGTCATTTCACTTTTATTTGTGAATGAAAGCAAGCATCATTACATATTACACAATGGGTAATATGAGGCAAATTATAAACAGTGCTATATACAAAAGTTAAGAGCTGACAAGCTCAACATTTGTTTCGTTACTAGCTGGACCATTTAAAAGCACTATAGATTATCTAGGTAATGGAAACACATATATTACCTAATCTAGATATGTGCACTTGAAGAAACCACCATAACTGGTGTCACAGTCGACAAGTATGGTTCCTTTGAAAAGCATAATTCCACATAAATTTAACACTGCCAAACACCTTCTTCGATGAGTCTGAACAAGTCGTCAGTGACACCTACTTGTCGAATAGTTCCAAGAGGTCTGAAGTGCTTTAAGATTGGTCCACAATATATATCTGAAGATGGGACCATTCCGGAACATAACCGTAGTCGGAAATGCCCCCGGATTTGCAAATTATCTGTGCACGCATCGAATACACGATTTACATGAATTTGCATGTCAGAAAAACATCGTAGTTCACGCCCGAGAACGAAGTGAGTCATTCACAAAGAATTATAAATAGACACGTTCAGAGGTATCGTGAATCGCGATGTTTACCTACGTTTTTCTAACAATCAGCCCCCTGATACAAATCTAGATGCGTATGCAAATAGGCAAGAATTTAATCCAAGGACCAAGGCATGTTAATAAATGTCAAACCTCCCCAGTGAGGTGCATTTTTAGTAAAACCTGTGTGGCAAAAGCATGACAACATAGAAACATTATTGCAGAATGGGAATGATCCTTTGCAGAAAGATTTTAGTGCCCTAATGTCGCTGATGCTTTATGCATCGGAAAAAATGAAAAAGGATGCATAAAATTTTAAAGCATGCACCTTGTGGAATACGCAAAGTATATTTGAAATGTTTACAGATGAGATCAAAGAATAAGGTAATCTAAAAAACGTGAATGTGATACTGTTCTTTTTCTAGTTGTACTATTTGTAAATTTATCATACAACATTTTTATCGTTAAAAATATCGCATTGCAAAAGGATTTGGGTGTTAAAGAAGCTTGTTACGGAAAACAAAATAATTTTCTACTAAAGGGAGAAAAACATTGTGTAAATTATAAAAAAAAAAAATTCTTCAGTTGATGGATATTTTGATATTTATTGGATGAGGAGTACTGCTGCCATGCCTCCCTTGATCACACACTACTGTTTCCATCTGTGATTGGGCTCTCAAATATGACATTTATTAACATTTTTGCATAGCACATGCAACTTTTAAAGATAGAAACATTTAAAATGAAATCAGTGACGTTCATTTGAAATATTTTTAATATTTATGCACTCATTAAATTACTTTTAATCATGCTTTGTATTTATGGCACAAAATAGAATTTGCTTTGCTTGCATACTTTCAATTATAAAATTTCAATTATTATTACATGAAATATATGCATAGTTTTATGAAGAAAAATTGTATGAAATATATGGCATGTTATCATTAAGAAATCCGCCAAATTTTAATGTACAATTCAATGCCCAAACTATTATGCTATGGATTTTGTACATCTTTATTCCACTATGAAAGAAGTAAGATTATCAAGGAAAGTCATGTGCTACCCATCAGATGTTCTTTGAAGATTCTTCAGTATTCTAAATGTCATGTTAAGGAAATTTGTTGAAAAGGTTAATCTCATAATATACTGAATAAAAACAGAAGTTTTAATAAGCAACATATAAAGTTAAATTATGAAGTGGATGTTTATCAATAAAATATAAATATAACTACATTATTTAGTTCAACTAAACTATAACATAACACATACAGGGAAGGCAATATAGGAATTGCGGATATGTAGGCAACTAATACAAATTGGGAAAATATCTCATGCAGATACTGTATTTATAATTCCACAAAATCTATGGAACTTATTCATCTGGTATGAAACAAAATCTATTTTGTGCAATAAACATTATTTCAAATAAAATAAAATATCCATATTCAAATAAGCTAATTCTATTTCAAATGAATGTAACTCATTCTAAAGTTTCTTACCTCTAAAATTCGAATGTTGCAGTCTTGGGAACACATTTAAGATGGTATAACACATTAAAATTCCTCTCTCAACCAGCCAATCGGAAGGACGCATTCAGATGATGTATACGTTAAACCATTTTGCGAGACATTAGATTCAAAGGATAATTCAATCTAAAAATATTAATGTGCAAAAAATGCTGTAAAATCTATGCCACTCATTGATTAATTTTTGTATGTGAATTTCAGAGGTTTATATTTAAATTGTATCTAACACACAGGAAGCAATATTGCCCCACACTCCATAAAAAAAGGGATCAGCTCTCTAAAGTAGTCTCATCATGTGGCACTATTGGGATTTCATATACACCTGTATAGAAAACATATGGTAACCCTAATACTTGAGTTATGGTCTGGCAAGTCTTGTAGAAAAGTCATGAGACTTTCCTTGACATTATGTTTAGAGATTATAGTCTTGGTATATAATTATTTATTATAAGCATGAAAGGTCTATTATTTATGCTTAACATATAAACTGGTATGTCTTAGTTCCTAACATAGATAATAAGGATGAAAATAAACTTTGGTAATTTAAAACAAAAGTTTAATACAGATTTAAGCTCGTGCCTTTGAATTTCAGGTCTCAAATTGTTTGTCAGGTTTGGAAACCAGCACCAACATTTTTAAGTGTTTATTTTTGCACATGTAATCACAACACTTTATTTTCTATCCAAATCATATCTGACTTAAATCAGTTACAAATCAAAGTTATATCAACATTCTATGTCCTCGTTTCTTTTCAGTTCATTCTCTTTGTTACGTGTTATAATCCTGCATTCAAAAATAAACAGTTAAAAATGTTGATGCCAGTTTCCAAACCTGACACCTCCCTTTTTCGTGGAGCTGACTGTGTCTTGCAAAGACCAGTCAAGTTATTCTGCAGACACTTATAAATAAACATAAAATTTAACTTATCATAAAAAAAGCTCTTACACAGTTACTCCTAAAATATTAACAATAGTAAAATAAATATTACATAATTTTCACAATAAAGCTTCAGTAATATCCTATATAGTTCAGAGTTAAGAAAAAGAACTACTACTGTGTCAGAAGGTCTGTAGACTCCAAGGCATTTTACAATGTAACTATTGCCTGACTGCTTGCTTATCGCAGTGATCGGACTAGTCCAGTGTGCATGAGTTTTATAGTTACTATCTGAAATCATAACTACTACTTGATCACTTTCCTTAAATTCCTTGATGAGTTTTCCAGTTGTGGAAAAATGTATACGCTCTTTGCTTGCCAATGACAGTGAGTCCTGCGTGCTCAACAACTTTTTAACACTTTGCAACATAGTCGAAAAGTGTTTATGACTTTGTTCATTCTGTCTGTCTGTCTGTCTGTCTGTCTATTAGTACGATAACTGCTGTAAAAATGACTTTATCAAAATGAAATTTTAGTATGTTGTTCAAACGGTATGTGGGACCTATGGAAATATAAATGAATAATATCACCCAATTAGTTTTGGATTGAACCCGGGTTGAAAAAATGAAATACATTGAACCCTGTGGGACCTAATTTTTCAAACATTTTTTAAGCGAATTTAAAATTCACAAATTGCTTCGAAAGTTTTATGAAATATTCAAATTATCCCATAAAATATATAAAAAAAATTTCAGCAAAATATATTCAGTAGTTTTTTAAATAAAAATTAAAATAATAATTACACCCTTTATATGAAGGGATCACGTGACCATTATATGAAGAGATCATGTGACCCACTTCAAAATAAAATATGGCATCCAACTCGTATCAGAATCGTGATTTTTGAAGTTCTTTTTAATTCATATTTAGTGTTGTATCCGTCCTAAAACCGCTTTATTTTTGTTTAAATTCTGTGCATCTACATACTAAAACAACGCAATTACAATATATTTGAATTTAAATGATTATCAAACTTTAATTATTTCTACAACGTAGCCTAATTTTTACTTATGGAAAATGTAAACACCAAAAGATGTAGAATGAGTTGTATAAGAATTGCTGCATTTCTTTAACGCAAAATTATTTAGCTCATGGAGTCTGCAATATAGCTGATATGAATGAAACATTCATTGATTTTACAAAAAGAACCAGACGAGGTTTTCGATGAAGTTTTAAGCATAGAGTTAAATTACGTGTACCTTCATAGTTGTAAGTTTTTAAATAAAATAAATTATTATAGTATTGTGATGAATGAAAGGAATGGAAAAACGTTTATGAATGAAATTCTGCTTTTATAGAGAGAGCCAGGCAATTTATATTTTGATGACGTCATTTGAATAAGGTTCATTTATTTTCGATGAAGTTTTCAAATATAATAAATTATTGTAGTATTATGATAATTTTAAAATATTACCGAGGAATGTATAGCATTTTAGAGATGTTTAAACCAGGCAATTTATATTTCAATGCCATCATTTGAATGTTCATTTTTTTCAATGGAAGTTTTAAGTTTTCAAATATAATAAATTAATGTAGTATTGTGATAATTTTAAAAATATTACCGAAGAATGTATCGCATTTTAAAAATGTTTATATAAAATTGCATTGAAGTTGGAAAGTATTTCATAATCAATGCTTTATGCATGATTGATCTTTCTTGTTAACTTTGTCTTCAACTCATTTAAATAAATCTGTTACTGACTTTAGTTGACCCAAAGAAACAGGAGTACTGTCAGTTGTTGACTTGGCAATTGTTCCTTAGACATACAGCTCCTGGCCATCTGTTATATTGGTCTGTAGTGCAAAACGCATATTTGTGACCATGACTGTTTGGTTCCATAAGTGCAACTGATAATCTGAAATGGTTCATTTGGAAGAGTTATACTTGTAATTGTAACTTTATCATAAGGACTCCTCTTAGTTTGTAGTTGACATGATTTGCACCCATCACAAAATTTATGTATGTTATTATGGTACAAAAGATTATCAAGAACAAATTAGCTACAGTCTGTTTCAGAATATTTCCAACATTGCGTTAAAGAAATATCTACTTTTTGTTTGTACTTGAACTTATCGGAATCTGTTTCTATCGGAAAGATTATCTAACAAATTATCTAAATCAAAATTAATGTTTTTTAACTATGGCAACAGAATAACAAATTCATGTCACTGAGAAGATCTTTTAATAGTACAGATATTAATAGGCTTCTAAATGTTTGAGTTTGAACTCCCAAAGATTTAAACTCCAGAGTTGGATTTCGATGCAGTCATATAATTTTCTCAAATTACAAATATCACTTGATCTGTATACTGGGTTTAAATTTAAATGTTCATTCATATGTGCGTGAACAATCAGCTCTGTACGCCCAAATCTTTCTTTCAAAAGTTCAATTACAGCCTTGTAGTTTTCATCTGTTAATGAAAATCCAGCAGTTGCATTAGTTATTGTACCACCTAGCATAGTTATTGTACCATAGTTAAACTTGTCTACTTTGCTAAGGGTGGGGTTTTCATGAATTGCACCTTATGAGTTCATGAAATCTTGAAATAGTTTAATTTCTTTATAACATTTAGATATAGATAATGTTGGTAGTTTAACCCCTAAATTGCCCGAATTTACCTTTTCTAAAATGAGGCTAGTTCTGTATATGATGTTTCTCTTATATCTTTGATGTCATGTGTATAATTCCCTGTAAACATCCAAAGAGTTATCCTATCAGTATATTCTTGTGAACTTTCAATTTCGGATTCAAGATCATCTAATTCTTCTGTCAAATGTTCAATTTATGCATATGTTTTAAATTTGTTTCCTTCTGCTTTAATTGAGTACTTCTTCCAGCCCTATTAAATCAGATTGATCAGTTGAAATTAATACCTCTATTTTCTTTACTACATTAGTAACTGATTTTCTCATAACAGTTCTTTTCTTTTTCAGTTTAGCTAGTTCAGTAGTCATCTTGGACAATTCAATAACAACCAAAAAGAAAATAAAAATTGCTTACTTTGTAATCCGTAGTATCACTTTTTGAATCCACTTTCTGACACCAATGTAACTATTATGTTCCACACTTCGAAAACAGTGTGAGGATTCTATATTTAGGTTTGTTCCAACAGGGATACTTGATGGAAGGTAAATTCATTTTTAAATGGCAGCTCCATAATGAAATCAAAACACTTTATTTTCTATTTAAATCAGTTGCAAATGAAAGTTATATCGACATTCTATATCCTCATTTTGTTTCACTTCATTCTCTTCACCGCATGTTGTAATTCAACGTGCAAAAATAAGCAATTAAGAATTTTTAATGCTAGTTTCCAAACCTGACATTGGAAGGGAATTGACTAAGGAAAGTATTGGAATTGTGTCAAAAATTGAAACTTGAATTTTTGTCTGATTTACGCATTTTGAGACTTCTAAAACATGAAAATACTTTTTTTATCTTGATTGTGCATGCGTGTATGTGTGCATGTATGTATGTGCATGTGTATGTATGTGTGTGTGTGTGTGTAATGTTTGTATCCACTCTAGCTCATAACTATTAGACAAAATTTCACAAAATTTGGTTGGTCACTTATGGGTTATTCTGGGGCTGATTAGATTTTGGTGTGATTCAGAAAAAAAGAACCTGCCTTTTTTTTTTTAAATGGGGACTAACCATCCTTGAGATGTTTCAGTTGTTTCATAATTTTGCAAAGTCGCCTTTGAAAATACATTCAGTCACCAAATAAAACTGAAAATTGAGTTAAAACTGCAAATTCAGTGAAATTTCAAATAATTATCCATGTAATTTTGTACAATTAAAATCAGTTTAATAAATTATGAAAGATGGAGACAGAAAATGAATTTGAGTCTATAGGGAAAGTCATGTGCTGCCCACATCAGATTTTTTTTGCATTGCATATATTTTTTCAATTTGCAAATGAGTTTTGATGTATTTATGTTATTTAAACTTGGGGCTAATTAATTATTTTTCCAGAATCCCGATATAATCCAAGATTATGAGGACACCATTGAAACTCTTAGAGCAAACATTGACTATTGCCAAGAGAATATAGCAGAGTGCCAATCTTCAATAATGCAAATGGAAGAAGCCAAAGTAAGAAAAAATATAAGCGTTATAAATTTTTTTATCATGGAGAATGGTTTTCAAAGTCACAGTATCTTTGTTAAATGTTGTACTATTTAAAAGACGCTAATTAGTATTTACAACATATTGCTGAGCATAAAATAAATTCTTGAATGTCAAAAATATAATTAATAATTCAGTAGGGAAAATCTTCATTAATTTGAGATTTTAAAAACTAGTAAATTATGGAATAATGGTCTATTTATAAGAATTTAAGTTGATGACTTATTTAGATATTTTCATTTTTGCTTTCTGCATGCATTTCTGTAACATAAATAGTTTTGTTTTGCCCCAAAATTAAATATAAAAATTATATCAATATTATCTGCATTAAAAATTAATCAAATAGCGGAAGCAAGACTAACCTAGTATATGATCAGTGCTGCCTTTACTTGCCAAACAGGAACTTAAAAAAAAATGAAGCAAATAATTTGGAAATAAAAATTGATAAAAGAAAAAGCAGCGTGATTACCAATTTTTTTCCAAATGAATCTGAAGCCATCCAATTATTCAACATTAGTGACAAGTAAACAAATTTTATTTAAGCAAGATTTCTTTATTATTTTACCCAAAATTATATTGTTGGTCATTTAACCAAGATAACCAAAAATATAACCGAGATTATCCCTGGTGCATTTTCTTTTTTTATTAAATATATTTTTTCTATAAAAAAAATGTATGGGATGTTTGAGTCAAGTGACTTTAGTTATTAAAAAATTTGGTAGCAAAATAGTAAAATAGTTTAGATGTAAAAATTTAAAAGTTTCATTAAGTTTAAGATGGCTTATTTTAAAAATAAACGTTTGAATTTCTTCATATTTTCTTCAATTACCAAGTGACATTTCCAATGAATTTCAACTTATTTTTGTCATATAATCATCCAAAAAGTATTTTTTAATGTTTGCATCCAAGCCAAATATTTCTGGAAAATTTTTTCTTTTAAATGTGCAATTTGTAAAGAAAAAACATTGTCAACATGAAAATGTAAAATAATTCACACAGCTTTACAGCTTGCTGCAAAAGTTGTCCCAAAGAAACTTATTCCAAAAGAAATATCTTTAAAAGTTTTCCAAAAGTCAAGGAGCAATAATTTCTGTGCTAGGAAATGTCTATTTCTTGGCTTAAGTTGTTTCTTGTGTAATTATAAGAAGTGGTTAGGAGAGATTTGCAAATTACAATCCTCCTCCGCCTTTCCCCCATCATTGGCTGAACAATTACATTAGTTTTCCCATAGAGAGCTCATATTGGAAAATGAAATCTACCACTGTAATACTCCATACCAACATCAATTCCCACTTTCATGAGATCCTAGCTATTCCTATGACTATGAGAAAGAATATACAGAGTGTCCCAAAAAGATTGAAACGTGCTTTAATTCTTTACCTGTTGGAGATAAGTGTGAAATATAAATTGCAAAAATGTTGAAAGTAAGGTAGGAAGTAAGACTATGTTAATGAAATAGTCCTCCCATTAATTTTCAAAAAGTTACACTTTTTAAATTTTTATATGACCCTCTTAGACAAATTGGGTCAATCAGAAAATTTTTATTTTTAATGCAACAAGATCATTAAAAAAAACCCGTTTATCTGTATCTTTAAAATTGAGCGAGTTATATTTAATTGAAAATTGAACATGAATGGGGACCATATATCAAATTAGAAATGTAAATTTGTGACATATCATAAAAAAGATAAAACTGGATGATAATATATAGGATACCCAACCGAGTAGTAAGTATCACTGCTTTATATGATCTCTGTCTGTGTAATGCTTTATTTAGATGCATTTGTGATAAAAAATTTTGTCACATATTAACATATTTTAGATCTAAAAAATTTCCATCATCAATTTGTTTTTGATCCCTATTTTCACTGATGAAACAGTCTTTCATGGAGTCTCACATGGTATGGAAAATTGGCATGAGTCAGATTTTTTCCTTTATCATAATTCAGTTGATTTTAAAGATACAGATATGCAGGTTTTTTTAATGATCTTGTTGCATTAAAAATAAAAATTTTCTGATTGACCAAATTTGTCTAAGGGGGTCGTATAAAAATTTAAAATGTGTAACATTTTGAAAATTAATGGGAGGACTATTTCGTTAACGTAGTCTTATTTCCTACCTTACTTTCAACATTTTTGTCATTTTCATTGCCCACTTATCTCCAACAGGTAAAGAATTAAAGCATGTTTCAATCTTTTTGGGACACCCTGTATATGATAACCTTGAGGTTACCTTATATGTAATTATGCATTTTTCTTGTAAACTTTAGACTAATAGAAATATTAGTATCTGAAAAATTTTAAAACAAAATCGAATTTTCAAATTCAGGGTGAAGATGTATCAAAATATAATGCATTTTATAATTAGGTTGGTAGGAAATCTAAAATAAAATAAAACATGTAAAGCAATTATGTATTTACTATATATATATTGATATTTATCTTCAATTGTTATAAATTCATTTTATTTTGTAGGATGATATTGATGTGCTTGATGTTGAAAAGCATGTGTCAAGTTTACAAGAGTCAAAGTATATGTTATCAAAACTGATAAATATGACCATTAATCAGGTAATACGATTGTATTTCTTATGCATATTCTGTTTACATTATACATTCTGTATTCGTTATACATTGTTGTGCAAAGGATAAAGAAAACTTGAGCAATGTATTTATTGTTTTCTACTTTTTGATTTCAGAGACTTCAATGAGCTTTACTTTCCCTTTTTTCATGCTTCTACTAGATTTACTTGTTTTTGCAATTTGCACTCGAAAAGGCAGAAATTATTTTCTTTTGCTTTGTAGGTGGTGTAAAATTGTTCCAAATTTTATTTCTGTTAATTGTATTCTTATAGAGTTTGTAGATCTATATCAAATTTTCATGTCTCTTGTTAAAACGGTCATTCAAGACAGTCACGATAGTATTGCTGTGATTGTAAAAGAGTTGCTTAAGCTTCATTTGGAAAATTCTATTTCTCACCCAAATTTCTCTGCTATTGAGCATAAATATTGCTAATGCTTTTGCTTTATATAAGGATAAGGCTTCTCTTTATAAAAAATTTTTTAACTTAGCTAACATTTAACTTCTTGTTCTATAAATGATCTTTCGGTTGTTAATGAAAATACTGCAATAAATTTATCTAAGTTTCAACAAAGCTGAATTTGTAGTCTGTTCCTTGTCTTATTATTCTTGTTAAAAAAGAGTTTTCAATGCTACTACATTGTATTTGTGCTTAAATACATTGCTCATGTTTTTTGTACCCCATTTATTGTGTTGCTAATCATGGTTAAGGTATTGCAAAGTAGCAAAAATGTTGGATGGTGTTCTTATTAATTATGTATGTTATTTAGTGCAATTGAACTCAATTTAATGAATTATTAATAAAATAAAGAGAAAATAAATTTGAGTCTGCCAGGAAAGTCATGTGCTGCTAATATCAGATTTTTGCAGTTTGTGAGAATGATAATTTTCATGATTAAAATCGGTAAAAACATCTTTAAAATTGGCAATTTCTCAGGGATGTCTCGTTGATCTTTCCTTAATTGCAATTGAACATGACATTTGCAACAAACTAGACAGTAACAGAATTATAAAAGAATTTGCAAGCAATAAAACATGAAAAGCAAGACTAAGTTTTGTTGTTTATGTATTGCCCTAGTATTATGTATTTGTAACAAAAAAAAAATGGTCTTATCATGTTTTATAATTTATTGCCTTTTTGACGGGAAGATGGAGTGAGGAGAAGACGATGTTGTTTTACATGAAGGCACTATGGGTACAAGAGCCGTCCCTGATTCTGTCTAATTCTAATTTTCAATACTGAATCCGATCTTGGGTATCTTATTAAGACTACTGTATCTGTTTCACCAAAATATCATTTGTATAGAAGTATATGTGTGTAAAATAGGGCTCATCTATTATCTGAAGTTTAAATTCATTGTAGCTATTATTTTCAGACTTTCCAAGCATTTGCCAAAGATGCTGCTCTGAGAGAAATGGAAGAAAAATTGAGGCAGTCTAAAAATGAAAACAATGTGCAACTGCAGCTGCTTGAAAAACTTGTTGAGGATGGGAATAATGAAATTATTGAATTTGTGATATCCAGTAATGATCCTATTTCTGAAAGTCAGTGCAGCTCTAGGTCCGTCTCACCTGTTGATAGGTAATGAGACTTTATTGCTGTTTATAAAAGTATTTTATCAAATTACTAATTATTTAATCAAAAGTTAATGCATTCATTTCCTTTTAAATTCACTGCATTTAGTTTCTAAATGCATTGAATTTAATATTGTAAGTACTAAAGTCCAAATGTAATAACGCCACATTACATTTTAGATATATCAGTATTTTTTTGTCTCCTATATAAAATTTGTCTATCTTGAGAAAAAATGCAGACCCGTTACAATTTTTATTTTCTTCAATTTTATAACTCTTAAAAACACTAAATGAAAGATTTTCTTTGCTTGCTTTGTCGATTTTCTGTAAAAAAAAAATATCAATATTTAGATGTTCTTTTGATGTGCAATTTTCTTATTTTAATTTAGCAATTTGGCACAGATTAGATGCATACACAAATGTCTGTTTCTCAAAATTAAAACATAAATTTGTGTTTTTTTATTTATGCCAATTATTCACAGTAATAAAATCTAAATTTATTTTATATGTCCTCGTGAATCTTATTCATGAGGATGAATAAAATAAATTTGGAAACTTCATAAATTAAGTTCTTTATAAACTAAACTTATTGTATGAAGTTTCTCAGCTTTATTGTTCTATTAAATATATTAAGTATTTTGTTTGTCTCCTGCTCTTAGCTGCTTCATATGTACACTTAACAGCAAAAAATACCAGTTTATAATTACAATAACTTCTACACTAGCAAATTGTTTTGTTTAAAAATGACAACTTTTAAAATCATTTCTCATGTTTAATCACTTGGATAACTTGAACATCCCAACTCTGAGGATTATTAAGAAAGTTAAAGACTGTTTAAATAATTTCTGTGTATATGAAAATATTATATAATTTTCTAAAATGAAAAAAAATCCACAACATAAGGCTTTAAAAATGAACATTTTATCCTATGTATGCATTTTTGTTAAGGTTTTGCTGAACTCAGTGATTTTAATTTAAAATCTTAACTGTTTAAAATTGTTTTTTATTTATTTTTTTATGCAAATACATTTTAAAAAGGTATAAAATTACATTTTCTGTTTACATTATTTTAATTTTAAATTTTCATTTGATTTTCCAGCAGCGTTTCTGAAGTTTCAAATTTTTATATGGCATCAGATTGTTCTAAAAGCAAAGTATGTATATTATGCATGTATTTTATATATATTCTATTGCTATATTCAATGTTACACATAGAACATAGTTTCAATTGTTTAATCAAATTTGAAATAATTAAGTAATGTGAGGAAAATTTAGACAATATAAGTAAGATTGCAGAATTTTAGTATTCATCAGTAAACCCCACCCCATTGAAAATCGGTCTAAAAAATTAAAACAAGTTTTTATTTGTTCAGTAATTTAAAAATTATGAAATTATATATGATGCTCAAGCTAAAAGTGTTGAGACCCAGACCGTCCGACCTACCAGAAAGGTGTAAGGTAACTGTTTGGACGGCCAGGAAGTGCCACCCAATTTAGACCGGAACCCAGTGGGGGAGGCATCCACAGGGACCGTACTCTCCTTCCCCTACCACCAACCTCTCGGAAGAACTTATGGACCCACATGTTTAACGTGATCGTACTCCGCATGAACACAGCGGCAGTTGTGGCAGCGTGCAAATCCAGCGCTGAAACCACCGGGCTACCATGCTCGAAATGTGCCAACAGCATGCGGTGTTCCCAGGTGATCACCCACTCTAGTACTAACCACGTCCTATGCTGCTTAACTTCGGTGATCTAACGAGAACTGGTGTTTTCAGTACGGTAGTGCCATTGGCCACACTCTAAAAGTGTGGGAAACCCAGACCACACGACCAACCCAAAGGCTTATAGTAGCAATTTGTGTGGCCGGGAAGCTAGAAGTGTAGAGCAACAGTAGTAAATAATGTATGTTAATATGCATGAAAATCGTGATAAATAGTGTAGTTATGCAATGTATAATTCATTATTTGTTCATTCATCAGTATCTTAAGTACCAGACCAACAGTTTATACAATTAATTTTATTTATTATGTTTTCTATTATTTTGAATTCTTTTCAATACTTTTTGGTAAATCTACCAATCAATATTTTTCATTTAAAAAATATAATATTCAAATGTTGATTTTAACGAAGCAGATATAATGGTGTAGAATTGTATTATATGTCTTGCTATAATTTACCAATTTGTCCCTGTAAGTTAAATGAGTGTAAATTTATGTAATAAAACCTGAAACACTGTTCCATGCTTAATGTTGGAAATGCTTTTTAAACTTACTTAGATTTATGTTATTGGAATAATTACTGATTTTTAAAAAGCAGCTTTTTAAACATGCAAATAAAAGGCATGGTAAAAATATCTAAATCAGTGTATTACTCAAATTCAGAATAATTATGGGAAATTTCAATGTTATACTTCTTCCTATAAAGTCACTTGCTGAAGAAAATACATTTGCTTACTCATATTATTTCTTTTTTAGAAACGTCCACGAAAAACAGGTCTTCCACGTGAATTCAAGGCTGATGTGACTGGGAACCAGTCAAACATGACACCTGCAGGTTCTTGTCCATCTGTTGCTGATCCTCCTGAAAAGCCATCCATGTCTCGACTAGCATGGTCCTTTGGGCCTGCACTGCAGCAGGAACTAGATCTTGATAAAACTCTTACATCTTCCCCGAACAAGGTGGAAGATCGCGGCATAGTAAGAGTTACGAGTGCTCCAACTTCTCTGCAGTAAGAAATTCCTTTGTGTTGAGGTTCTGTGATTTTGGAAATGGTTTTCAGATTATGACAGTGTTATTTAAATCATTGGTTCTCAACCGTTTTAGTTTTATTAACCCTTTAGATTTCTGTATGAGCCTTTTTCGTAAGAATGTTTTCATTGTGTATGCATTTCCCTGAATATTTCGTGTAAAACTTTTGCATCAAAATTATAAAACTATAGGGTGTTTTAAAACTCCCTGTACAAACTTTAATGGGAGATTAAGAACACTAAAACAACCCTTTTTCGTTAATGAATATACATCCACAGATATCACCCTTTGCTGTGAAAGGGTACTGTGGTACATAAATGAAAAGCAAAAAGTGTAAACAGCATTTTTATTTACAAGTAGTTTTACAGTTTTTTAGCAATTTTATCAATTGCTCACAGTTGCCAGTGCAAACATGCAAATGTTTGGTGGTTCGGCACACATCTGTCAGGATATTGTTCCAATAATCTTACAGCAGCTTTTCCATTTCCATTTGCAGCCTGACACACAGGTTACATGTCAGACATCTCAGCATTCATGAAATTCTCCATGTTACACGTGCAAAGACCATGTTACAAACGATTAATGGATCAAATAACCATTTTGCTTTACTGTCCAACAGCACAGTCTATCACCAAAGGGTGAAATCTGCATACATACATTCATTATCAAAAAAATTTTTTTTAGTGTTTCTCATTTTCCATTACAGTTTGTTTACAAAGTGTTTCAAATCACCCTAGATGTTGTCTGTTATGTGATGGGATGTATAAAATTGAGACTTATTGCTAGTTTTCTTGCTGCCATTGTAGGTGTTGTCTATTCCATAATAAAAAGTGCATAAAATATATGAATCAAGTTCACAAATGCTATTTACAATAGGAGAAAAATCCTGGGAACCGTCCTTTAGCTAGTATATGGTACATAAAGTTTTGTAAAAGATTCTTTCCCATCCACCTG
Organism: Amaurobius ferox; assembly: GCA_951213105.1. Classification (NCBI taxonomy): domain Eukaryota; kingdom Metazoa; phylum Arthropoda; class Arachnida; order Araneae; family Amaurobiidae; genus Amaurobius; species Amaurobius ferox. Next base: position 26,039,308 of record OX578147.1, read on the forward strand.
CCTTACGGGTCCCACTAATGTGCAGAATTAAAGGGGTTGCAGAAAAGGCTTGTTCCTTTATTCGCATCCACTTATGTGGATGCGGTAGCCCAATGGTTAGTGCACGGGAATTGCACTCGGTAGGCCCGGGTTCGATTCTCTCCGCTGTCCAAACTACCACCGTGTTCGCTCGGAGTACGATCACATTAAACATGTGGATCCGTAAGGCCTTCCGAGAGGTTGGTGGTAGGGGAAGGAGGGTACGGTCCCTGTGGATGCCTCTCCCAATAGGTTCCGGTCTAAATTGGGTAGCTCTTCCCGGCTGTCCAAGCAGTTACCTTACACCAGGGGTCGGCAAGTAATTTTGGGTGAGGTCCGGATACTTTTGAAAATTTTTATCGAGGTCCAGAAAAAAACCTTATATTCCTTTACTAGTTTTTTATTTTAATTTTCACTCACAAAATAATATGAAATACAGTAGATAGGCATATTTGTATTCAAAAATCAATGGGAGAAATAACATTTGCGGTCTTGTGCCAGTTTTTTAAAGTTAGGTTCACGCGGGGAGCAGCTTATACGAAGAATGTCTTCAAGGTGGGCGGCCGTTAATCTTGAACGATATTCGTTCTTCAAAAAATTCATTTTTGAAAATGAAGTTTCACAGACATATGTGGAGCCAAACAGAGTAGCTAGGTAAATGGCTAATTTTTTACAATTTCCATATTTTTCTGGGACATGTTTACTCCAAAATTCTTCGGCGAATGCAGTTTTATACGTTTGCAAGGAAATGTCTTCCTGCAAGTCTATTATCTCCATTTGGAGTAAAGGCTTTGAAAGGCGGAACAACTTCACAGCCACATCTGTCCATTCTGCCGCTGGAGAAACTTCAAAAGGCGATTTTAGGAATCGCGACAACTTCTCTATCTCTGCAAAGTCTTGGAATCTTGTTGCAAATTCCTTCTTAAGTTCTGACATAAAATTTGAAAATACTGCAATGTCTAATTCATAATTATTTCTATATTCAAAAATTGTTGGAAAGTGAATAAATTCTTGACTTGCAATGTCTTTTTCAAAGATATCCAGCTTGCGACGGAAAGAAGACACACTTTGTATCAGATCACATATTAATTTCCCATTTCCTTGTAGCTCGGTATTGAGCGCATTTAAATGTTTAAGGATGTCTTTCAGGAAAGCCACAGCTAGCATATTGCGTTCGTTTGTTAGGAACTCCAAATGGTTTCATGCTTTTTGTGTATCCAAGTTTTCTAAGAAGGAGATTACTTCTTCTTTTATTTCCCAAAAACGTTCAATCGCTTGACCTTTACTTAGCCAACGAACATTGTTGTATTGCAGTAAGTCAGAATGCGCCGAATCACACTCAGATAGAAAGTCTTTGAACTGTCTGTGCTGAAGAGCATAATGAGACCTCATAAAATTAATCAACCTGATCAAGCTGTCCATTACTTCTTTCAGAGTGACACTAAATTTTCCTCAAAGGGCTGCCTGGTGAATAATGCACTGAGAAGATAGTAGCCCAGCATTCTTATCCTTGATTCTCTTTACTAACCCTTTTTCTTTGCCGATCATCGCTGGGGCCCCGTCAGTTGAAAGAGACACCATTTTATCATAACAAATGTTTGATTTTGTCATGAACTCATCAAAAGTCTTGAATAAATCTTCTCCGCGAGTCTTGCCTTTAAACTAAACGGCAATATTGCTAGTAATTTTGGCGGTCCAGTTTTTGACCTTCCGCGGTCCGGACCTGGACCGCGGTCCGCCAGTTGCCGACCCCCGCCTTACACCTTTCTGGTAGGTTGGACGGTCTGGATCTCAACAACACCCACTTACATGAAAGTGCTATTAGTAAACAATAATCACCAATCATCTTCCTTGTAGTAGGTGTTTGTGTTCTCCCAAGCTATAATTTTCAATGTCACTTGTATTAATATACAATCTCTAAAAACATAGGAAGTATCAAGTCACTAATATCAAATTATACAACTGTGGAGCAGCTAATAATGTACTGGCTATAAACTACTATCCTATTCAAAGCAATAAACATTGTCAAATTTTTTTTAAATGTGTCAGATACATATGATGAATGTTGTGTGAAAATATCATTAAAGTTGTCTTTATATCTTAGCATTATCAAAATGCTTCTTTTTTCTGTTTTTACTTTTTGCAAGTTCCTAGGTTGCCAGACAGATGAAATGGTCTGAAAAATCCCCCCCCCCCCTCTTTCACTTTTACTTATTCTATAAAATGAAATAAGCAACTCAAGCATAAAATCTCATCAACAGCCTCTTCATAAGTTTTTTCAATTATGATATTGCTTCATTGTACTCTTTCTGCAGTAGTAGTTGATGCCTAATATAACTAACTCATTCATGCTTTTCATATCTAGTTTGTCATGTTTGGTCAGAAAATTATCTAAATTTTGAATAAGAAAATGAAATGAATGGTTAGAATGAAACACTTTATTGGTCCTTAAAAGTACTCAAGAACTGTTTAATTCCTGATTTCAATTTTTAAGAACCTTAAAACTTTCTTAAATTTTTACCAAAGTACGTAAAAGTGATTTATTTTTTGACAGATACCACAGTTCAGAGATTACATTTAAAATAAAAAAATTTTGTCTCCCATGTAAGTGTAGCAATCAGATTGCAAACTGCGGAATTTTTCCCATTGCCATATGAAAAAGAGGTCAAGTTGTTTGTTATTTTCTGGTTCCTGTTTCTTTCACTGTCCTAATAGAAACCAAATTCTGATTTTTTAATTTCATAATAGACTGCTGCGGTGCCCATTATCAAGGTGTACCTGAAAAGTTGTAGAAGAATCTTTTTGTGTAACATTTATTTCATTTTAGTGGTTAACTATGTCCATAACTGCTTGATCTTCCAATCAGAAAAATTTTCTTCTTCTTTTATAATTCATTTGTAAAAGTTTAATATGCTTGTAAAATACACACCTTTTCTTGTGATCTGCATGAAATATTGTCAAATGTCTGCCAAATATTTTTACATCAGCAAGATTAAAAAAATGTCAATTTTGCTCAAATTTGAAGAAATTTTTATCAGTAATGGCAGAAATTTTTATAAACAGTTCTTTAGATTTCTGATATAGTTTTGAAATCAAATGATATTATATTATGTGAAATTTGATAAAACTGCATTAAAGTTAAGTTTTTCACAGTAATTAAAATGTTTCTGGTAATCCTTAAAAGGTGCTTCAAAAGTGTTTAATTATTTTAGTAAAAAATGTTCAAGAACTATAGAATAAATATATTTTCTTTCAGAATTGACTGTAATTTTTTTTTTTTTTTTTTTCATTTTCTTTACTTATTTCCCAGTGGATATATTTCTAGCAAATATGTATGAGGTATATCCAAAAAGTAAAGATACATCAGCTGGTATTCATTCAAAATATATTTATTTGACAAAACATCCATTACAAATTATTATCTAGTACATGCCTTATTTTTCGACATAATTGCTGCCATTGTCCAAACACTTTTGAAATGATTTCATGCAATTTTCTTATTGTGAGACACCAATTTGCATGAATTGCTTCCTCAGTTCTTTGAAGAAGTTCATCAATGATCACAGACGGCCTGTGTTTGTCATGAACATCAGTCCTGGCTCCAGAGAATTCACGGCACCATTTCTTTACAGTTTGTAATTTCATAATGTTCCCATAAACGGGAACAATTTTTTTGTGAATATCTACTGTTCACTCAGCATTTGCATTGAGAAAATGTATGATGGAACATGCTTCACATTTGACAGGATTTTGAATTGGCACATCTATTGTAACACATGTGCTAGTTGAACCAGAGTCAGCATAGCAGTGATGGATGAACACAAAGAGAAAGCAAAAGGATCAAGGTCAAAGCCAGTGTTGCCAAAGTATGCACCAAAACGTTACCTTTCCGCTTATAAGTGATGTATTTTTACTTTTCGGACACGCCTCGTACAGTAAAGCACTGTTTATATATTTCTCAAGAAATAAATACAAAAAAGAGTATAATTGCTAAAATGTATAATCAAAATTAACATCAATAAATAGGAATGTCTGGGGATCAATGAAAAAAAGCATATAAATAGGGATTTGCTGTATATGGAAATAAAAAGTAATGTATATGTGTGTACTTCTGTTTTTAGCATTCTATTTTATCAGTGTTTCTGAAAACAAATTTAGAAATCAAGAAATATTTGTTGTTCTTACTAATGAATTTATAAATACTTTCTTTTTAAGCCTTTTGATCCTTTTTTGCATTCCATAAAAGGTGCTATGATCATTAAGAATTAAGTAAAGTTAAGAATCTTTTAAAGAAACTGTATTCCAAATAAAGAAGAAAACTTATTAACTAATATGTTACAATATTTCATTTACTAATTTATAACATATGTTGCTTTTTTTTAAATAAAAAAATCTTAATTTTCTAGCTTTCGTACAATCTCTAACATATATTTGTTATATATATATATATATTCAATGCACATTTGTCGTGACTAACTTCAATTTACATTTTATCTGCTAACCTCTTTCTAACCCTAACTGTGCACCTTTTATGTGTTTTGTGCAGGGATATGGCTTTAAGTAGGAAAGTGGAAAGATCCCCATTAGCTAGACGAAGGACTCATGAGAAGCAGTCCCACATGGCTGACTTCTCACCAGCTTTCCGTCGTAAATTTTACTCAAATGCCAGTGTCATCCCTCTTCCTTCTCTCTCTCGACAAAGTTCAACGTAAGATCATTGTGTTCAGTATCTGTACCTTTCAACATACAGTTATACTCCGGACTTAGGGCCTGAAGTGTACATAAGTTGAAGCAATGTATTTTTTAACTTGTCAATATATGTAATACACCACAGTTGTCATATGCTTACATAACTGCACCAGGTTGTCAAATTCATACACAGGTAATACAAATAAAGCAAGTAAAATGAAGACTAAGAGTCCATATGTAATTATGATTTACCCGCAATTTTTATTTCAGTTTCAATTTAAGCATAAGAAAACACTAACATAGGAGTTAGAAACCCTTTAACATTAAATTAAGACTATGCTATTCACTGAGAATAACACAATAAGATTCTAATGTACGCAGCATCCTTATATGTTCATCTTAAATTCTAACTACCATTCTTAATTTAATTACTAATCTAATTACAAGAAAACCCTGAAATGCAAGGTATAAAGCACTTTGCTATCAATTTACTCCCAATGAAAAACAGTCAAACACAAAGATGCGAAGTGAGAATGTCTTTTATAACAATCTGATGAAATGTCTGTACATAGTAGTAAGTGTTAGGTGAGTGTCAGCATATTGCAAAGTGTGTGTAACTTGGAAGCAAACATCGTAACTTCAGAGTAAGGTTATAATGGAAAGTGTACATAAGTCGAGGGTATGCAAGTCCGAAGTATAACTGTATACTATTCTCTTGTTACATCAATCATACTTGCTCTTATACCAAGGTTCCACTGTATGAATGTTGTTAAAATAGCCACTGCAAATACAGGTCTAATTACAATGTGGTTTTTACAGAATTCTTTTGAAAGTCATTAATTTGAGCCTAAAATATCTAAATGTGAAACTCCATTCTGTTTTCTCATACATTCATATTTTATATTGTTTGAGTTAGTTTGGTTTTGGAATATGGTAGGACTATGTTATGACGAGCAGCACATGACCCACTAATTTACTTACTACATTTGCTTTGTAACAGCATTATGTGTAATAGAGAACAGTCAGTAAAGGATTCCCAAGGAGATTTCAGGATCATAACCCTTCCCCCTTGAGAGCTATAGCAGTAATGTGAAACAAAGGATATACCCAATCTATGCTTATTGAATATGAATACAACATGAGGGGAACCTAAAAGCAAATTTTCTTTATTCCAAGAAAAACAAATATTGAAAAATTTAAAAATATGTGTAATTTTTTACACGCCTATAATCTCTTCCCGGCCATCCAAACGGTTACCTTACACCTTTCTGGTAGGTCGGACGGTCTGGGACTCAACAACACCTATAGTCTACTTTACAGTGTAGTCACCAAGGACATTTAAGCATTCGTCATAACATATTACTAGTTTTCCCAATACCCATGTGGTAAACGTGTTCTTCCAGAGTCACATTTTCAACCTTGAACTTGATTTTCTTATCACTTAAAATTCTTATCTCCCAAATACCTTTTGAGCCGTGTAAACATGAACATTGCTGGATGTGGGACCCAGCGAGTACAGTGAATGACCCAAAATTTCCCATTTACAATTTATCTATCGTTCCTTTGTTTGGCTTGAAAATTGTATATGTGTATTGTCAGGTGAAAGAAAATTTTTCTACAGCACAAGCCTAATCTCTTTTTCAAATCAAAGTCAAACATGTTATCCATTGACAGAACCATAACTCATGGGTTCCAAATCGGTGTTAACTACAGTTAGCGGGCTTGGGGTATAGAAGCTGTTGCCTATATAAACAAATTAATTTTCCCTCTGAGCCGCACTCCTCTCGCATCAAATACTTTTTATTCTTGAGGTAATGAAACTTTTGGGATTCCCCTTGTAGTTGCTCACATACATACTCCCCCTCAAAAGAAATTCCTGTTCAGGATAATGGTTAATGTGTCACTGCCTTATCGTACCTTTTTCTCAGAATATATTCCGTTTTTTAGAAACATCATTAGCAGAAGACTTGTTATGTTCTTTTCTGGGTTGTGTGTGGAAGACATTTTCCTAGGGATCTGATACGACCATCTTATCTCATACATCCTTTTACATCTGTTCATGTGTTAAGTCACACTTTTTTTTTTGTCTAACTTTTATCCTTTTTAACACTTTACAACAAAGTTGAAAAGTGTTTATGACTTTGTTCATTCTGTCTGTCTGTCTGTCCATTAGCACGATAACTGCCGTAAAAATGACTTAATCAAAATGAAATTTTAATATGTTGTTCAGACGGTCTGTGGGACCTATGGGAATATAAATGAATGATATCACCCAATTAGTTTTGGATTGAACCTGGGTTGAATAAATGAAATACATTGAACCCTATGGGACCTAATTTTTCAAACATTTTTTAAGCGGATTTAAAATTCACAAATTGCTTCAAAAACTTTAGGTAATATTCAAATTATCCCATAAAATATATAAAAAAAAATTCAGCAAAATATATTCAGTAGTTTTTAAAATAAAAATTAAAATAATAATTACACCTCTTATATGAAGTGATCACGTGACCCACTTCAAAATGAAATCTTGTCTCAAAATCATGATTTTTAAAGTTCTTTTTAATTCATATTGAGTGTTGTATCTGTCCTAAAACTGCTTTATTTTTGCTTAAATTCTGTGCATCTACATACTGAAACAATGCAATTACAATATATTTGAGTTTAAATGATCATCCAAATTTGATTATTTATTTCTACAACAAAGCCTATTTTTCACTTATGTAAAATGTAAACAGCAAAATATGTAGAATGAGTTGTTTAAGAATTGCTGCATTTCTTTAACGCAAAATTATTTAGCTCATGGAGTCTGCATAGCTGATATGAATGAAATATTCATTGATTTTGCAGAGATAAGGATGATTTTTTTCGATGAAGTTTTAAGCATAGAGTTTAATTACTTGTTTCTCCATGGTCTTAAGTTTTTAAATAAAATAAATTATTATAGTATTGTAATGAATGAAATGCTGCTTTTATAGAGAGAGCCAGGCGTGTTATATTTCGATGGCGTCATTTGAATAAATTTCAGTTGTTTTTGATGAAGTTTTCAAATATGATACATTTTTGTAGTATTATGATAATGTTTAAAACATTACCGAGGAGCCAGGCAATTTATATTTAATTGACGTCATTTGAATGAAGTTCATTTTTTTCAATGAACTTTTAAGTTTTCAAATATAATAAATTAATGTAGTATTGTGATAATTTTTTAAATATTACTGAGGAATATATTGCATTTTAGAGATGTTTAAATGAAATTGCATTGAAGTTCGAAAGTGTTTCATAATTAACCCCTTGCCTGTGGCGCCCGAATCCAGTTCGGGCAACCCTTCTGCGCCAAATTTGGAATGCCCGAACTGACTTCGGGCAAGCGAAAAATGAGTGTTTCTATTCCGTTGATCCCGATTTGAGTTCGTTTTGCCTTCCCAAATGCTTTACATTATTAGTTCATTGTTTTTCCAACAGATGGCGATACTTTTCCGCATTTTTTTTTTAAGTAGGCTGGATCAGTAGCTTGATTAAGCGGGATATAAACCGAGTTTATTGTAAAGAGTGTGAAAACATTTTCCATTTTTGACCCACTTTCCTGAAATATCCTCCACAGGCAAGGGGTTAATGCTTTATGCAGTATTGATCTTTCTTGTCTAATATTTCTAGTTTCAATATTTTGCAATCTCCTTAAATCCGAGGATTATAACATTTTGCTTATTTAAAAGTAGCAAATCAATCTTGAATTAACATTCTACAGATTAAAAGCTCACAACTTCATTAAATTTTTCTTTGGGATTTATATATATTTATTAAAAGCACGCCAAATGATCAAATTAGAAAAATTGATTGATTAAGTTCGGTAGCTCACCACTGGTACATTCTCCCACTCCATATGATCCCCTAAACTAAATGAATCATGTATATTTTCTAAATACCAATATCTCTTACACAAATATACCTCTCTGAAAATGTAAGACTTAATTTGTTTATGTAGTCAATATAAATTTGTTGCTGTGAGTATTATCACTTAATGTTCTTTCGCATATAAATAATTTTGCGTTTTTCTTTTGTACTATTGTTACAGAATTAATCATCAAAAACTCTGTACTTGAGTTATGTTGAAGCAAAAATAATTTATAACAATATTAAATTTAAAACAAAATAAATTTAATAAAAAAAATGTGAAAATTACAGATAGAAATTTTGATTAGAATAATTAATAAGAGAGTCATAATTTAGTGCCCAATTATAAAGGAAAATTCATCTAAGTAATACAAAAAATTCTATATGATCATATTTTGATTTATTCTAAAATAATGCCCCCTGCTCTCAAAAATCCAACTTTTTGTAAATATATAATTATGGCTATGTCGTGGGGAATTTTTCTTTTTTTTCTATATTAAAAGATGTAAATTTTATCCATATTATATCAAGTAAATTTTAAGGTTTGTTTTCAGCTTATTTTAGGAATTTTAAGTTTTAACACACATTAAAAATTATTATTGGACATTCAGTTCATGGAACCTTGGTCTATAAGTAACATCTCAAGCATTTACATAATTATAGAATTTCACAACTAATGCTAACATGTTTATTAACCCTTTTGATTACATTTATTAAATTTTTTGATTTGAAAACTCTTGGATTGTTGATTTTATGGAAATTTTTAGAAGTATACTTAGATTGTAAATACTTGACAATTCTATTAACCTAATGAGTTTCAATTTAAATAAAGTCAGGTAAAATGAGATATACTTTTCTTTGAATGATGATTTGCCTATAAAAGGTGTAATTTACAGGTATCATATTCCTCCTGCCTTTTCCCTTCTTTGCACAAAGTAAGAAATCTCCTACTTTTGAGAAAAATATCTTACATTTAGAAGGATCTACTGTTTTGCAATAATTGTTCTATGTATTAAGCAGAATTTGAATAACTGATCATTCTATGTACTGTCGAACCCCACTTAACCAGCTTAATTGTACTTAAACCGACTTAAATTTGGTCTGTAATTGAAAATCTTAAAAATTGCTTCTTCCAATGGCAGTTGTTTTGTTTTTCTGTCACATGATCTGCAAATATTCATTGGGTGGTAGGCTCTAGTGATATTACAGAAATACATCATCCTTTTTAAAGTGTTTTGCAATATCTTTTAGTATTCATTGCAGTTATAATCTGCAACAACAAATTAAACTTCAGATTGATAGTATAGGCAACTCACAACAAATTATCGTGATTTTAATGGATCATTTGTGGCTTCTAATATGTTATTCCAGTACCTTTTGCTGACATTTACAACCTGTTTGAGTCTATGCTAACATTAAAAATGTTACTCAAATATAAAAACCTTTTTTTTTTTTAAATATTATTATACATTTTCTCTTTATTTTAGGGAGACAACAGTATCGGATATCACTCCTCCGAGTTCCCCTTCTGCTTCTCGTAAAGATAATGTTTTTAATCGCCTAACGAGTGGGTCATTTAGGTTAAATAAACCTGGCAGGTAAGTTATCAATTTTTCTGGTGTTATTTCTACATGTATAAAAGAATATGAAGATTATCAAAGAATTGAAATCTTGTAAGCTTTATATCATTTGCACAATGTGGTTGTAGTATCTAAAATGCATTTGTTTAAATCCTTTTAGTTGAAGTTTTTCTATGTATATTATATCTATACTGTATTATATAAAGGATTGCAAATAATTAATAAAATTATATTTACAACATTTATTTACAATATTTGTCTAAGAATCTATAGTATCAGAAATTTTAAATGGTTTTTGTTGTAAGCATTGCTATAAAAAGAGCAATCAAAAAAGGCCTAGTTTGAGTATGAACCAACTCACGGCTTAATAGCTATGATGCTAGCACTGAAACATGAGGTGTCAAGTTGCAGGAAAGGCAGGCAGCTTGAACTCCATTAATGAGCTAAATGTGTGAAGTTCTTGTTATTTTCGTAGCTTGTAATGTCAATACTTTAAAGTTTCTCTTTGAAAGTCTGTGAAAATAATTTCATTGGCAGTATGACCATAATGTCCTTTGCCTTATGAAATATCCCTCTTTCATTTTGGTGTTTCAATGATCCTTAAAATCTCATTAATTTTGTAGATTTATTTTAAGTTATTTCGGTCTTTTAGAACCCGTTTTGGGGAACCCATTTTGGATGAGGAATTATCAGTGAATTGTTTATGGAATATTAGTAATTTATTTTTATTTGTGCTGAAAATATTCTGTCTTCTTTCCACAAACTGTTATGAATGTGACTGACCTAAAAACTCTTCAAAAATGCCCTTGAAAGGATGAAAAAATGTCCTTTAAATTTGAATGGAAAATCTCTCTAAAGCAGTTTGTAATGTACTTTTTTAAAATTATAAATAAAATAACTTCAATCTTAGACAATTCATTGACTAGAATTTTGCCTTTTCTTTATAAAATATGCTTTAAAACCTTAGAAAAAAAGAAAAAGCATGTAAACACAATAATGAGAATTTTCTTCCCCAAAACTACATGTCATTAAACAGTGCCCTGAACTGAATTGCCTAACTTTGAAGGTTTTTTCTTTGTTCATCTGGCAATCCTGGTTTTGAGTGCGACAACTTAAAAGTATAATTGTTATAAAAATTTTATTAAGAAAAAAAATAGCAGAAAATGCAAAAAAAAAAAAAACCTAAAAACTGTTCTAGTTATGGCAGTTACAATGGTCTAAATCAGTCTTTCTCACTTTCTCATCAGTTGGTCCTCTGAGTATTTTTACTAGTCTTCAGAAATTGTAAACCACAGAAATGGGAAAAAGTAAGGAAAACATGTTTTATTGCAATTGATTATAGTCGTCTAAAAGAAAAATGGGAATTTTGTATAGCAAAATGAGAGGGACGAACACTGTATGCAAACTTTTTATATGTTGTTTAATATAATTTATTTAATTAGAAATTGGAATGTGGAATGACTAGTGCATCTAATTAAAATACAATTGTGATTTTGATGTTCTTATTAATTTTTTTAAGTCATTGAAAAAATGACAATGCAGTGAAACCTGTTCTTTCCTTATTCTAATTTTTGTATCATTATTATTTCTGTACCAGTGAAAAGTGAAAATTTCTTGCTAATAGAGTAATAACTAGAGTTTTTTGAACAAACTTCTTAACACTGAAATGTTTCATTGTAATGAAATTTTGTAAAAAGGAGTGCATTTCTTTTACCATTCTCCACGTGCATCATACCAAATAATAAACTAGAAAGGTGTACAAAGGATGTTAAAAGTGTTTACTCAGAATTGCAGAGGAGTGTTAGTAGACATGCAGCAATGAAAAAAATCCAATATCACTAAAAGAAAACGTGATGTTTAGATATTATTTCGGGGAAAAAAAATTTTTTTTTTAAATACATTATTTTAGCATTATTTATTTGTATCATATAAAATGAACTTGATATTTATATTAGCATTTCCAAAAAAGTCATATATTTTATTTTTAAATAGGCAAAATATTTAAGGTGTATTTGGGGCAAATCAAAAGAGCTTATTTATGGCATGTCATAAAAACTTATACACCCATGCGTAGGGCAAAATGCATGTATTTAGGGTGTAATGTGCAGTCATGTTAGAGTGTAGCATTCAGTGTGCCCAACACTGGGACCAAGACATATTTGCATACTCGAGCAGTGGTCTAAGGTGTGGTTAGGTGCTTATTTAGGGCAAGCATGTGCTCACAAGCATTTTGTGATTTCAGTGGATACTCATGCAGCATGTGACTAAGTCTTTTGAAAAACTTAATGAATTAATTCAATTAATATCTGCTTTAAATCCTGTGAAACAATGAATTAATTCAATTAATCTCTGCTTTAAATCCCGGGAAACACTGGGTACAGTTTCTATTTAGAAAATAAAGTTCATTTTTGCAGCATAGAAAGAAAGTTGCTATACTTATCTTATGTTTTTTTTTATTTCTTCAGTAAAAAGTAAAGGTTCATCTTCATTACTTTCCTTCAACCCAATCAAAAGTTAACACAAAATCATTTTACATTAGTAAAATACAGGCATTCCTGGTGTGTCATGTAATGTCAAAACAACTTGCACTATTCTCTGAGGTGAAAATTACAATTTTAAACAGTACATAGTGAGACACACTAGCCATTTACACAGCACTTTATAGCAAATGAGGTGTGGTATTTTTGTGTGTTACATAGTATCAAACAGGTTAAAAGATCCTTAAATTTTATGGCTTAAAGAGAATTATAATCCTGTGTTTCGGTATTTGTATGATACAATTATACAGTCAACTCTCGTTAATCTGCAATACATTTTGGATGTAAACAGTTAAATTTACAATAAATTTAGATAGTGTATTAAATTCTGCAAAAGTTAATTCTGATACTATTTCTGCTGATAAAGAAGAAAAAGTTACTTTTGGGCTGGGCTTAGCTCTGGGATATAAATACCTTAACTTTATACAGAAACAGAGTTTTATTACAGAGTAAGAAATAATGTCTGTTCACAGCCTGTAAAAAAAATACTAAAACAAATATCAAAAATCCTTAAAGGACAATTACATCTATGTTTGAAAATTTTAAAAACAAGCATCAAACTTTATAAAATTAGCTAATTTTGCTTTAAATATACGTAAAAGTAATTTTTAATTAAATAACTGAAGTTTGCCAATATCTCATTTTTACACATTAGTTTATACAGCAATAATCTGTAATCCTCAAAATTCTATAACTTGCACAGCCTCTTCTCCCAAGCTGTGCAGATTATAGGGAGTCTACTGTACTATTCTATCATTTGCAAATTTCAATTTCATTGTTGTGCTTATAATTTCTTCTCTTTTCAGTGGTGTGATTTTGCCTTTTACTTCCAAAACAAATCTTATCAAAAACTCGCCTCTGAGTTGCACGCATGTTGCAGAGGGTCATAGCAGAGCTATTTTATCTCTTGCAGCGACAGATGATGTACTCTTCAGTAGTTCAAAAGGTAGATTAGATTTTTATTTGAATATAGAGAATTTGTGATTACTTTGCAAAAGTATGATTTCATAGTTAATCATAAACAGTGTCATTAAATATTGTGAAATTTTATGCATATCTACTGTTAATCATAATATATTTAACCTTAATGTACATTTTGGCAATAAGGTCATGACCTTAATGTCCTTTGGTATTAAGGTCTTTAATTAACTTTGGCATTAATATCATGACCTTAATGTACAGTCAATTATTACAACTCATAATCATAAAGACATTTTTAAATCTAAATTTGGTATAAAAATAGGAGCATAAATCTCATTCACAAATACAAGAATATATGATATAATATTAAGCTTATTACAAGCATGCAAGTTACACTATTCAGCTCAACCACTTGTAAATTGTAGCCTATATGAAGAATCTAATTTTTCTCGGGTTTTATTGAACAGTTTATTCATGTACCAAATTGCAAATCTCTCTATTTGGGAAGTGCATGACATAGATGGATGGATGGACACTTGGGTATTATTAGTAAGATACAATTTTTCTTAGTGATTATGTGCCACTCAAGAGGAGTTCTTTTCTAACTTAGTGCCTAAAGTGATTGCTCCATTACAGTAAACAACTGTGACTTATCTGGAAAGTAAAAACTTTAAAAAGATTAAATTAAGTAAAATTGTATAATGTATTTTTTTCTGAAGTGCTAGAATATTTAAAATTCATGTTAAAATGGTGCTTGTTAAAATGATTAAAACAAATTGTTAAAATGGTACTTATCAATTTTCTGCCTTGTTTGTACATATTGTTGAACCGCATTATGTGTATATGATTAATGCGAATTTAATTCCCCGACAAGTTCTAAATTTGCAATCGGTAACAGATAATACAAACACATATTTGTTCCACTTAAGTTTCATGTTAACAAGAGCCGACTGTATATTAATTTTACATATGTTTCCATTCATAAAAATCTAAATTAACATAATTTTGACTTTGTACGCTTAGAATCTTTGTGTATCGTCATGCTATGGGAAACACTGATCTGCAATATATTCAGTATTATAAATTAATCAATTTTATTACAAACATTCCACTTGCTTTTATTGTTATTTATTTAGTGTGTACTGTGTAATTTCAGATCGAACTGTGAAAATATGGGATCTGAGTACCGGTAAAGAAATCCAAAGCCTAGGAGGTCATCCGAATAATGTGGTTGCAGTTCGCTACAATGAGTATTCACGTCTAGCATACAGTGTGTCAACTGCTTACATAAAAGTATGGGATGTGAGAGAGAACCCGGCTAAATGTGCACAAACTCTCAGGTAATTCTGTTTACTGCTTGTCACTGTATAATGTTGTAATATTGTATGTATTGTAAGTATTAGTTTTTGACCCTTTGGACTTGTTCTCCATTTTGCTAATCTTAATGAAAAAGTTGCATATAAGATAATCAAGTGTTACAGAACTACAGTGTGCACCTCAAATATAAGAAGAGTTACCATCTCAGTGGTTAAGAGTATTGGCTGATCAGCTGCAGATGAGTTGTTTGATTCTCTCTTTAGATAAGAGTTCTTTAAAATGATAACAAGCAAATTAACCCTGCAGAGCAGATTATATGCAGTGGATATCTGAAAACTGCCCAAATATAATTTTTCAGGACTTTCTAATTTATAGTAGCAGTAATATATATATATATATATATAATAATAGAAGTTTGAAAATCCAATGAACGAAAAATAAGAAGATGTAACACGATAAACCTAACTTTTTAAAACACCCACAGAATAAAATATAATACAGCAAATCATCAATCAAATGGATAAAAAATACAAAACACAAGCTATCAAGTTACAGAAAATCAACCAAATTAAAAGGTATGGAAACAAAAAAAGAAAAACTTAAACTAAATTCAACTATATAACTGGCTTACAAAACAAAAGTAAAAATCAACTAATCCTCAAGCAAATGGAAAAAAAAATAAATAAAATAAATATCGAATCAACAAGTCAATGAAAAATATATAATACAAAGGTATGGAATCGAAATAAGTATAACAAACAAAATCAAGCACAAACGCCATACACGTGGACGAGGCTCTAAGCCTCTAATCATGAATTGTTAACCTCTACAAAAATCTAATCATGTCCAAGTTTTTTGTAGAAGCAAACACAAAAATGTATGTTTCTGAAGAAATAGATAGATTATATCTATAAACTATTTCTATATATATATATATATATATATATATATATATATATATATATATATATATATATATATATATATATATAAATACATACATACATACATACAGGGTGTCCCAAAAATATTGACCTCGGCTTTTATTCCTGAAATATTGATCTTAGACATATATAATAAATTACAAAGTTGTGTAAAAAAAAGTACAGAATTTTATGAAATCGATTAAAATTTTCAAGGGAATTAAATTTTAAGAAATACAAAATTTAAATTTTTGTACGGCCCCCGTACAAAAATATTTCTAGTGAGTAAAATGTTCCTCATACACTAATAAGGTGATGTTCAAAATATCAGCATTTTATCATAAAAAGTCCCAGAGATATGAAAAGACAAAAATACTGAATTAAACCACTTTTTGATGCATCGACATGGGTTCTCAGAGGGGAAAAATTATGTGGACAGATCGCGTTTCAGGGGTCATACACAAATTGCGAAGGAAAACAATGATTGCATAAATAAATAATAATTTTGCTATTTATTGGTACAAAAGTGTCTACACTGTGTAGAAATAATAACTTTACACGAAGATTACAAAGCTTGTTCAAAATGTTTTTCATCCATGCCAAAAATCCATTAAAGATAAGAGGCAGATATTATTTACCTATGATGCATTTCTGCGTTGCTTCATTTGCACTCTTGCTTTAAACATTTACATAAATAATGTGTGAATTATCCCTCACCAACATTCGTACCTGCCAACTTTTACGCATCATGCGTAAAATTTACGCATTTTAACTGCTCTTCGCTTTTACACATATATTGCTATATTTTACGCATTTCCGCATTTATTTGAATTTTTTAACATTACTAGGAAATCAATCTCCGGCGAAATTCTCCGGCTTTTTTTGTTTGAAATTTACCAATTAACTAGACATGGTATAATTTCTCAGAAACACCGATTTTCTACTTTTTTAGCACTGATATCTACCATTCCCAGGATCGTAGTAAATCCATAATAAAATGTAGGGTAATGCCAATCAAATTGACGGAGATTTACTTTAGGGCCGCATGTAATGTCAATTAAGATCTGGATCGCTTATTTTATGAAAGTAATAAATATACTTCTTTAATGGTTGTCTAATTCAGCATAAATTGCTAAAATGTTATTTTGTTCATTAATTTCGCATAAACACTGCGATTGCGTAATTCAGTTTGTTCTCATGAATCGCCGAGAGTACAATAGTATCTTTTTCCATCCATCTCAATCTTCAATATATTGCATTTTTGATTGACTAAACTAGCTTATTTTCATATTCTAATTAATTATTACGGTTAATTTCTTAATTATTTTCGCATAAACAGTGTGATTACGCAATTCAGTTACATCGTGTGAATTGCCGAATGTACTTTACTATCTTTTTCCATCCATCCCCATTTAAATTTTGCATATTAGATCGACTAAACTAGCTTATTTTCATATTCTGATTAATTACTACGGTTAATTTCTTAATTATTTTCGCATAAACAGTGCGATTACGCAATTCAGTTACATCGTGTGAATTGCCGAATGTACTTTACTATCTTTTTCCATCCATCCCCATTTAAATTTTGCATATTAGATCGACTAAACTAGCTTATTTTCATATTCTGATTAATTACTACGGTTAATTTCTTAATTATTTTCGCATAAACAGTGCGATTGCGCAATTCAGTTACTTCGCGTGAATTGCCAAGAGTACATTAGTATCTTTTTCCATCCATCTCCATCATTTAAATGTTGCATATTAGATAGACTAAACTAGCGTATTCTCATATTATGGCTAATTATTAATGTTAATTTTTAAATTATATTTGCATAATATAAATTTTTCTATTTAAAAAATGGGTATGAACTCTGTGAAGGGATATTTTCCAAAAAGTGGTATTAAAGCAATGATTTAGGCAAATAAAAAGGAAACCATTTTGGCAGGAATATAATTCAGTGCTATATATATATATATATATATATATATATATATATATATTTTATTAAAGATCAATATTTGTTACTCTCTTTAGTGAAAACCTGTGTTTTTCCAAACATTAATATTTGTTTTCATTATAAAGTAATTCTCACCGGATGAAACCTTTATATATTTTTTGTTTTATAATTTATTGTCCTGAAATTTTATGAAATTGGTGTCCTGAATTTTCATATTCTACCAGTACTATGCCTGGTATTTAATGCAGGTACTTGTACATAGTTAAATTCATTAGAAATGTCGTTTACGATTGTAGTTTAAAAAAACATTATAAATGTCATTCACGCAACATTTTGCACATTCCAATTCTCCCAGGTTGGCAGGTATGAACATTGTTTAAACATATCTCCGGGACTTTGTATGATAAAATGCTGAAATTTTGTGCATCACCTTATTAGTGTATGGAGCACATTTTACTCATTGGAAATGTTTTTGTACAGGAGTCGTATAAAAATTTAAATTTTGGATTTTTTCAAATTTAATCCCTTG
The DNA here is from genome assembly GCA_951213105.1 of Amaurobius ferox. NCBI lineage: Eukaryota > Metazoa > Arthropoda > Arachnida > Araneae > Amaurobiidae > Amaurobius > Amaurobius ferox. The sequence goes on from OX578147.1 coordinate 26,057,674, forward strand.
AAAATTTTTATCAATTTCATAAAATTCTGTACCTTCTTTAACGCAACTTTGTAATTTATTATATATGTCTAAGATCAATATTTAAGGAATAATAGCCGAGGTCGATGTTTTGGGGACACCCTGTGTTTGTATATATATATATCAGGCTTCGGGAAATCGGTAAAATCTAGCCCAGCTTCGAGGACGGCTATTGAAATTTTTTACCCATCGTCCTAAAAAATTTTTCACATTATATTCATTAACATATGTGCTTAAATACAGTGCACAATAATAATAAATTATATCCAACTGCCTCTCGATGACTCGATGAAGTGCGATAACTGCATATTCATACACCACCCCCACAGCACTTAAACACCGTGAACAAAGATCAAACTCGCCAATGCCGCGGAGTCTCTTGATAAAGGACCGAACCCGGCGGGATTCTGATCTATGGGTGGGGTCAGACAGGTAACAGAAACAGATGTAAGGAATCTCTCCTCTTTCCAATGTTTGGTAATTTGAAGGAGTGGTAAATAAATAATCATAAATCCTCTTGTCTCTAAGCAGTTTATAAACCTCATCCTCATCGACACTCTTAATTTCTAGGAAATGTGACTGAATCAAAATTAAAATCTTCTTGAACTGAATAGATGTTTCATATCTTAACTTCAGTTGTCAGACAACTAAAACAAATGCCGTGAATGAATTCTAAATGTATTAGTTTTTAAAGTTGAAATTGGGGAAGAAAAGAAAATACTCCTGACTGAAACTAGAAGAATCCATTCCAAAAATTCAAGCTTGTTATGTACTCCTGTCTATTACAGCAAATGGAAATTTTATAGCTTGGGTATTAAATGTAATAATTTTTTCAATGGATTTAAATTGAATGAACTTATTCCATTTATTTCAGTTATGTAAAGATAAATGTTTAAGGAAACAAATTCAATTCTCCGTACAAAATTTTCAAAAATTTCTTTTTAACATATTTGAAAACAAATCATTTTGGGCCTGTCGAGACTCAGTTATCTTCAGGCCAAGTTCATTCTACATTTATAAATTTCTTCGGGCTTGACCCGAGTTTAAGCATTGGTATTATCGGTCAGATAGAAATCTGAAATTTTAGCACATGTACACCTCGAGAAGAACAGAACATGTCACTTCGATCATAAGTGTGCAATCGCATTTTTGTTCGGTCATCGAATTAACTGGGTGGAGGTTGAGGGGAGAGAAAATAACTAGCGCCTGTAGTTAACAATGCATGGCGGCTCTCCTAGAAAGAAGGCGTTGATAATGCACACTAGCTAAGTTTAGGGGGGGGGGGTGCGATTTGCAGGTGGCAACATTTCAATTTTCATTCATGGCATGGGAAAGGGCGGCTTTCGCCATAATTTTACGATGACAACTTATTTTTTTTTACGGAATCTCAGATCTTAAGGCCGTCCAAAAGGACGGCAACTTCCGAAAATTGGCCGTCCTCGCCGAATGTTAACTCGGCGAGAATGGGCGATTTCCGGAAGACTGATTATATATATATATATATATATATAAAGTTAACTATAGGATTTAAAGTAGAACTTGAAGACTGTTATTACTAATGTATTATTAATTTATCATGTAATACATGTTTTATTTAACATTTAAATTATTTCACTCTTTGATTATTTTTAAAATTTGTGTATGTGTGTGTGTGTGTATATATATATATATATAAATTGATATTAATCGAAAACTAAATATCAATATATATCAGAGTATAGAATACAGAATGTTTATATTCTGTATTCTATATTCTAACTTCTATTTCATAATTTAATAGTACATCTCCAATTATTAATTACTTTTGAATTCAACCATCTACTTTTTGATTTTCTTATATATATATATTATGGTTTCATAATATATCTGTTCTTTAAAAAGAATTAGCAGTGGCCCCAGTCCACTGAATAGAAATAGTTTTGCTTGAATAACATCATTGTTTGATTTGTCTTTGTTAGACAGTTTTTCAAAAAAGTGCAAATTATTAAAATATCGAAATTAGAACCATCTTTTTAAAATATTAAAATATAGCCACTATATTTAAAACTATGAACTTAGTCTAAAATCCAATTATATACCCTTATAAGTCTTTCAAAGGGCTGCAAATTGCTTCTTATGCTTCATAGCTAGCACTTTTATTTTTTAAGATCTATAAGCATTACAAACTTGTAAAATGGAAAATTTTCAATCTGCTTGAACTTAGTTCAAAATATTAAGATATTGAAATTATTTTTATATATTCATAAATAAAACTTTATGTCTGACAAAATAAATAAAAATTGTTTACATTTTTACTTATTAGGTTCAGATATATAAGCTTCTAAAGTGTTTAGATGTTTTGTAACACACAGATTTAAACTGATACCTCCAACCAGAGGTGTTATTTGCTTCATGAAAGCTTTTCTAACTGCTGCCTCATGTATTATATTAAATTTCATCTGTACATTTTTCAAACATTGAATACCTCCATCCCAAACCCTGCCCACCCCAAAGCCATTTGAGAACAATTTGGCTCTCAGGTCGTACCAAGCCTGAGACTGTGCAGACTCTCTATCAAAACAATATTAGCAGGTATTCTTGGATTTGTAAAAAAATTATTTTCCTTTCATTTTTGACTATAAGAAAAGGCTTACTGCAATAATTTTGCTTTTTGCACTGTATGCCAATGTGACATCAGCATTTCCCTTGATGGAAGAAATGACATTTTGTTGAGCCAGAGAAAATTGCACCAAGCTTATGTTTCTGACACAGAGCAATATGGCATATTGAATTTTAATTGTTCTGTAAGTTTGATTAGTACAGAAGATTCAAAACTAAAACTGTTTTTTGGGCTTCAGTATTTGATGAGACCTTAAAAATGTAACTCCTTTTCATTATACACTGAACAATAATTCAAATTATGTCTTAACATATGTGAACCCTACTTCAAAAATGCAGATGAAAACTGCCCTCCCTATTTGATAATTCCACACAAATCTCTCAGTTGAGAAAATAAACAAAGTAGTAAACGAGAGAGAAAAACCCTTTAAGACTCATGTACACTTTTAAAGAGCAACCCTACAGATTTGTTTACATCAGCATTTTCCCCCATATCCATCAAAATAAACCAAAACTAATGCCACTTTTCTGAAGGCCAACATCCTTAGCATATGACTTTGTGATTTTTATGGTGAAGTAATGCCATCTAGTACCATTTAAAAATTCAGATAAAACATTCCAACTGTGTATAATGAATACATCACTTTGGTCCGATAGGCACATTTTACACGTGTCGTGGGGAAGATATTGTTGGCTGATAAAAGGACCTAATGGGTTAAATATTAAATTATGTTGTGCATTAAAATCATAACATATTCCATTTATTTCGTACTTTTACTATTGTGTACCTTTTTTGTTTCACAATTATATTGTTTTGTGCTATATTTTCCTCAGCAACTTAAGATTTTTTTTTTTCTGTGACTGTGGGCATGAGGTTGGTAAGTGTATGCTCCATGATAATACTTAAATAATTAAATAGACCAAATGCAGTTAACTGAAAGTTTTTATTAGGGAAGCCTTCATGATTCGAGGTTGTAACAAGAATCAGAATATTTGACATATGTGTAATTGTGCATAGACACAGTATTCCCATTAGCAACCTCTTCTATCTATATATACTAATTGCCAAGTGTCCGTCTGTCTGTCTGTCCGTCTGTCTGTCACGCTTTTTTTAGGCACTTCCCGAATAGATAGAGACTTGCAATTTGGTACACGGCTCGGTCGTTCGATAAAAACCCCTGGAAAAATCGAATTTTTCAAAAACGTTCTATAGAGGGGGTGCCCCACACCAAAACGTTTGAAAAGTGAGATGACGGGAAAGCATGCTTTGCGATGAGATAGAGACTTCAAATTTGGTATACGGGTAAATCACTCGAAAGGAAGAAAGTGTGCAATTTCAGATTTCCAATGTTTTCTACTTAAGGGGGGGCGCAGCACACCAAAACGTTCGAAAAGTGAAATGATAGGAAAGAATGCTTTGTGATGAGGTAGAGACTTCAAATTTGGTGTATGGGTAAATCGTTCGAAAGGAAGAAAGTGTGCAATTTCAGATTTCCAATATTTTCTACTTAAGGGGGTGCCGCACACTAAAATGTTCGAAAAGTGAAATGATAGGAAAGCATGCTTTGCGATGAGATAGAGACTTCAAATTTGGTGTATTGGTAAACCGTTCGAAAAGAAGTATGCGTGCAATTTCAGATTTCCAATATTTTCTACTTAAGGGGGTGCCGCACACCAAAATATTCGATTTGCAGAATAAATGAGAAAACGCTCCTTTAAAATTTGATAGAGGCTTGAAATTCGTTATATGGGGTAATCATTTGATGAAAACACCCAAGACAAATATAGTTTTTAAAAAATGTTTGTTTAAGGGGGGTGCTCCAGAGTAAAACGTTCGAAAAGTGAATTGATAAAAAACCATGCTTCGGATTGAGATAGAGATATCAAATTTGGTATAAGGGTAGATAGTTTGAAAGGAAGAAAGTGTAAAATTTCAGTTTACCAATACTTTCTACTTTAGGGGGTGCCACACACCAAAATGTTCGATTTTTGGAATAAAGGAGAAACGCCCCTTTTAAAACGTGATAGAGGCTTGATATTTGATATATGGGAAAACAATATGACAGAAATCACAAAAAGAATAGAGTTTTTCAAAAATGTATAGTTAAGGGGGTGGGTACTCCGCACAAAAGCATTCGAAAGATGAAATGCTAGAAAAGTATGCTTCGCGATGAGATAGAGACTTCAAATTTAGTGTACGGGTAAAAAGTTGGAAAGGAAGAAAGTGTGCAATTTCAGTTTATCAAAATTTGTTATTGTAGGGGGTTCCGCTCACTAAAATGTTCGATTTACCGAACAAATGAAAAACGCCTCCTTTACAATGTGATAGAGACTTGAAATTTAGTATATGGGCTAACCATTTGACAGAAAAAACCAAAGATGAATACAGTTTGACAAAAATGTTCTTTAGCGTGGTGCTACACAGAAAAACGTTCGAAAGGTGAAGTGATAGAAAATTATGCTGCTCGATAGGATAGCGACTTCAAATTTGATGTACGGGTAGATAGTTTGAAAGGAAGAGAGTTTGAAATTTTAGATTTCCAATATTTGCTACTTTAAGGGGTGCACACACTAATATGTTCGAATTTCCTAATAAATGAGGCACGCTTCCTTTTAAATGTGATAGAGGCTTGATATTTGGTATTTGGGCCAATCATCTGATAAAAAACCCAAGACAGAGTTTTTCAAAAATGTTCATTTATGGATGTGCTTCACAGAAAAAAGTTCCAAAGGAGAAATAATATCATAGGAGTGCCTCAGGATGAGATAGACTTAAATGTAGTGTAAGGGTAGATAATTCGAAAGGAAGAAATGCTCGAATTTAGTTTCCCAATATTTTCTTCTTTAGAGGGTTCTGCACACCAAAATATTCGATTTGTCAAATAAATGTGAAACGCGAATTATTAAAAAATTTACATTATTCAGGGTTGCTTATTGCGAGACTGTTGATTTTCAACGGGTATTCGGCTAGTTTAATTAAAATTCAAGTAGTGATAAAAAACAAGTCTCCTCACAAAGCCATAAGAGCTCAAAACGATTGAAGATTAAATTTTAATGTTAATCATTAAATTCTTCATCTTTTTAATTTTTTGCCTTGTTTATTTAAATTTACTGTTTATTTAAACTTACTTTTAAATTTCAGTTCTTCTGGAGCAGTTAATTCAACACCAGCCTTAAATGCCCAGGCCAGAACACTTCAGATACCACAAGGAGAAAGTCAAATCCATGATATTGCTCTCAATCGTTATGGCACAACGCTGTTTTCTGCTGCCAGTAATTTAGTTCGCATTTGGGATTTAAGAATGTAAGTATATATTTTTAAAATGCAAGCTTTTTTTCCTAATCCTGTATTTCCCAATGTAACATTTAGGATAATTTGCATTGTAAGAAAGATGACACCATGAGGATTATTTAGTACTAGAAAATGTACCCGATTTTGCCTGAGATTTAAAATGAGCAGTTGTGGTTTAGCCATGTGTGAACCCACAAAGTAGTTTTTTTTTTTATTTTGTTATAAGCAAATATATTGTTAATAAGTTACAAATAATGTTAATGTCAGAAATGTACTGTGAGTTCTGGTGTAGAATTTGTCAGTTTACAATTTTTTACTTTTTATTTTAAATCTCGGGCAATGCCATGCACATTTTCTAGTAAGAAAAATAAAATAAAAAACTATTGTGTGGGTGCATGCATACATTGCTACCACAATCATTCATTTTAAATTCCAGGTTCTACATTTAGAATGATGGCATCAGCAGCAGCCACGCAATAGAAGATATGGCACAAATATATCATAAACAGAAAGTTTTTTCGACTTAGAATGGCTAAAAAATTAATTCCAATATATTACCGAGACGTATTGTCCTGGGTCCTGAAGTACTTGTGTACAAAATTTCATGGCTATATGCTGTTTAGATTTTTTTACTACTGGCAAGCAGACATCTTCCCTTATTATTATAGACAAGTTTTCATTGATAAGTGTAGTTTTAATAGAAATATCAGTACTTTGTATAAAAGCGAGTTTTATTTTAAGTTATCTATGTAGCAAATACCAGTACCTGCTTTTAGCATATGTAAGAAATGATTTTTACAGCTTTCAGATCTTGCCCACATAGGATATGGTGGCAACCAAATTACAGTTCAGTTATTAAAGGAAAATCAAAATAAAATATGTTATGTAATAGGACAAATTGAACAGAGAGGAATATATAAGTGCATATGGCAAATAACTAGATTGCAAGTAAAATGTGAAAATCAAATTATCACTTCAAAAATCTTGGATTTTCTTTTTTAGTGCGAACAAACCTAGATATGAACACCAATACTTGGTATTCAGCTGTACTCCTTTCACAAGTAACGAACAGTGATAACTCTCTGTCATACTTGGGAATAGAAACCACTCTACAGTGGATGTATAATTGATTTTGTTGAAAATGTATTTACATTTTTGAGTTAAGTTTCTCTAAAAGGTTATTTTTAGTTATTTTCTTGGATGTTAAGGAAAATGTAGATGTTAAGGAAAATATAGTGAATATTTATCAACATCATAAGCATTTTTCACTGTTACAGTGAAAGTTTTGAAAATAAATTTCAATGTATTTTTATGTGTTTGCTTTCATTAACTGATCAAAAACTGTACTCAATTATCCCATTGTTTTATTTCTTTGTTTGTTTTGTAGGTACAAAGGCATAGGCAAGTTGAGCGGCAGCTACTCAGCTGCTATCATGTGTCTAGCAGTTGCTAATAATGATTCTGATAAAAATGTAGTTGTGACCGGCTCTAAAGATCACTATATTAAGGTAGTGTATTTAAATTTAAAGTTTTCAACATAATGATACCTTTTAATTCTTATGCTATATGTAATCTTAGCTCCTTTTCCCAATATCTAAAACATCTGATGTTTCTTTTCTAATCCGATGTTCTTGTAGTAACCTTTATAAAAATGTTACAGACACGTATATTCCAATGTGAATTCCCTAAAAAAAATCTTGGAATTCTTTACAATTTGTAAACATCTAGATACATAAAATTAAAAATATTTCAATTAGTAAACCTAAAATGGTCTAATAGTTTAAAAAAAAAGTTGACATGTTTGTTTTTTAAAAAGAAATTTTATGTAATATAACATTCAATGTACACACAAAAATATAATTAACTAGTGAGTACCTGCAAAAAATCATGGAAAAACTTTTATTTGTTGCATCCTAAGGAGTTTAAATTTACTGAAGTCACCTCAGAAAACAATCAGGAAGAATTATGGAGTAATTCCACTACTTTACCCATCCTCATTGGTTTCTCCCTCTTTGAGAAGGAGAAAAACAGTTAAAGAAGAATTAAGCACAAGTTCCTGGTCTGGAATTTCTTCGTTACTCACATTGGAAAATATGTTATTTGATGTTCATTGTAACCTTTATGACAAAATATTTTTAATAACTTCTTGCTGCCTTTAAAACTTCTTTGTTATTTTTGATTTTCCTACATTCATACTATTAATGCCTAGGATAAATATTAGGATGAAATTCAATATTGAAATTTGGATTTTCCTAGATTATATGATTATATATATACTTTGTGTATAATTTCTGCTTTTAATGCGATATTTCATTTCTGAAGTATATTTACTACTTTTTGCTGTTACTATTTTTGGTTTTGAAACATTGTGTTTTGTAATTTCATAATGAAAATATTTACTCAAACCAACTTCATGTTTCAAATGTTTATGTTCCAAATATGAAATACAGAACCTCTTTAACATACATTTCCAAATAGTGAACTCTTCGATATAATAGACTGTTACAAAATGCTCAGTCTCAAAGTATACATTCATATGTATTTACCTCTAAATAGCAAACACTCTGAATAATGAACAAAATTTTTTGCAAATAATATTAAAATCGCATACCTTTAGGGTTAGAAAAGGAAAATAGTAGCATTTTCCTGATTGCCGTTTGACTTTTCACATAACCCTGTGCTCATTCCAGAAGATAACCACTTTTTTTATTAATTGTGACTTATGAAAAGAGAAGTTTAAAGCATGGCCCCAACCTAACACCTGTTTTCTCCTTCAATTTTTGCTAAATGTTTCAATGTCAGTGAACAGAGTGACTGGTTTTATTTCTTTAGAAACCTCATATTAAAACTGCTTAAAACTGCAGAAAGAGGAGCCATACAAGATAAAAAATTTTAAAGATGCTACAAAATATGCAGAAAAATCGCATATAATTTTTTCCATGTGAAAGTAATCTTAAATTACATAGAAAATAAGTATGATTTGAAATATTTTAACATAACTCCCAAATAATAGACATCACTGAATAGAAGGCATATTGGTCAGGTCTCAATGTATCCATTATTTTATGTAAAGGTTTTACTGCATTAGTATTTGATACATTTTAACTCCTAGAGAAATGAATTAATTATTAGATGATAATCATGTATAATTTAATGTGTTGCAGGTATTTGAAGTCAAGGAAGGTGCTGGTGGTTTACATAATGCAAAAACGAAACTCAAACCTCCCCATTATGATGGCATCCAGTCTTTGGCTATTAGTGATGAGACCTTGTTTTCTGGTTCCAGAGATATGTGCATAAAAAAATGGAATTTGAAGACAGGAAGCCATATTCAGGTAAAATCTTAATTGGAGGGTTAAAAGTACCTTTAAACTAATGTATGTGTATTCCTCAATGTCTGATCCATCGCTCACCTGTAGGCCACAAACAGATATAAAATTGTAAAATAAATAAAAGCTGTTTTATATTTTATATGGATATTTCACTTAAGATATGTAAAATACAGTAACTATTACTAGAATTAAAGAAATTACAATTACTAGTGAAACTTACGAGCCTTCTGCCTTATAAGTAATTTAAAAGACTAGTTTATTTATGGAATATGTCATGTATAATTGTCACAATAGAATCAGGGTTTTATTTTCAAAAAGTGGCAACTTGCAATTGCTCAATTTCAATGTGATTTTTCAGGTAGTAATACAATATCATCATGCTTTTATTTATGAAAATGAAAAAAATAAAATAAACTGATTAATCAAAGACAACATATTTTAATAGTAAGTTAAATAAAAGTACACCTTAACTCATATAATAAATATGCTACATAAGAGATCAATTAATAATAAAGATTTGTGCTAACTTTTGTTTATGAATGGTAAAAATTTAAACT